>JANRMT010062796.1:43092709-43128905 GCA_026402145.1 Polypterus bichir lapradei
CTTTCTTTCTTTCTTTCTTTCTTTCTTTCTTTCTTTCTTTCTTTCTTGATAAAGCAGTCCTGAAGCTCATATTAGGTGAAGCTACAATGTAATAACTAATTACGCCCTCTGCTGTTGACAAGTAGATAACAAGCCAGTGGTATTAATTTTAGAAAGCCTTTACAATTTTAAAACTGAGTTCAGGTCATGTACAAGATTTCCAAAAAGAAATGATGCAGTTCAGAAGAGAAAGGTTGCTACTTAATAATTTCAGTAAATCAAGAAATTGGGAGCACTCTCATTGTGGCACAACATCACAGATGTGTTTGTATATATTTACAAAATTATCAAGGACTATAAGACAAAAATATATAATTCCATATAAGTGAGCACCTAACTTTTGTTTTTACATATGGAGATTGAATTTGTTGACTTCTTTTATTGTAATCCTAAGTGAGTGGGTTTGCCTTATGCACAATACTTTTCTCTATAAAAAAATTGCTTTTCTATAAAAATTGTTTTTGCCTTATTAAAATATCATACAGTGGAATTATATATTTTTCTTTATATTTATTGATTATTTTGTAAATATATAGAAACTTGTTTTGGTTTTTGCTTACTTTCGTTTTTGGCCTCTCTCTCAGTAAGCAGGTTTGTTTATTTCTTTTATTTTTATGGTAGTAATTGTTCTACCACTTCACAGACGTCCATCAATTATGGCGCCTTTCACTGGGGCTTGCCTACTTAGAACACTTTATATAAACAGGGTTATAATTGAAATTCACTAGCAAGCATCTTCTAATTAAACAGAAGCCTTTTTTTCTCTTTTTCCATACACATAGCTGCACAGAGGAAAAAAAAAACTGGCAGAAACACCCACATACAACCCCAGTCTAATCACTGGTGGCATATGCACTCAATTTAAATGGCTGCATGTTTCTCTTTCCTATTCAAGTCCTTGTGTTTGAACCAGCAGGGCAAAGAAAGTTGTAATTTAGCTACTATATTTACAGTAGATGGATACAGAATGGGGTTTCAACTACAAGGCAGCAGCCAGCAGTCAATAATCTACAGAGTGTCACTAAGAACCATGCAGGCTTTGAAATTACTGTGTGTTGGCAGAGTGGCCTGTAATTATGCTAATCCTCGGTGACTGCCTAAAAACAAACCTTGTCACAACGAACAGCAAATGTTTCCCTACTTTTGCGTTTGTTTTAATCATTTAACAACTTTTCTAAGCGGTTTGACGTGATCTTTTGATAAAGGGAATTAGAAAATAGGCTGAGGGTGGGACAAAATGGTTTACTAAAATCTGGGGAGACTCTCTCTTTAGGAAGGTTGATCTAGACGTGGTCAATACAGTACAGTAGTACTGCTGCCTTGTTTTTATCGTATGGATTTTACAGTAATTGAATAAAACAAATGAATACCTAATGATTTAAATTTAGTTCTTCACAAATTTAAATGATTAAGCCAAACAGTGGCTTCATCCTTTAGATTGGCAATGTCGTTCACGTTGACCCAATATGATAACATGGGGCAATCTAACAATATGTGGTCAGTTGTCTGTTCCAAATGTGAATAGACGCAACTAGGAACCCATTTAACCTTTGCAATGTTGCACCATCCATGCTTTGTTTTAAGTCAGTTGAGATTCCACCATGTTTTACGCAGCAACTGGAAGTCTCTTGAATGGCTCCTCATCATTGTGCTGTTAAAGATGGTGTTATTTCAGTTGCTATTAGCCCAGGCTTCCATCCATGTTTGTTGCACATTGAAGTCTATCGCAGCAAGTTGTTCTGCAATGTCAAGCAATGGTTGTCTTGATTTTAGTCAAATTGGTGGAGAACTGAGAATGCCCTTTTGGATAGGAAGCTCATCATTCTTCATTATTTTGTCATACAACAGGGTAAAGCTTCTATTATCGAGAGATGTGGCAGGTCAATGTAACTAAGGGCAGGACACCACTCAGTAAGTGTTGAGTGCACGGTGCCTATGACAGATCTCATGGTGGTATTCAGTTGAATGTCAAAGTACTTGGTGCTTTGAGCCATATGGGGGCACAATGTTCTGCTGCTGAGTACACTACAGCCAAGGAAATGTTCAAAAGCAACTGCCAGATGCTCCCTAAGATGTCTCATCCAATTTCCAAATCAAGTTCTGGTTTTCAGTTTTGCCACTATCTTGTTGATGTGAGCCTAGTATTTCAGGGATATATTGTTCTAGATGAATATGGCCTATGATACCTCCTAGGCAGCACTTGTGTCCACTCTCGGTGTTCAAATGAAATTCTCCCAGGAACTTCCACTTGATATGTTAGGTTGATAGGTCCTACTTAACAGGTCTACCCTGGTTTAACATCTTACTCTACTCGATTTTGTGTGGGATAAACAAGTTATGAACTCTGCGAGATGTTAGCATCAGTTACAATCATCCTATACTCCAGATGATGTATAACTGTTTTAGAAATGGTGAACATTAGGGCACTTTATACAACAGTTTTTACAGATTTGGATATGGTCAAGTTAAAATGCATGCACAGGAAGGGATAATGGGAATGATTTCAAGTCCAGTAACTTATCCTGCAGTCCATCCACTGGTACACAAAGACCTTTTAAATGACGAAGCCCACACAGAAACAGGCCATTCATTTTAATTACGATCAATCTGTCAGAGTTTATGTTTTCGCGATTTCCTGATAACTATATAGATAGCTATATTAAGATAAAGTGTTTTCCTTACCACACCCAACACTGATTTTTAAAAATAGCATAATATGGATTTTTATAATCCATAAGACCTCTCTGTGCAGATTTTCCTCTTCAGATAAATACATTTGACTCGGCCTAGCTCATTTTTTCTTCAATGCACAATTCTGTACTATCCCATCACAAAAAGCCCTTTCTAAGAAGGAATGCAAAAGCAGGAGAAAAAAATACACCAAAGCTGAAGGTTGAATGCACTTCGCCAAACGGAAATTTTAACAGTAATAAAAACAACCGCCTGGTCCAAGCCGGCCTGCAGAGCAGGAGCAGGATAGCATCTCGGGGGGTTTATTGTGACTGCAAGTCTTTGAGGAGGAATGGCCGTGTGGTTTAGATTTCACGCTGGGAAACGCAGCACACTATTTCCATCCTTGAGTCTGACTGCAGGCACTGTTCATTCAGCCAGTGGGAGCCGGGGAGACAGAAAATGTATCCCATTAGTATGAGAGCTCACTTTTAAAGACAGTTAAGAATTTGATTTCCTTGAAAGAGTGAGGTGGCTGGCTCTCTTACTGAGACAAACGGACTTAAATGAAGAGGCTTCTTGTTATTGTTACAAGTCATGCCAGAGGATGTGTTTGGGAGACTAGATTTTCAAAATGTAATACTCCCTACATGCCACTTGAGTCATGTGAAATAATACTTATATTAAAAAAAAATTGTTATGGCTACATTAAACCAGAAACGTAAATGGAATATCAGGTGAGTCATTTCAGATCACAGGTTGATTGCTTGAAGATAACCAGGCACAGTACAGTGTACTTTAAATATCCAGGAAATTTAAGAATACCACCATAAAAAAAATGAGCCAAAATATTTATTTGAGCTTAGAAATACACCGTTATTCACATAGCTCACTGACACTCTGTACTTCACAGTACAGTTGCAGAAGAAGTGCCCTGACCTCACATCTACTGTCTTCAATTTTGAGTAGTGGGCTTCTGTTTCACTGCTAATAAACTGTCAGCAATTTTTGTCTAGATGTAAATGGTTTCTACAGCAATAAATAAAAAAATAAATAAATGGCTCCTTCTTTGTTTGCAGATTAAGTAAGGCAGCCAGTATACAGACTGGTTATCATTTGTTTTTCTCACATTCTTAGTCAATCTAATGTGTTTCTTGTGAATCAAATAGCTTGTGTAACAATTGGTATTGTTTACATTTTAGTAAAATATGTTTTCTTTTATATGTTTATTAAAAGTAAATATGTGTTTATATTACAGAAAACATTATTTTTCCAATAACTACAGGAGCAGTCACTCTGTCTTTGTGAACTAAGGCATATGGAGATACACTAAGCATGCAATCAAATTCAGGTTGTAGTTTTAAATCTCCCTTCTGGTCATTGTGTGATCTTGGAAAAAAATATTTAATCTGTTCATCCCCTGACTCTAACAATGTATAGTATGTGTTAAATAAGTGGCAGTGAACTAATCATGTAAGGTGCATTTCCAGTGCTGTTTACTAAAAAACGCTTTATATAAATGAAGATTCATTAACTATAATTAAAGGCCAGTCAGTAGGGATGGACTATCTATAGGGTTGGCCCAGAAGTCAAAGGATTGTTCAGGAAATGTCTTCTGTGAACCAGAGTCTGTACTAAACTATGAGCTTTATGAACTGAGAATGAAAAGTTACTCAGTTTGTTGCTCCTTTCAACCTCTATAGAGGTTTACTGTATATACTGTTTAGGAACAGCTCACTGGGACAATAAAAACCAAAGTAAAGTTTGAACACCTAAAACCCTGAAAATTCAGTTTTGCTCATTTTTTATCATCAGGACTGTTTCAAAATTTAGTAAGGAATGCTGAAAATAGAACCATGAAATGGTTTGTCATGTCTACAATTAATGACACACAAAAAACAGGCATTTCCCATCCGGAAGAATTTACATTCTTCAGAGTTTAACTGTCTGGAGGAAATGTGTATAATTGCAATGTTTTGTTGGTTTAAAGGCCAGTTTTAATTCTGGTGTTTATAGTGGATTGTACAAAAAAATGAACAATTTCTCAATTACTGCATTTGCATTATTAGAAAATGTAATCCATTTAGATTGACATATACTTTTTTTTAAATATAACTTGAACAGATCTTTGTGCTTAAATGAAGGAGCAACGGTTTCATTCGTTCTCATCAAGAGTCCCTACAGACTGAGTCCCTGAAGTAAAAGGTGTTTGTCAGTAGGAGGCTCCAAAACGACTGAACAGAACTATACAAGTTAGTTTGGCTCTCCCTTACATTTTGGCAGCAAATTAAAAGAGGATGCATCATTGAATTGGCCCATACGTTGCGTTATAATACAACGCTAAGCTATTGTAAGAAGATACGGAGTAAGTGGAATTCGCAGCTGTTCCTATCTACAAGGCAAACCTTCAACTTTTATGGCAGACTGGGTAGAAAACAAGAACGGCCACAACTCACAGCCTTAACAGTAAAATACAGCGAATGAAGCCCCTGTAGTGACACCACTAAGCGCTAAACGGTTCATGCGCTTCATAATTTTAACATAAATAACGTAATTTTTAAATACAGAGGCACGATTTTTTAAATGGACTATGTTATAATCAGAACAGGCAGAATGGAAATCCGTTCAGGAAAGAACCATTATCGTTATCATTGTTATTATTCATGCTTTACACGCTAAAACACAATCTGTAGAGAATTGGTGTTACCATTTCTAATACAGAACTGTTTCTGGGTCACATTACATGGTGAATATTGTTATTCACAAAAAATAAAAACACAACTCTCATAAACTGTTTATTTAAGGTGCGGTACGTCAAAAATGAACAATCACTTCACACCAAAAAAAATGCGTTAAGTAAGCTGCCACTTTGTAATGACCTGAGCGACTCGACCGGAACGACAGAGAGCAGGGAGGTATGGGGCGTGGCCTGTGAGCCACGCCTTCTTTACGCCCTGGGAGGAGTTATGCAATCGGGTGGTCACACGGAGGCACAACGGATCGCTATTGGCCAGATGGGGTACATTGGAAATAAAGAACGCGGTGCCTTTCTTCAATATCTTCTTATTGTTTCTGAATACGTTGAATATATGAGAGAATCTGAAAGTATGAGCCTAGCGATTTTGTCCTTTGATGTAAATTTTAACCATTCCATACTCAAATGTTTCACACATAAATTACAGCAAAAAAGACGTAGCGCCTGCGTTATACTCATCACCTACGACAGATCTTCAGTTGGTTAAACTTAAGATATAGTGAGCCCATGAGGATACATTATGATTTCCTTAAATTTACGTAAAACAGATACCAGATTAGTAAAAATATTTCCTAGGTACGAACAAAAATCATAACTGTTGTACAAATGCTGTATTTTGGCAAGATAATAATACTAATACTAATACTAGTACTACTACTACTACTAATAATAATAATAAACCCGTTATATTACCGTTTTTAATCATTACTGGAAAGCGAATAGCACCCCAGAAAAAAACAGGGTCAAGGTGAAGGGAAGGTCTGGACGGGATGCCAGTCCGTCTCAAACCCACACTAATTTGCAAGTCTCCCAAACATTTAAATGTTAAAAGGAACCCGGAGAAAGTTAAGGAATGAACGGTGATGACGTGTAATTTCACAAAGGCAGAGAACGGGAAGGGAATTGAAATCAGGACAATCAAACAGTCAGCCAGCATCGTTAAGGACAGCGCTATCCCGTCTCTCTTGAATGTCGGTGATAAGAAGATAAGAAGAGATAGTTCTATTATTAATTTATGGATTTTCATTATTCCTGATGCCAGTAATAGCGCTGAAGGTGTGAAATTAAATCTCAAGAAAAAAATACTGTCGATTTTTCCGTTATGTATATTGCTAAAACCTCTAAGCTTGTTTAGCAGTACGGATAGACTAATAGAAGTGCTGCCTTGGTGTAAGTGGCCCTTTTAACATTCGTGGGAAGTCGAAGACAGCAGCACTAGACAGTAACCCAGCCTGGACTGGACACTATCCAGTGCAAGGGACACTCACGCACGTAGCGAGCTCTTTTACACACACGTTTTCACATAAAAGTACGTTTGATCCATTAACATGGTAACATCGTCAATATCAACGTAGTCCAATTAAGTCTGGCCATTGTCGGAACCTAAAGCGACAACACTGGGACGCGAGGCAGGGACCAGCCATGGACATGACGCCAGTTCACTTCAAGGCCCACTATCTCCTTGTTCTGTTACCGTTAAAGGCGTCATTAAATGCAATCGGATAAATGAACAACACCAAGTAATTAGTAAAAGCGGGTTCCACTATTTTGCTTTGCTGTGCGCTTTCTTCTGCAAACGTTGTACCTATGCTGCAGATATTGTGCTTTCATTATAGATATTTTTGAGAATCAATACTTGTCAGACTGTCGACCTTCTTAAAAATCATCTTGAAACACCACACCCAACAACTTCACGATCAGGGCATACGTAACGTGAAGCTTTTCTTCTCCTCTTGAATGGGAGACAAGGGTAAAGAATCCAGCATCCTCGTGCTCGTTTTATATCATCTATATTTTCGTAGCTGTTTAATCCCGGTCACTGTTGCTTGGAGCAAAACAGCATCTAGTATGAGACAGGTGTTGAACCCAGACACCGGACTCGGTGCCAGTCCATCACAAGGCACGTTTATGTAACTATATTCTTATTGGTCCTATTCGGGCTGCCAGTTATCCTAACACACACGTTTTGGGGACATCTGAAATATTCGAAGAAAACGCCACGTAGATAGCGTGCATACTGCACATACAGTACACACACACACATACACACACAGTGACCAACTCAGCACTTCAATACAGTACTCTGGAGCTGTGGGACAACAGCGTTAACCACTATACCACCGTGACGCCTTCATGTTTACATGATCTGTCACGCATAATGGTGCGCAGCCGAAGAAGATCTTTAAGCTGACAAAGAATCAGTCAGTGCCTTTAGAAATGAGGGTGTTCACAGAACGAGTCACAGTAAAGGCGACTATAAAGACACGTTAAATATTATTGGTTGATAGGTTGACTAATGTAGGCAGAGTTCTTTATTTGTACAATTTAAGTCATTTGAAATGTTAATTGACGCTTTATTGTAATTGTGTTAAAATAAAATTAAAACATACTGCGAAAATCCCTTTAATGAATACGCGAATCATCTAATACAACTATAAGATCACTTTACTTTCTAAAAAATGTGTATGTATCACAGATAAATTGCGGCTTCTATATTTATATAGGCTACAAAAATGAGTGGCTCCCCGTCCAGTGTTTGTTGCTGCGTTATACCCGAAGCTGTCAGGACAGCCTTGACACCCGCCACCCAGTATGAGAATGAGCAGCTTTGAAAATGGATAGCCAAAAGAACTCCTTCGATCACCGACAGGCGGCGCAACGTTGTCAGTCGTCTAGGCAATCAGTCAGTCAGCGAGTCGGCACATTAAAAAGAAAGGCAGTAGCCCGTTAGGAGCCACATTCCTGAACCGCGACGGAGAAAAGGCATTTCTGGCACGACCTTGGGGCCTCCCGGCCGAGATCACCTCGTCACGGCTCCTCAAACCACCCAGTCCCTCCTTCTTGTCACAGAGCTGCGCAAACAACAGCGCACAGTAGCGGCTTTATTCGGAGGCGCAAGTTGGTGAGAGATGGTGGGAGACGTGAAAAGCCGCTGAAAGGCTCTCTGTGTATGACAGACAGCGGAGTTTTGATTGACAAACCTAAAAACAGAACCCCTCGTCCTAGCTGGCGTATACTCCTCCATACTTTGGATTTCTTTTTTCATTTTTAAAATCATTCTAAAACAATACAGTAACTGCTTCGTTAGTATTATTTATTAAATAATTTAACACGCAAATTAATATTGGTATTAGAATTAAAAGTGATTCTGCTTTGATCGAGTCCTCACTTTAAAGACTGCATATACGGTATAAACGATTTCTGCGCATTTATTTATCGGGGAGTTAAAGTCAGCAGCAACAGGCACCAGACAGGAACCCACCCTGGACTGGATGACATCCAATGCAAGGCACACTCACGTACTTACGTGCCGCCCCTTAGTCCGCACCAACCTAATATCGTCAGTTATCTTTAAAAATCATAAGGGGCGGCGGTGTACACAAAGAGCTATTGGTGATTAATACAATATTACAAGCAGATGTTTAAAAAGAAATGCATTACTCAAATTGTACTGTAGTTCCAGGTGAGTGTATCTTATTTGTATGTCACAGACGGTTTATTGCACACATTTGCATAACTACACCATAAGTACCAGAGCCCATTGCTGTCACAAAGACTTGTTCAGGAATTTGCAACTGTGCCCAAAATATAACATCTTGTATTCGGTGAAAGTGAGAATTCAGGTATTTTAGCCCTTCAGTGAAGAGGTTACTCCTGTACTCTTCAGTGATGAAGTTTTTCCTGTACTTTATATCTAGTGATGGGACATAACAGCTTCTTTCCATCTGCTGGCAGATAGACGTAAATAAAATTAAAGAGTGGGAAGATGAAAAAACAACCTGTGCTAAAAGTGTCTTATGAAAGATGTGACAGATGACACGTTAATCCATCGTGAATTTTAGTTATCGCTACCGAGTCTGCACCAAGACTTAAAGTTATTCTGCAGAAGTAATGCATTTAAAGTTGTAACTTATTATATACTACGTTATTAGAAGGTGTTTTGCATATGCTAAAATGATTTCGGCTAATCCCTTGATCGATGCAGACATTCACCTGACATCAGTGCTTCATGAAGAACACATCGAAGTGCATTTTAATATTTTTTAAAATCATACTTCAGAAAATATAAACACATATTCATGCGTGAGTAAATGGCATTATGTGTAAAATGAAGCATATCGAAACATCCATCACAGAACCTTGCAAAGCATCCACGAAACTCCGCTTCCACTTTTACAGTAAGGACAGCATCCATCGTACAAAATAAATGCCATCACAGTCTAACGAAACTTCATAGGTTTATTTTAAGGTTAATGCATGTTTTATACATAAAACATGTGGTTTAATATAAAAATAGTAGTAAAAAAACTGTCAATTGTGCTTACCTGCATGACACGGAGTTGCTTGCCAGAGCATCAACGCCAAGGCTAACCAAGAAGACAGGCTTAGGTCCGGGAGCCATGGTCGCCGTTTCTTCCGATTCGAAAAATTCTGCAAATCCATAGTGACTATTCTCACAGTGTTTGGTCAGTAATAGGAAATTACTGCACTGTGACGATACAGGTAGGTATTATTTGTTTGGAATTTTGAAAATAAATTAATAATAACTATAGTGATATGTTTTATATATAATGTGCAAAAAGTGAGGCGTTGTTTTATTCCAAATTATTCTAAAGCCCCATTGAGCAGGAGGTTCGCGTCCGTGCGGCTCGAGCTGATGGACCCGAGAGAGACTAAGCTGTAACGAGTCTCCCTCTCTCCCTCCCTCCCTGTCTCACTCTGTCTCTCTTTACTCAATGATAGTGTGTGTGTGTGTGTGTGTGGGTGTGTGGGAGTGGGAGAGAGAGTGTGCAAAACGTGAGTCCGGCTCTTTTTAAGTTCAAGTTTGTGCAGTAGAGCTGCGCAAATCCGAGTCACCCATTTACCTTCCCTCCCTTCAGCTTCCTCTGCTTTGACCAGAAGCCTAAACCCGCTACGGTCTTTTCCACTTTCCCTTTCTTTCTGCCCCTGTCCACCTCCGATCCCCCTTTTCCTCCTGTTTCCTTGCTTATCTCGATCTCAGGGTCGTCAGCGAAGGAGCTGACTGACTGAACCTAGGAGTACAGGCGCACCTGGCTCACATTGTAGCGCCCGCAGGGCCCACACTGAAGGAAAAGCACCAGCCAATCACGGGCCTCCTAAACTGCGCCCCCACCCCTCCGCTTCACTTCTTCTAACGGAGTGTATCTGTACAGTGAAGACGAGCTCCACCTCCAGCGATCTCATTGGTCCGTGTCTCAGCCTGCGCCCAGACCGTGAGAATAGCACCCAACCAGCCGCATATTCTTAAGTATAGCGGGGTATTTGAAAAGTAATTTTTACATTTGTACTGACGTTTCTATCAAAGTACAATAAAAATATTAATGAACTAATTACCCAAACCAGTTTAAACACTTTCAGTCATATTACATTAAAGCAAACTCACAAGTCTTCATTTGTTTATCTTAGAGACAGTCACATTTTAAATAAATGCCGGTATATTAACTGCTATTGAAAGCAGTAAACTGATAATGATGTGCTGACAGGACGCGTACGATGTATTATAATTTGACGTTTTATTCTTTATTCAAGAATTGAGGAGACTGTTATGGCATTTAGAGATCTTTCAATATGAATGCACATTATCAATAAAAATTAACTCATAGTATTGATATTAATTCTAAAACGCGGTTGTGCTAATTCTATTAATGCTATGTTTCTCATAATGGATGGATTGCTGACACACTGGTTTGTGCTTCTGTCCTACAGGTCTACAGACCTGAACTTGCTGTCTTTGTCGATTTTTTAATATATTTTTTTTCTTATATCCATGTGATCTTCCCACATGAACTTCTGTTTCCTTTTACTTCCTACACATATGCACGTTAGTTTGCTTGACAACTAAAAACTGGTCTGTGTGTGTAATGCTGGCCATCTTTGGACTGGTGTCTGACCCGGGTTTGTTCCTGTCTTGGATCCTGTGTTGCAGAGATAGGGTCCAGCTTTACACTTGCCGGTCTAAGAAAATGGATGGATGGATTTTTTTTAAAAAACAGATGCATATACAGAATGCATATCCTCAGATGCATATCCGTCCATCCATCCATTTTCTTAATCTGCTTATCCATGGCAGGGTCACAGGGAAGGTGCAGCCTGTCTCAGCAAGCATTGGGTAAAATGTAGGAACAATCATTTAATTTAAAGTCTTTAATATTCATTGGTAAAATTTCATTATTTATTTCTAATTAGAAATGATTCCCTGTTATTTGTTTGATAACATGGTATATAATATTATGTCTTTTTTTTTTTTTTTTTTTGAGGTATGAGGTGAAACACAGGATGCATGGCAGGAACAAACCCTGGATAGTATGGCAGTCCACCCGAGGGCAAACATACAAACACACACACATAAAACACACCCTAGGGTCAATTTAGCATTACCATTTCACATAATTTGTATTTTTTTTTTTTTTGGACAGTTGGAGGAGACTAGAGCACCCAGAGGAAACCCACACAGACACAGGGAGAACATGCAAACTCCATGCAGAGGCTCAGGACATAAATCTTGATCTCCTTACTGCGAGGCAGCAACACTACAACTGCACCATGACATAATGTAACATTCTCAAACCCACTTAATCCATTTCATGGTCATGGGAGCCTGAGCCTATCCTGCCATCAGAGGAAGCAAGTAGGAACTAACACTGGTCTGGGCACACACCCACACACACACACACACACACACTCATTCTCATATACAATACTGAATGGCCAGTTCACTTGATATGTACATCCTTCGAAATTTGGAATGAAAAGTGGAGTGTCCTCAAAAAACACATGCGCAAGGTAACCAAATATCAGATTTAAACTCACAGATTTTTTTTGGTTTATCGGACTGAAAACTTCTCTTCATCAGTTCATTTATAATATAATTTCAATCAAGGCAGGCTGAAGGACATGTATGCTGTAATACTGAAGACAAGGCAGAAATTAGCCTTGAATGTTGCACAAGTTCATCATTTGACACATGAACACATAGAAATACACACACACATACACACACACAAGCACATAAACTCACTTATACCAGGCCAGTTTAGGTTGCTAATTATTTTTACAACCATTTTTGGATGTGGAAAGAATACTGGAGTAACGCCGCCCCCCTGACAAACACACACACACACACACAGGAGGAACATGCAGACTTCACAAAGCCAGTCTTCTTCAGTTTTGAAGTACTAGTACCATTTAGTGAAGTGGACAATAAGAACTGGTGGCACTCCATGATGTTTTGGCTGATGACTATTTTAACAATTTCAGATGATCTTTCTCCCCTTGGAGGTCCAAAAGCCCACTGATATAGTGGAAAGGGGGGTGAGGGTGCACAAGCTTGGTGAGAGGAGACAAGAGTGTTTATCTAAATATGGGCTGGTTGTGGGAGTGAAGTGTCAATATTCCAATAGTAGAACACAGAGGTGCTGATACAACAACCGGTGACCTCCGGCCAACAAGCAGTGACTAGCAGTAACCAATGCAGCACATTGCTGCCTTATCTGACAAGAAAATAAACTCAATTGTCCAGTGAGACTCAGATAATCATAATAAAATGTGAGAGTAATGGGCACACAAATTAATTTTCACTCTGAAGTCTCCATTCTTCTGAACCACACGGTAAAACTTCAGATTTCATTTATTTCTGGATGGAATTTTTAGAATCAAAGGTTATAGGGTTTATCCTCCCATCCAGAAATGCAAGGCAGAAACTTACACTCACTGTAATGAAAATCAATTGCATGACTCGATCACACCAACACTCACCAATTCATTTGAATTTATGTCTCTGAATTTTGGATGGCGATTGGAATGCACAGAGGAAGCCCACGCTAACCCACCTATATTTAAATTCAGATTTCACTTCAACTACAGGCTTTCATAAGATTGAAGGACAAGCCAACATCATAAAGGAATTATGCCTGGATCAATTGCAATGATACAGACCTGATGATCTGACTCAACATAGACATCAACACCCTGTAATGGAGAGCATAAAATGGAAATGTGATATTGGATAGATGGAGAGATAGGCTTTGCAATATGTAAAGTAGATTTTACTCTAACAAGCTGTACAGGGTGTAGTTCGGATGTCCTGTAGAAATTGACAAAGCATGGCATAGAGCATTAGGCAGAGAGACCTGACCTGCTTGTATGGCTTTGCATTCCAGCACTTATGTACTAATCCGTTGATACGTATTAATCACCCGCTCTCCCAATGTGCTAGTCATGACACAGTCTGATGACCGGCAATCTCTGAAAGGACTTTAGTGACCTCCACTCTCTTTGTATAAATTGTCCTTCTGTGTGGACAGAGCTGGCTAATGGAAGTACACAGACAGCACCGTGAAAGAGTCGTCTCACTTAATAGCATGCAAACAGAGGCTGAAAGAAAAAACTTTAAATCACAAATATGCATTTCAATCAGCAAAAATACTGTTGTGGAGCACAAACAGTTTGAGAGTTTACCTATTCTTTAGATTACACCTCCACTGTAGAGTTCCTACCATACTGATTTAATCAATGGTTACCATAGATGGGAATGTATGCATAGAAAATGGTAAAGACATAACGATTCTCTCTTGACATTTTGTTCATCCTGTTGAAATCTAATGCTTATAGTATTGCATACTATGTTAATATTCATCGTATCAACATGTATTATAGTATGTATGCTTCAGATTACCTTTTAATTTAAAAGATTATGTGTTGTTCTTAATTCTGTAGAAAATTATCAAAAGCATAATTTTTAATATAATTTTAATTTTTAATAATTTCTGAGCAGCCTCCATTTATAATATTAACATTGTAACCTAACATTCTGAAACCCACTCAGTCCAAATTAGGGTCATAGAGGGCTGGAGGTTATCTAGGCAGTATTGGCCACAAAGCAGGTGCCAACCCAGGAAACACCTCAGGCTCATATTGGACCAATTTAGAAATCACCAATCAACACATAAATCTTTCAGATTAAGGAGGAAGATCAGAATGCCCAGAGAAGAGGAGAACATGCAATCTCCCCAGTATTCATACCTAGAATGTGAGGCTACAACCCTAACAATTGTTTCACTAACCTATATTTTATGCGTCATGTCACTCATACACTTCACAAGATCACCTTCTGGGCTCATTTAAAATATGTGGTACCACCCCAGGACAAAAGAGGGCACTGTTGCTAATGGTCTTGTCTCTTTTTTCCCTAACAGCCTTGAGAAACCTCTCTTTGAAGGCAACAGAGCCATAGAAGCCCCATGTTGTATATGATTATTCAGTAATGTTTTTGTCAATTATTTTATGTTCAGCTATTGAATACTATGGTCTGTGTCTTTTAGGACATACAGTATGACATCCTGAAGGAAGGGTGTGGTATTGAACGCTGTACAGAGAGTTAGTTGAACAGGGTTTGTAAATAAACAGCATTAGAAATGTCATTCTGAGTGTGTCTTTACTTCAGCCCACTACACCCAATCCCTTCTGGTCCAACCTATATAAAGGAGGGACACACCTGGTAGATGGCATCTCAATTCAAACCTGACAAGCCACAAGGAAGGTCACACAGACACCTCAGAGCTATTCACACAACAGCAACTTGCTGATCCTTGCAGTGCCACTGGGCATACCTTTCAGTTAGGAATTTCTTTTTTTTGTGACAATGTATTAAATGGGATTCTGCCTGGTCAGCACCCCAGTTATTTTTGGTATCGCCTAGAGTCATCCCTTGCCCCCCTGCAGTTATTTTTTAGTGAGTATCTTAACATAATGCTTTACAAATATCCAAAAAGGCAAAACAAAACAATTTAAACAATAAGATGAAGCATGGCCCTGAATTGGATCAGACTGGTTTGAGAATGTTATGTTATTTTAGCAGTCATAAATACCCATACTGTATAATTACAGTATCTCTCATCTGAAGATGTGTATGATAGATTTGATGGCCTTTTAGTTGACTCAGTCTGAATGAATGCATGAGTGTGGCCAGCAATGGATTTGGAGTCCCTTGTGCCTACTGCTGCCTGGATAAAATGCCTGAACAGCAACCTAAAATGGATAAGTGGGTTAGAATGATGAAACAGTGAACTGGACGTACACAGTAATTGATGAACAATTCAACTCAGTCATGCACAGCAGTACTCAGATCAGCTCAAGTTGGGGAGCATGCACTGGTACAGCACGTTGCCACATACACCACACATCCTGGTTGGCAACCCCCCCAGGCAGACACAAGGTCCAGTCCCACCCTCTAGAAATGACCGTTTATCTGCTGCAGCCAGGTGTTATGTGGATGTCCCCTTGGCCATGATCCAGCTGTTCGGGTCCTCAACAATGGCGATGCTGCGAGCCGGATCACCCTCAGGAAACTTGGCCACGTGGCTGTAGTGTCATAACTGACTTTCCTGCACATTGCAAGTAATGTGCTTCATTCAGGACTCTGTGAGCAACTGCTAGTTCAACATAAAGTCAAACCAGTGGTACCCAAGGATTTTCCGAACAGACACAGCACCAAAGGAGTCCAGTCCTCATCTCAGGTCACTGGATAGCGTCCATTTCTCGCAACCATATAGAAAAACAGGAAGCATCGGGACTCTATAGACGTGGACCTTTGCCCTTTTGCAAAGATATCAGGTGCGCCACACACCCCTTTCCAGCGACCTCATGACCCCCCATGCTCTCCCAGTCCATGTACTGACTTCATAGGAAGAGTCACCAAAGACATGAATGTTGATGTTGAGGTAAGTTAACCTCTTGACTAGTCAACACTCTCCCCGCAGACAGACACACTGTTGATGGCTGTGCCCAAGAGGTCATTGTTTTTATCCAGGACATTCGCAGGCCCAGTCACTCAGACTCCTTGCTCAGTCTCTCTTATTGGTCTTTTGGTGAAGAGAGATTCATTGATCTTGACTTTACCAAGGATGCTGTGATCTTCATGGAGTCAATGGAGGCTCTGACATCAGTAATGGAGGCATTGTTAAAATAGTTCTATATACTGTATACCCTCCCATTCTTTCTTAAACTCTGTAAAGTGCCTTGAGCATGGCAAAGGCGCTATATAAATAAAATGTATTATTATTATTATTATTAGTTCGATTAACACTAGGAAACAAAATGAGTGCGGTGTTGAATTAATTTTAAAATAATTCAAGGCTTTTTTATGAACAGGAACATTAAGTAAGGCATTAATTGAACATTTTTACATCAAACATAAGCAATGGTACCAGAGTTCTTATTTGATTATGAGTGATTATGAGCATAAACAAATTCCTCAAAGAATTTTTTAAACTCTCTTGTAGTATTACAAAGCTGCATATTTGCATATACTGTAAAAGATAAGTAGGAAGTTACCATAATGCTCATTTTTCTTTTTGCCATTTCTTAATACTTATATTTTATGTATTTATTACATTGGCAGTATTTACTCTGCATGTAACACTGCTTATTTCATATTTACCTACACGCTTGTATCTTTAAGGATAATTAGGGATTAAGCCCTGTCATCAGCCTAAATGGCAATTAATACTTCCTCTTCATTTGTGGCGTGGTGCAGATAAAACAACAACTATAATAATAATAATAATAATAATAATAATAATAATAATGCGACAACAGCCATTATTGCTCCAGCACCTTCATCACACATTAGCTGTGAGGTGGTAAAGGGGATAACCAAGAGATATAGCCAATTAGAGACAGTGGGTGATTAGGGGGCCAGAACAGACAAGGCCATGATGTGCAATTTAGCCTGGATATCGGGTTTAACCCTGTTCTTTTCGAAAGATGCTCATCTTTAATGACCAAGGAGAGTCAGAACCTCGATTAAATGTCTCATCCAAAGGATGGCACCATTTTTACCACACAGTGTCCCCATCACTGCACTGGGTCATTGAGATTCTCACACAGACAACAGGATAAGCAGCCCCTGCTAGTCAAACCAACACCTCTTTCAGCAGCAACCCAAGCTTTTTCTGGTCTCCCATCCAAGTACAGGCTGGGCCTAAAAATACTTAGCTTCAGGTGGATGACTTGTTCTGTGGCTTGCAAATAAAAACAAAAAAAAACAAAAGGGTAATGGAAATAAACCAGAAAGCACACTAAACTGTGCGATTCTAGGTATAAGCAGAAAAAAACAGCTGCTTCATCCATCCTAATAGCTAAAGCTAAAGGCACTGATGGAGCTTAAACAAAGAGAAGACCAGCATTCAGAGCAGGAGTCCACTGAGATGAAATTGAAAGAGTTTTAATACAACAGAAGAGCCTTGAAGATTATTTGAAGGTACCATTTGCATTCAGCCCCATTGAAAGTATTGTTTTACAAATCAGTATGCAGGTTTTTTGATTTGAAAGACTTTAAATTCAAAGGTTTATCTCTGTCTCTGTCATAGTCCATTATTGATATCTAAGTGGCTATCATTGTTAAAATGTATTGGACCAAATTTTGAATTCATGCTCATGATGATAAAATATTTTGCTTCAAAGACCTTGAGACAAGAATTATATTTAAAGCAAAATGATTGCTTTTAATTTTTGGTTAATAGAAGCCCAAAATAAATGTTGACCAGCCATATATTTTCATGACATGAAAGACTTTTGGCAAAAGTGACTTTTGTAAAACCTATTCATTTTTGACTACTTTATTATTACTCAGATTCCCAGTGTGTTCACTTTATAGAGTTTGTACATTTTTCACTTGTCCACATGGGTTTTTCTCCATCTGCTCCTTCTTCCTTCCTTATTCCAAAGACAATCACGTTAGATAAACTGGCAGTGCATGAAAGCAAGAGAGAGACAGAGAGAGAAGATGTGAACTTTGGTGTGTCTCACACTGAACTTGAACCTGATCCAGAATTAGTTCCTGCTATACACTCTGCTTCCAGCCTCCACAAAAATTAATTAACAAATATTTTAGATTAATTGTAAGGCTACTAAGTTTTTTAAAATTTTAAAAAAGTTTTATTTGCATAATATTAAATAATGCAAGTAATATTATTATTGTATCATATATTAATTGTCCTACTTTAGAGCAGTTTCTATTTTCATTATTCAAAGACACCAACATTTCTGTGTTGTCCCTAACCTTGCATATTAGCACTGGAAGCAGTAAGAACTGGAGTGCATTTTTCCATTCACTTTCACTCATGTCACAATATCACAAAATGGAATGAAACAAAAACAGACCACAAGCTACATGAATCAACTTTGGTCGGAGACAATGTTGTTTTAAAATATTCAAGCAGCTCCAGCCTGGAGGGACACAAGAAGTAGTTTAGAATACAGTTGTTATTATAAGACTTGGGTAATTGTTGTGGGTTTGCCTCTGCAGTCAGCTGTACTCAGTAACATCTTAAAGAGAAATATAATCACACTGTGTTCATGTACATTTTAAATCTTTTTGCATTTATATATAGCTCATCAAAGATGTCCAGGGTTTTAAGTTTGTTTTAATTGCTAGCTACTTAATTTATAGCTTGGAACAACAGCTCAGGAGTGTTCATAGGCTTAAGTCTACTGTATGCAACAGCACCATAAATACAAATGGATTTCAAGCCAGCTTAGCTTCAGCAAAGGCCAATCAATCCTCCCCCAAGATCAGAATGTAACAAAGAGAAGAATTGTTTTAAAGAAATGAACTTCAGCCACCATTCTTATTGTTTTTTTCTTTTTTTAACATTGGTGCTTTTGAGAAGATTTGTGTGTACAATAATAATTACCACGGCACTAGTTGGTGCTTCGAAGGTCCTTGAAAAAAATATCCACTACCACAGCTCTGAAGTTGCATTTCATATCACCCTTTGGTGTTGTAAGAACGTTGATACTTTACCATGTATACTATGTAGTTCAAAGACAGTGCCTCCTGTAGTGGTCAACACTGTGCCACACTTATATGCCGAGGTATAGTTACTGCAGAGGTGGTGGAATAAAGTACTGCATAAAGAGTCATTTCCAAAGCTGCATTTCCATTGAGGTTGCTGGAGCATATCCCAGTAATATTACAAATATATAATATAATATATCATGATTATAATATATATAAACATCTCAAAAAATTAAGGGTACACTTAATCATCACAGTCTAACTCCAAGTCAGTTTAGCTAAAGGGATATCAGTCTGTCCATTTAGGAATAATAGGCATAAGCGATTGTGAATCAACTTCAACTGCTTTGGTGCAAAAGAAAGTGACAACAGGTGACTGGAGAGGCAACAGCAACACAACACCCATAAAGGGAATGGTTTTACAGGTGGTGGCAGTAGAATTGTCCTCTTTTTATCCTTCCTGACTGATTCTTCTCTAGTTTTGCTAGTGTCCTTGTCACAACTGGTAGCATAAGGTGGCATCTGCAGCAGATTCAGGTTGCACAGGTAGTTCAACTTCTCCAGGATGGCACATCCATATGTGCCATCGCAAATATCCCATCACCTTGCAGCTCAATTGGCATTCACCAGAGAGCTCCACAATTGGCATCTCAGTCTTTTCACAGATGAAAGCAGGTTCACATTGAACACAAGGAACACACATGAAAGAGTCTAGAGAGCGCTGTGGTGAAAGTTATGCAGCCTTCAACATCATCCAGCATGATAAACCTCCATGTGCACCTATGATACCCTGACTGCTCCTAGGTATCAGGATGAAATCCTCAGAGCCATTGTAAGACATTCACTGATGCAGTGGGCCCTGGGTTCCTCCTGGTGCAGGACAATGCCTGGACTCATGTGGCCAGACTATGTTGGCAGTTCCTGGATGACAAAAGCATTGATGCCATGGACTGTCCAGCATGTTTCCCAGACCTGAATCCAACTGAGAACCTCTGGGATGTTAAGTACCAGTGCATCCAATTCCACCAAGTAGCGACACAGACTGTCCAGGAGCTCACTGATGTCCGGATCCAGGTATGGGAGGAGATCCCACAGGACACATTCCACGGTCTCATTGGGAGTGTGTCCAGACATTGTCGGAAGTGCATAGAGGCACTCATAAAATTCATGCAAGCTGAGTGGGCCTGTGATTTCAATTTTATTTCTTTGATTTTCAGTCTGATGTTGAATCCAGCCCTCAATGGGTTGGTGATTTTGATTCTGTTGCATCATTTTGTTCTCAACAAATTGCACAGTATTACTCAGTGGTAATATTGTGGAACAAAGACTGGAACTCCCTTGAAATCTTCGTTGGAGAGACTGTGCTTGTAAATAGCTGTTTTGAGTGGCTAAATCATTAATTAAAAAAGTTAACTTTTCTTTTTTCAGTTATCTAAGAACTACACAGTCAGGTTGTTTTCTTTTTTTGTAGGCCAAGTTGATAAAAAGGTGATTGCATTTTAAGCTGAACAGTAAGACACCAGGCTTGTCTCTGTAAGAATAAAGTGGCTTGTATTATTGTATTGTATTTCTGAGGTGCCAATGATACATTGGTCATCTAGCTCTATGCAGAGGATTACTTGTTTTCTGTTTTGTGTGATGTATTTATCCAATTTTTTGACACCCATTGCACACCCAACCTATCTGGAAGGGGGTCTGGTCTCTGAATTGCCCTTCCCAAGATTTCTTCCATTTTTTTACTTCAGGTTTTTTTTTTTTTTGGACTTTTTTCTTGTCTTCTTAGGGATGGGCTGGGGTGGGGGGCTGTCAAAAAACAATGCCTCCTTAGCGTTAGACCTGGGCATCACTCGGGCTGTAAAAACAGTGCTGAAAGCGTTAGTTCCAAGTGTCACTCGTGCAATGATATAGACGTGTCTCGTGTCAGACCCGAGGCTTACTCGGGCTGTAAAAGTGCCAACAGTGTTAGTGCTGAGCATTACTCAGGCAATAGTATAGGTTTGTCTTGTGTAATCGTCAGGCCCAAGCGCTACCTGGACAATAGTGTGGACACGTCTTCTCCTAGTCTTATAATGCCGACTCGTAAGAAACACCTCTCATCAGCAGTGAGACGAGGTGATTCTGTCTTCAGGCAGTGAAAGCTTTAACACAGTGTCTCTCAACCTTTAAGTATTTGCGACCCGAGTTTTCATAACAGTTTTAATCGCGCCCCCGTAAAATTTTTTTGAACTGTAGATGCATATTTTATTATATCTACTTAACTCTATATTTATTGTTCTAGTATCAGAATGTAGATTAATTTAATTTGTTTTGGTTTCAACAGATGTTTTTTTCATATTTTTGATTCTTGTTTTCTCATCTTCATATCCCCCTTTTTGTTACTTCGCGCCCCCCTAGAGGGGTCCGCCCCATAGGTTGAGAACCACTGCTTTAACATGCTTTGTTTGAGAAAACACTAAGGAGGTTAAAGGCCAATGAGGCATTTCTTGTGTGATTCTAGACTATTTAAGAAATACACTGTTGTTGTTATCTGTTAAGTTATCTTTATTATTAATATTTTATTAAAATTTGGAACTAAGGTTGGTTCCATCCTCACATCTGATACACCTTATTATTCATTTGGGACCAAAATCTGGACCTGTCACTCATGTAGGTACAATCTGGAGCAGAAACAAAAGGGCCATCACTGGTAACAAGCTCTTGTGAACATTGTCGTAAGTTGAAAACTCAAAAAGAGTAAAACAGACCAATGTTACTGGATGAAAAAATTGCAGTAATGGGACTGGAAAATCAGTCACATAAACCTCTCCTTTAATATCTACAGGGCTTCAGTACTGTTCCTGCATTAAGGTCTAGATTGGGGCACAGCCCTTCCAGGGGTTGCACAAAAAATTTAACTTAAATGCTTATAACAACCCCCAACTTCTTCTTAAGCATTTTTTTTCTAATTTTTCATCATATACTAAAAGTCATTTCTTATCTGTTTCCTGCTCATGGGTCTAGCTCTGTTGGCCCTGCAGTGTTCTAGGCTTGCCCCTTAGGGTATGTGGGCATGTGGAACCTGATCCTGGATGGTACCATTTACTCCTTGAAGGTAGCCACAGTAATTTGAAAAAGAAAGTTCAGTATCAGGAATGCATTTCATCTGTCAGAAAAGACTTGTCAAGAAGATTTTTAGACAAAAAGAGACAAAAAACAATGTAGAGAAATTAAAAAATGTGTCAGAACCAGTAAGTCAAATAATTGTGCACCTAAGCCAAAACATTAATCTTGATTCAATGTCTTTTATTCCAAAGCAGGTCTTACCCTTAAATACTTTTACAAGCACACACTCTTAGATAATTTATTGGAGAATCCACAATCCAGGACAGCACTACACTGGCTTATATACTGTGCTCTTGATGCGGTCATAACAAAATAAATTTTGCATACATAACTTAACTAAGAATAACATGTAGGGATGTTAAATAAAAGTGAAGCCATATTCCCCATATTCCAAAACCCCTGTAAAAATTAATAAACCCAAAAGAAAAATTTCTTTAAGAAAAAACGTCATTATGCAGGCTCTTGATCTGCATCACCCCCCACTGCAGAAGACCACCTGAGAGTGCTACATTTGAAAAAGCCACCAAGGAAGCCTTTTCTGTGCTTCTTTCATTTTGTGAAAAAGAAGCCAACAGTATTACGCCTGCAGAAAATTATTTTCTTACCGGTGCGCTAGACACATACTGTCCAGCAAGCAGCTGGCAGCATGGTGGTTAGTGCTGTTACAGGACAGCAGCAGAGTCTTGTGTTCGAGGTTGTTCTTTCCACATTATTGTGGTTTGTTCTTTTTCACCTAAACCTGAGGTGTTTCCATTTCAATTTAGGAAGTTCAAAGTCAACATATTTTCATGGGCAGGTGGTGGTTGTGAGTTAATCACTTTACTTAGCATTTAAATCTATATTGCTGTATTTTGTCTGATGATGCTAATGTCAGAGGGTATCACAATGATCTGAAGCTAATCAAGATTGAACAAGCTCCACCATTTACATCAAGGGTGCCCAGCTCCAGTCCTGGAGGGCCGCAGTGGCTGCAGGTTTTCATTTTAACCCTTTTCTTAATTAGTGACATGTTTTTGCTGCTAATTAACTTCTTTTGAATTCGTTTTATTTGGCTTGCTCTTGAAGACTCAGACCCCTTAATTGTTTCTTTTTCCTTAATTACCAGCCAAACAACAATGAGATACAAAATGAGCCAGAACAGGACCAGCACCAGCAAACTGTGACCATCATACAATATCTGAAAATAAAGAAAGGTGAAGGTCTCAGGAATGCTGATCTGCTCTTAGAAATGAGAAAATCCACAATTTCAGAAATGTCTGCTATTGCACAATGAGAGCAGCAACAAGCCATGGAATTAAAGAGCAGGTTTAATTAACGACAAGACTCTGCGCCTCATTTAGCAACTGGTTGGAGTGAAATTGGTTGGAGTTTGAGGCCCTGACTTGGTCTTCTGTTGGCTCACTCACTTCACATTTCATTTCTGTTTAGGTGCCATTTAAGGAAAGAAATGAAGCAATTCAGAAGAACGATGAAGAAATTCAGGGAAACAAATCTTAAAAAAACAAGTCAATTAAAATGAATTCAAGAGAAGTTAATTAGCAGCAAAAACTAATTAAGAAAAGGGTTAGAATGAAAACCTGCAGCCACTGCGGCCCTCCAGGACTGGAGTTGGGCCCACCTGATTTACATAGTTTGATTGAGTTTTTTGTTTTGCAAACAATACATGAACGTTCATGTCTTGCTAGTTGTTACAAAGATGAATACAGATTTTATTAATTAGGTAAGTTGATGCTAACTTTAGCCAACACAAATGCAGAAATGTAATGCCAAAAACACTACTGCAGGACTTACTCTAAATTTCCAACAAACACACTATCTTAAAATAAATGTAAATTAAGGGGTATGTACTAGATATAAATGAATATCATTACAGTATAATGAAACAGGACTACATTTCAAAAATGATTACTACATGACAGCATACAAATTTTTGCATTCAAATTTTAGTTACGTACTTCCCTGTATTTGTGAAATTTGCATATTCTCCCTATGTCTTCCTGGGCTTTTTTCTGAATAGTCTCGTTTTCCTTCTCCAACCTAAAGACATACTCTTGACATACTGTAGGCTACTCAGGCCTACAAGCCTATATTAAGATTGAGTGGATTTGGAAAAAGAATGGAATGATAACTGTATTATTTCCTTGCACTGATAGATAGATAGATAGATAGATAGATAGATAGACTTTATTTGGCCACACAGGGAAATTAAAACTTTACAGAAGCACAAAATAAAAGAAAATATATGCATGTGAATATAAATTGTCACACATGCGCTTCAGAGGATCATCCTCCTGTCTAATACTTGGTAAGAAAATCCACCCAGAAGCAAGAAGGAAGACTGTTGTTAATGATGTTGTCTCTTTCAATTCCTACAGCACAGATAAGATGGCCAATAAGGTCAACTAACTTCCAGTCACAGGACTATATATTTGAGGCGCTCACAGGTAGCTTCTCATTCAGGACCAAATCAGACTTGAAAGGCTATAAAATAGCAACATTGACTATTTTTTTGGTTTATATTTGCCATCATGTGCTGTATTTGTTAAAAGCTTTTTTGTTAATTAAAAGAGATGGCCTGGTTGATGCCCCAACATTTATTGTGATTCAGTGTTATACCTTGCACAACCTCCGCATATATATATACAGGTAGTATAATAAACAAACAACAACCCTTTAAACACACATAAGAACTTCTAGCTTGATTAATGAAGAGCTGCTGCTGTCGATAACAGGCTTGTCGCTGTCAGTATGATGATAAGACCTGTCCCGATGTACCACAGGTTTACATTTAAAGACACTAACTGATCCAGCTTGCTGTGTTCACAAAAGGTCCTTGCCATTAAAAGTCTGTTCCATCCTTAGTTACTCGGCTGAGGACACCAGCATTCTGAGAGACTCATCTTCAGAGTGCTCATAACAGAGTGAATGATTTCTGTTTCCAAATTTAAAAATAAGCATCAAAAGGACAATACAATCCCCTCCTAGGTAGTAAAGTGGACGAATTCAGACTACATTTCAAAGTCTGGATCACACATTTCAGCTTTAATCACAATGTACTCGCTTTTTTAGTATATTGTATTCACATAAGTCTCTAGACCCCCTTACTTTCTCCACACTGATTGTAATCAGATGTAACCCATCCAGTATTCAATAGCATCTGAAACAGGAGTTGGAAGCAAGTTCTCCACATTGCCAAAATACCACAATATCTGAAAACTTGCTGTAATTCACCATGAGATGTGACAGTGCTTTCAACGTAAAATAAATTGTATCCATCCTGTCTTACTTTTATCCCCGCTCCGGATCTGGTCCTCCAATAAGATATGAGATAGCTCCTTTGGTGGTAGTGATCACAGGTCTACCAGCTGCTATAGGATATTTAATATATCCCACTTTATGTTCCTCTGATTCTCTTACTGTACATTCTCAAATGCTGTGGATGTAAATTAGTCTTCAGATCCCTAGTGCTCACTCTGTGCTGTTTCCTAAGTTCACAGACCATCAGAAAGGCAGTTCACATGAGCCTAAGCTCAGGTCTGTGATAGCGGACCTTCTCATGTGCTACAAACACCTCATATCAACAAAATAATATGTGTGTTTAAATTGTGTCCCTCATAGTATCTAGTTGTAAAAGTTAATTTCCTTGTGTCTTATAAAATTTGAATTATTAAAATCTGCATCATCCTTGGGATTCAAACTCAGGATGTTGGGTCTTTGAGGTGGCAGAGTTAACCACTGCTCCACCATGCTGCCCCTCAGCTTTTCTGACATATTAATGGCTTTACACATACAAGTATGTAACTGCAGGTCAGGCTGTTGCTTATTATGCTTAAAAATAGAGCAAGTGTACACTGCAACTTTATGAGGTCTGACTATAAGCTGTAACACTCAGCTACTTTTCTACACTCTACAATAATTAGAATTCACAAGCTAACCACAAATTATATCCATATTATTCTTTCTCAGTTCTGTATGTGTACAATTTGGCAACATTCAGTCCCCATATCATTGTTAAATGACTACTTCCACTAGTAGAGAGAGTACTTCCAAGAATTGAGAAGATCAATATCACACCAGCAGTCACTTACAGACATAGAAAGTCAATAAAACAAACTGTAATACCAATAACAAAATGTAACACAATACAGTAGAGATGAATCAGTAACCTAGGATAAACATTACATGTTATAGTTTTTTTTTTGTGGTTAAACTAATGGATGTTTGCCTTTCTCTTCAGAAACTATTTTACTGGTTTGTATTGTTAAATCACGTGTGCTGTGATTCACTTACTATATGTCTTCCATTCTTTACTCTTTGTGAAATAATCCTTCATCTTGAAGTAACTGCTGACTATGTAAGAGTCCACATCTGAAAATCTTAGAAAAGTTAATTGGATCACATCTTGATATTTTATCTTTCAGCTCCTGTGTGCATTTGTCAGATGGGCTTGTACCCAAATGTTTTAGCTCATTAAGGTTCCACTATGCTAACCAAAGGGATCTAGTCATATATAATCAGGCCATATTATTTTTACACATCTGTTTATGTTTCAGGAAAATTTATAATTTATTTGTAGCTCTGTCAAAAATCAAACAGTTCACAGAGGAACTGGACAAAGCATTAAATAACCTATGTGATGTGCAAAGAGTGGTAGACGTTTTCTCACTGAAACATATCCTACAGTTTATTTAAAAAGAGTTTACCGGCATTCGTCCTTAGGCTGAGGTTTTGCTAGTGGGTCAGGGTGGTTTGTCTTCTCGACAGAGCGTTCCTATTTGCAAATGCCTCAGTCTCTGGGGACAATCTTAACTTTTCTGAAATCTCTCTGGTGTTGTATGATATGTTCTTATTATTGCAGTGACCACTTATTTGTAAGTTTGTCACAGATAATTTTGCCATTAGTCAGTTGAATTATATTTTCGGCAGTGGAGGCTGGCTTGCCTTCTTGTTTGAACAGGATACAGTATATTGACTGGGTTGTGGTCAGAAATCTGGGATCTCCAGCTTCTTCCATGGACTTTTCTCTCAATGAGTTATTCATAACTAAGGAAATGCTGCTTTGTAAACTGATACCTAAGGATATTCCCCTCACACATTCAAAGGCCCAAGTGATTCATGAGACAGCTATTTGTCTGAGAGTTAGGAAAAACAAGGTAAAAAAATAGACTGCTTCAGATGTCCGATTTTTCCATCAGATTTGTAGTCATTTGGAGGGAGGAGCACAAAACAAGAGCTAGGCTGATTGCCTATCAAGTAAGCGAACTGAAAGAGCTGCTCTCTGTTAGCGATGTAATGCACTGTTGTCAGATGCAAAAACTTAAAAGAGAATAGAGTATGAATTTTGACCATACCAATATGCAAACCACTAGAGGCTCCAAAAGTGCAAACATCCTGCAAATAAAACTGCCACCAAGTCCTTCAAAATCACATTTCTGAGGGCACAAGGACTTTGATGGCAGCACATTAGTATAATCAGCAAGTATAATTATAAACAAGCTGCAATCTAGTGGCTCAGCTATTTCCTCTGTTTGTGTGAGGGTGTGAGTTGAAAACGAAACAGCGGAAGAAAATGTCAGAATGCATGAATTGTGGACATGTTTATTGAAGTGAAAGGAGTGAAAGCAGTGAAGGGCAGAGGGAGCAGAACACCATGTACTCACTCAAGATAGTATCTAAAAGAACATTTTACCTGAAATATCCATTTAGAAATGTGCTGAAATTGAGTTGACATTAATCAGCCAATCAATCAATCTTCTATAGTACTAATAATAATCTCCTCCATCAGAAGATACAGTACTTTGCAAAACAAGATAAAAATGCAATTAATGACTTCACTTATAAACTAAGAATAATTTTTTAATAACCTATGTAATCCATTTTCACCACATTATTTAAAACACTCTCTATTTGTCACTGACACTCTGAAGGGATCCAACTGCCTCCAATGAGTGTAGGACTTAAAAAAGAGTTGCTTGTGAAGTAATGAAAGAGGAATAGGACACCAATATAGTTGGAACTACTAAATCAACCCCAGCAATCAATGAAGAATTAAATAAGTCATATCTTATTTACTCTCACATGTGGCAGCTTGTCATGTATTATGAGAGTGTCCAGGATTTAATTTCTAATAGCTTTGTGCATATTATGAATTATTTCTCAACCGTTTTGGGTTTTTGATTATATGGATTCTGGATATTCTGCTAATTTGTCTTTTGGACTTATCATTGCCTTTTTTATATTGTTACTTTTTGTTTACTGACAGCCCCCACCATTTGTTTACATGTTTCCATAGTAATGACCCAGATGTGTGCAGAGCTTAACATGACTAGAGTGATGTGAAAAAACAGATAACTCCAATGATTCTTTAAAAGCATTTTGGTGTTTATGTTAACAATTTTTTGGCTCATCCTTCTAACTTTGATTTTTGATTCTCATATTGATATGCATATTTTTGTTTCTCATTTCCAATCCTTGCTTACCTGTCAACTACATCTTTTCTCCTTTATCCCAACCTTGTTATTTTCCTACTCATATCACAACATCATGAATCCTACTTTTTGAAAATTCTCTCTAGTATTTACTTACTTTTTTGTAGCATTATTTTAATAACATTATGGCACCACCATTTTGTTTTATTGGACACCAACAATTTAAGCTTCATTTTCCTAGCAACAGCCATAATATTTAAAGAAACAGTCATCACATAGACCCTATTTAAGATGGTGGCACAAAATACTCACACTTATGTGTAATTTCAAACAATTAAAAATCTTAATGTATGAAATAATTGGATTAGGGAAAAGTTTCTGTTACTGTTATTAATCCTTGATTTGCATTTTGACCTACAAATTTAGTTTAGTAATTGAGGCTTGATATTTGTGTTAGCCAGTTCTTCTGGTATTAAAACATTTGGAATTAGATTGACAATTTTTCTGTTTTTTCTTCACAGTATTTTGTGTTTTCAAGTCTATTATTGCACATTTACTTTTCCCAATATTCATAATATACCCAGTGATATGGATGGGATAGGCTGTAGCCACTCCTCCAGAACAAATAGATAATATCCAAACAAATGAATAATATTATGATTCAAAGTTATCACCATAACTACAGTCTTATATGAGGAAAAAGAACAAGGTAAGATCTAGTCATATTGATAAACAATGAAGGTTTTCAGTTGGCCTTATATGAGCTTGAAAAATGGAAAAAGGAAATACAATAATGGAGCAGCACAAGTTAAGGTTAAGATTATGCAGTCAAATTTTCTCAGGAAAACATTCATCTCTTCTCAGTTGCATGTATATCATCAAGAGAAGAAGGGACTTATAAAGACAAGAGGTTAAAATTTCAATCAATTTAAAGTCAGTTTTTTGATACCTGCCTGTAACAACTGAGAAAGATTTTACCTAAACATATACAGTACAGGCCAAAAGTTTGGACACACCTCCTCATTCAATGTGTTTTCTTTATTTTCATGACCATTTACAGCACTCCATCACTCTCCTTCTTGGTCAAATAGCCCTTACACAGCCTGGAGGTGTGTTTGGGGTCATTGTCCTGTTGAAAAATAAATGAATGTCCAACTAACCTGACTTCTGCACAACACAACTGCTGGTCCCAACCCCATTGATAAAGCAAGAAATTCCACTAAATAACCCTGATAAGGCACACCTGTGAAGTGCTGTAAATGGTCATGAAAATAAAGAAAACACATTGAATGAGGAGGTGTGTCCAAACTTTTGGCCTGTACTGTATGTCACATTTAAGATACTCTCTATACCCCTAAAACTTTTTTACCTTTGATATTTTTGTAGAAAAATCTTTATTGTAAAGAGGAGAAAAAAATTCCTAGAGTGGTTTGTGTAGGTCTTTAACATAATTGTTCTGCCTGATTTATTGAAGGTAAGCACTTCACGTAATGGGTATCACTCATCATTCTGAAACATTTCCATGCTGCTCATTATGGTGCCCTCAATTTCCTTTAAAGTCATCTACATGATCTCCAATAATTTTGGCTACCTGACTGGTCTGTTAGACCCTTTGTAATTTTTAATTTGACAGGCCATTAATCTAGGCCAGTGCTTCCCAAACTCAGACCTGGGGACCCACTGTGGCTGCAGGTTTTTGTTCCAACCAGAGTCACAATCAGCGATAATAATCAATAACAACTGATCTCAGTTAATTGGCTGGTCTTTTTTGCTGTTCTCTTATTCTACAGTGAGAAAAACACAACAGTATGGTTTTTATATTAATAAGACAGACATTTATAAATGTTTCTGTTTTTTCTTTTGTTGTTTTCCTATTATTTTCCGCTTTTCCTGTGAAGTTTGCTCCCTTCATTTAACCCTAATAGTGACAATTAACAACCAGCACAGCAGACACCCAGAATGATGAAAGCTGCAACGACTTCAGTGTCAGACCCACTAATTAGTAAATAATCAATTAAGTAACCAGAACTCCCGGAAAAGCAGAATGAAAATTATGTTGAAAATACTGTTAACGACATAAAAAAATATATATTCCCCATATAACTGCTTATTACATTTTAATAAAAATCTAGCAAACTTAGTTTGTAATTTCTAGATTGACTCCAAAACCCTGAAACTGGGAAATAATGACTCATTTAATTAGGCTAAGAGTCCAACGAAAAATGGACATTGGTTGGAACAAAAACCTACAGCCACAGTGGGTCCCCAGGACCGAGTTTGGGAACCACTGATCTAGGCCACAGATGTCGAACTCCAATCCTGGAGGGCCGCAGTAGCTGTAGGTTTTCGTTCTAACATTCTTCACCATTAGTGAGCCGTTTTTGCTGCTAATTAACATCCTTGGCCTTTGTTTTAATTAACTTGACTCAGGCCCCTTAGTTGTCTCTATTTCCTTAATTAGCAGCCAAACAATAATGAGACACAAAACAAGCTGCCACCTGACCAGCTCACCTGTGCTCATCACGCAATATCAGAAAATAAAGAAAGGTGAAAGTCTCTGTAAGGTTGATCACTCAGGTCACCCAAACATTTTGACGGTGGTGTTAGAAAAAACAGAAAAATCACCAGTTTTAGAAATGTCTGCTGTAGCAGAAAGAGAGCAGAAACAAGCTGTGGAATTAAATAACAGGTTTAATTAACTGCCATAATGAGCTTCTCATTAAGAGATCGGTTGGAGTGAAATTGGTTGGAGTTTGAAAACCCAGTTCAGCTGGTCATCTTTTGGCTCGTTTCGCATCTCATTTCTGTTTGGCTGTCATTTAATGAAGAAAAGAATCAACTCAGAGGACTGAATCCTTAAAAACAGGGGCTATTAACATGAAGGGAAAAGAAGATAATTAGCACTGAAAACTGGTCACTGATTAGGAAAAGGGTTAGAATGAAAACCTGCAGCCACTGTGGCCCTCCAGGCCTGGAGTTTGACACCCCTGATCTAGGCAATGGAGCTGAATGTTACCACAGATAGATTCACTAAGGTGTAAAAAGACAGCATAGTGATTGAGTAGTTAGCATTTTCAGCCTATAACTTCTGCAGTCTGGATTTAATTTTGAACCCTTACACAGTCTGGATTTTCACAATAATCCATCCCAAAGAAATGTGGGTTGCTCTTATTAGTGACTAAAGAATGAGTATATGAATTTGCCATGTCATGTATTTGTGTCCCATCTGCCAATGGCTCCTACTAGGATAGGCATAAACATTCCATAACCATGTACTAAAATGTTCAAGGTAAGAAAATGAATAAATGAGCATAATATAGGGGAGAGGAGCAATATGAGATTGAATAGATTATATTAGAGAGATAAATCCGGCATAAAGAAAGATCAAAGTTTAAAAGGATTATGACTTTAGGAAAAGTGTAACAGAGAAATTGTAAAAATATTTAAAAGAACAAGTGAAGAAAAGAAAGGGTGAGTAAAAAGTAGGATGTACGATGAAATGTTAAATGAATTCATCTGGGACGGAAAAGGCTTTAGGAAGCATTAGAAAGTCTACATCTTTTGAGAGATTGAAAGTGGCTTGACTGGAGTTTGTGATTTCAGTTGTCTCTTTCTGATCCCTGCCCATTCCAAAACTGGGATAATTACAACTCAAGGACTAGTAATTACATGCCTGTCTTCCCCTAAAACACTGGGCTGTGATGAGCGCCTAACACACACCCTCTATACGAGCAGCCACAGAGAACAGGAATAGATCAGAGAGGATTGGGGTTGGGCTGGTGGAAGGGATTTAAAGAGAATGAGAGGCTGGAGGAAACATGATGAGTGATACCATATAAGAGAGGACTTCACATGAGGGCTGTAAATGAGAAGGATGAAAAGGAGAGAGAGAAATAGACAATACAGAGATGTCTAGACTTATATTTGTGTAGGATCACTGAGGAACTGCTAAATTAGAAAAACCTGTTACAGCTATTATGTCACAAAAATGTATGTTGGGAAGCCTCCTCCAAACAGTAAAATGTGTTCCTTTATGTCTGTAGATGCCACCACTATTGTCATTTCGGAGGCCTTGAGGAATGTGTTTTTTTAGAGATCTCCATGGTGCTCAAACTGTAAAGATGGTATGTTTTGTTAGTTAGTTATAAACATTCAGTGCTTTGCTAAGTGGGCGTTCATTAGAGCAACAGAACTTGAGGGCACATAAGCTGATCACAGTGATGTAAACCTAAGGAAATCACTAGAATGGATTGTTCTGTAATTACACACGTGCAAAAATTCAGAACAGGACGAAAGTGTTATGAGATAGTTTTGTATTCTCAGTCCAGGGAGAGGGATGGGGCATCCAAGACCCTGGTTAATACATGCATGGCCATTGGCATCACAAGTCATTATCCCCAAAGCTTGAACACTGCTTGGAGTGTAAGGTCTTGTGAATGTGCCCTGGACAAATTATTGGCAAGGGCACCATCCCAGAAAGAAAGGAGCTGTACCCTGGGTAGTGTTATGTTTCTCTAGGGTACTAGATGGCAGATATTCCAGGTTAGAATTGGGATGCATGAACCTCAACTAAAAACAGGTTGGAACTGGGTTCTTCTAAAAAGAAGCTTGTACAGATGGTTCAAGAATGTGAGGATACCAGAAACCACTCGGGAGAGCTCAACCCTGGCATCCCTGGAGTAAATATAGGGCTGCTCTAACCCTAGAAGTGATTACAAAGCATGGCCAGAGGTACCAACCAGGAAGGTATTTGAAGCCTCCTCTAGGATAAACAGATGTATACAGCACAAGGAGGAGAGCTTATGGTAATCGTTTACTAGGGAGACGAAGAGGGACTAGAGACAAAGAGCAATTGAAGTAAAAAAGAGGTCTGTACTAGAATTAAAGGATGGGGTTAGGAATGTGGGAAATTGGACAAAGTATCCCATGGAAAGTAACAAACAGAAGACATGTTGGTCTACGGCGACCCAAAGGGGCAACAGGTGTTTATCCATTTGTCCCAGCTACTGTTTACCTGATCTTCTGTCACTTTATTAACAAATTTAGAACAGAAAAGATTAAGGCTTTTTAGTTTAACAGACTTGCTTCCTTGTCACCATTCTGAGTGCAGGGTTACTTTGAGTGAGCCCTCCATCTTTTGTAACATTTATTATTGAGAATACCGCCTATTTTAAAATAAAGGTTGACTGAACAAATGATCTCTAAATCAAATATTAGTATACTGGAAAGACACAGTGAGCCAGTAGTAACGCTTTTTTATTACCACAACAAAACAGGTGGAACCAAACAAAGTGTTATTATCACTTGTAAAATTTTGTGTATTGTTTCTACACTGAACTGGATTAATGTTTTGAAAAAATGGTTGACTAGATGGTTGTAGATAAGCATGTGATTGATTTGAATCCATTGTGTAGATGACAAGACTGTAGTTAGCATGTTTTTTGCTCTGGGAGCTGATTTTTGCCATTTTTCTAATTCCATTGTATTATTTTTTAGCTTCAAGATATTCTCATTTATTAATCGAAATGGAATTACAAATACTCAGAAGAAATGCAAGCAGTTCTTTCAGTTTAATATGTTAAAAGTGTTCAGTGTGACTGGGTGAAACTGGTATTGTGCACAAAACAATTCAGAAAACGAAATATGCAAAAAGGAGTTAAAATAACAATTAACTTCAAATTAATTTCTCCATATGGGTAATTATGCTAATATCTTTCTCCCACAGTAGATGTCAATGTACCAGCAATTCCTTTGTAATACTTGTGATAGAAAAAACGCTTGATCTGGTTCTGGTTCATGGTTCTACCTGCTGGTGTTAAGAGAAAAGTGTCATCATTCAATAGCAGAATGGATGTATTTGTAGCATTTCAGGTGACCTATTCAGTTTTCTTCTCTCACCATCAATTCATTAAATTGCGCATTCAATCATTCGGTGGAATGTCCAGTTAATTTGTTGTTTCATTCATCACTTCAGTACACACATTTATTTCTTGATCCATACTTACTTTATTAATTCAACTGAGTTCAGTTCAGGTATGTTATTAATAACATTTATGCTATAGCGCATTTCATTACAAAAGTCTTTGATTGAATATTCTTCTTCGCATTAGGGTCAAAAAATGGCTGGATAATTAAACCAAAGCAAAAAGACATCAATAATATTTCTACATGATTAGTTCATTGAGAGCCTGCTCATAACATGAAGCACAAAGCATGATTATGTGCATATTGAGCATATCCTTATGGAAATGCTGTGCCTGTGATAAAACTGCAACACTGTCATGTCAAGCACAGTGTTTAATTCTCAAATGTCATTTAATTTGATCACATAAGACTTTTCCTTTTATCTTTATAAATGCACCTCACTAAAATTACAGAAATCAGGGTGAGCGCATTTAATGGCAGGGCTGTATCTATGAAAAATAAGGCCAATCAACGAAGGGGCTTTCTTACTAAAAACTACGGTGGGCCTTAGGAGTTTTAGCTTTTTGCCATTTCACACAGTAATCTTATACTCAAAAACTAACTCCCATTCTCAATATTACAAAAAAAAAATCATTCTCCAAGTATGAATGTTTGCTGGTACAGAAAAGCAATGCAGTGGTTAGCAGTGGTCTGGCAGATCAGGGTTTGGCTCCTTTAATTTTAGACTGCATTGTACCTAGAGTATGCCAAAAGACTATGATTTATTTTTACATTTCTTGAAGTACTTATGGAATTGATTCTTTCTTCAATATCTTGCATAGGCAGTGCATTATTGTTTAACCTGCTGAAAGTTGGCTTGTATTAATATAATCTCTGATGGTAAAAGTGATCTCTAGTGCAGAACCAGTGTAGAAGAGTCATTGCCACTTTGGCAGGCAAAATGACAAAGCAAGATCATCTATTGTAATGTGTGCAGTGCCAAGCAAGAAGATGCCACAGCAAAACACAAGGATGAGACCCTCGCTCTTGAAAAGACAATTTATTTGCATTAATTTTGCAGACTCTTCAAGATTGGGGAAAAGAAGACTTAGAGGATAGCACTGTTATGTTTTTTTGGCTTCAGCTTCAACTATGAGTAAAGATTATCTGCTGTCTATGTGCCGTTTGCACATTGTGCCCGTTTCTTACACCTTACCAGATTGATTTGTCATAGATGTGGTTTGTCATAGACAAACTGGTGAGGAAGGCAGGCTCTATTGTAGGCACAGAGCTGGACAGTTTGACATCCGTGGCAGAGCGACGGGCGCTGAGCTGGCTCCTGTCAATCATGGAGAATCCACTGCATCCACTGAACAGTATCATCTCCAGACAGAGGAGCAGCTTCAGTGACAGACTGCTGTCACCGTCCTGATCCACTGACAGACTGAGGAGATCGTTCCTCCCCCACACTATGCGACT
>JANRMT010062796.1:43129005-43158361 GCA_026402145.1 Polypterus bichir lapradei
TGTTATACCTGCATTGTTATCACTCTTTAATTTAATATTGTTTTTTACCAGTATGCTACTGCTGGAGTATGTGAAGTTCCCCTTGGGATTAATAAAGTATCTATCTATCTATCTATCTATCTATCTATCTATCTATCTATCTATCTATCTATCTATGTGTGTGTACACATGATGTCCTGCAATAGCCTGGATCCTATTGAAACTTAAGTTTTCTCCTTATATCTTTCTTTTCTTTAACATAATGCAACAGTTCTCATGCAAAAAAAAGGTTTTATTTTACTAAAGTTCTGTGCAGCTCCCATGAATCTGAGTAGTAAAATGTGGTTGTGCTTTACGACAGCAAAATATGCAGATGAAGTCTTTGCCTATTTTCACTACAGAAGGTCAAATAACATAATAAATTGTTCTGACTTTGGTGTTGCAGTTTTCTTTGCCATCTCCACTATAAATGGCAGAATTGTATTTGAATTTCAAGATAAATGACACCCTTTTGATTCACAGATCACAAATTTGTTTGCAGTGAATAACAAAGAACACTGCACAAAATGACTTTCAAATATTTGAGCGGTTCGTGAGAGGTGAGAATTGTATGTCGTTTGTTGTTCACTGTATTGTTGCTGGAGTTAAATGATTTATTGATGTTTCAAAGGAGTGTAGCAACTATAGGACACACACAGAAGGTCAACCTGTAGGGGTGAGAAGAGGATTTGTAGGCTGTTTAGACAACTGAAGGGCAGGGTGGATACAGGAGTTTTCAGATATTCTTGATTTTTAGCCTACTCCTCAAACTTAGAGTCACAATACTACAATACTCTGCATTTCCAGGCACTTAGTTTGAATCCTCTATCTTTCTAATGGCTGCTCTTTATTTAATGCAGATGTGCTGACTAGTTATTGTCAAGGACACACAGAAATTGCTTTTCCATAAAGTTTATTGCATTTTTTTAAAGTGTACTGTGTTTTTTGGAGAATTGTTCACAATGTGTGACCAACTCCAGTGAACAATTGGCTGATGAGGTCTTTCATTATTTTTCAGACTCTTCAACTGATAAGTTAATATTATCTGATCTTTAGAATTACTAGGGATTTACCAGCTAACATTTATGACCATTTTCTTATACTAGCATGTTAATGAACATGTTGCATATGGAGATTTACAGTATTTCAGCAAGCATACTGTGAACGTTACCCGGGCACAGACAGGCAGACATGTTGTAATCCACCACCACACGTTTATTTACAAAGCAACTATTTACAAAGTCAGTGCACACAAACCCCTGTACCCCAAAGTCCTGGCCTCACAATGCCTTTTTCTTCGGGCCGCCTCCACACTCTCTTCTTCTGCCTTGTCCTGCCTCCACCCGACTCCAGCCTCGAATGAAGGGAGATGGCCCCTTTTATCCTCACCCGGATATGCTCCAGGTGCTCCCCGGAAATCACCCGCCGACACGCCCCTGTGTGGCGGAAGCGCCGGCTGTACTCCCGGAAGCATTCCGGGTGTCCCTGCTCCTCTTCCCCCCAGCACTTCCTGGTGTGGCGGAAGTACTGAGGTCCAGGGTTCCTAAGACATCAGGGTGCCCCCTGGCGGTGACCACGGGCCCCTACAGGGTTGGGCTTCCAAGCCCTCTACCCATGGCCCCCAAAGCAACCAGGGTGTCGGCCCCCACGTGATCCCAGATGGGTGCATGCCCTCTTCCGGTCCCTCATGGCGTCCCGGCCGGGTCGTCGCCCCTGGCATCCCTGACAATACACATTGAAATATTCAGTTAATATGTTAATTCAAAAACAGAAAATACTAAAGCATTGTCTATATCCACTTAGATTATAGTGATGGCAGAGAAAAAAATTTAATCCATTTTCTCATGGAGAATGGAGATCACAAACATTCTGATAGAATAGGTGTATATGGAGACCAATGCTGGATAACAGCAACCAGCGTAAAAAGCATGAAAAAATCTAAATATTACACATGTCATATAATCCATATATCAGGTCATCCAGACATATGCTCACAACAGGCAAAACACGTGCATTGTTTGCTAAAATGTCATTAAATAAAAAGTTCCATAAAATGAAAGTAGTTCACAATCAAGAAGCACATTCATATGGGGTGAAGCTTCAATTCAAAAGCTCAATCCCATATGAATACATTTCTGCCATGTGCAGTATTGTGATTTTGTGGAAGTGGTTTATTTAAGAATATTTTAGTAAAAATGTATGTGTTTGGGAAGTTGTGGGCATACAGATGACATGAAATTTTTACTTTGTCTGCTATTGTCAAGCATTAGTGTCCACAGATGCCTGTTCTATCAGAAACCTTGTTTTCTCCTTTCTGCAGAAAAACACAAGATTAAAAAAATTTGCCATCATTAAAAAAGCAGCATGGGGTAAGTAACAAATAAAGAATATCTAATTTTTGTGTGGAATATTTGAAGTGTTCCTTTAATGTTTGAGATTTGTCTTCTAATGAAGTGTATTTAGTAATGCATGTAATAGTAGGATGCATTACATTTTTCATTCCAATAGAGGATACATAGCAAACATTACCACTGTTGTCAAGAATCCAATAGAAAATGTCATATTATCAAGGCAACAGACAAATGGACACTATATCTTAAATATCTTATAGGTTTATAAGGTCATTATTGTCATGTGTACAGAGTACAGTGAAATTCTTACTTTCCAGAGACATCATTAGTGAGTATAATGACCTTACCTAAAGATATCCACCTTTATTATCAGAAAATTCTCAAAACACAGTTTACTACACTATCCACCAATCGGAGTCATATTAAGTTTCATTCAAATCATATTACAGCTCTAACAATAAATGAAAAAAAATCTGTGCATGCAATTGGATGAAACTGAATTTTTCAATTTCATTAGGTATAAAATCACATTACAACAAGCAAAACACGATAAAATCACGAACATGTGTTAAAACCAAAGATATTATTTAAATAAAAAGTAAATGAAAATGAAAACTATAATACTATAAACTATAATATAACTATAAACAACAATTTTACACACTAAAATAAAAATAACAATGAGATCAAAAACTGAAACTATATAAACTTTTAAAATAGACAAAATTGACTAGCTGAAATACATTATGGAAATATTTTCAGTGTTCACGACAACAAGAGTTATGCATGCTAACCTCTTTCAAGTCTCTTAAACATTCTGGTGATCTGCCTTCAGTAATGAAGTAGAATGACATCAGGGAGCAATAATATAAATATATAACAGATTTCATTAACAGCTGTAAAGAGGACATGCTGTCCTCCCAAGATGTGAGTTTGAGAGCCCTGCAGTCATAAAATCAACTACATCTCTCTTGTAATAGTTATTGGGCTCCAGTTGGATTAATATTTTCTTCATCTGTCCTTTTCTTTTATTTCAAATTTAATTTATTAGGGAATAATGTTGGTTGTCTGTAACATCTGTTGGAATGAAAAATGCAATCCATTGTATTAGTACGAACATCTTTGAATAGATGCGTCGAGAATGATACATTTGAATGAGTGTGTTACGAGTATTTAATTAATTTCTGTTCAATTCACTCTTCTTCTTCTTCTTTCGGCTGCTCCTGTTAGGGGTTGCCACAGCAGATCATCTTCCATATCTTTCTGTCCTCTGCATCTTGTTCTGTTACACCCATCACCTGCATGTCTTCTCTCACCACATCCATAAACCTTCTCTTAGGCCTTCCTCTTTTCCTCTTCCCTGGCAGCTCTATCCTTAGCATCCTTCTCCCAATATACTCAGCATCTCTCCTCTGCACATGTCCAAACCAGCATTTATTCAACTGTTAGAACACACTAAATTCTTTATAGTCATTCCATTGCTATGTGGCATTTATCTTACTGACCAGTGTCTTCATTATTGGAGTTAAAGCTTCTTCTGAATTTCTTTACTTAGAGGAGAGGAGGATCTAATTGAAATTGTCGATATAGTGGATGAGGTCCTAGACTATTCTTCAATTTCTGATCATAGATCAAACTGGCTTTTCATTTCCTAACTGTTTCTGTTCACAGACAGTAGGCTCTAAACTGATGATTTTCAACAAATGAGTGTTGTCTACTGCCTGCCATATCAGGCGGAGAATATGAGTGTCAGTATGCTTTTTAACAGAAGAAAAAAAATCTGTGACATCCTGAAAGATATATACTGTAAATCTTCGTGAACCTTAGCAATTAGTTATGTTTTGTGACACTTCCGAGTATTTTCATGGACAATCAAATGGCTGTCTAATACTCACAAGTCATTTCTTTCTCTCTTGGCTTCTTCACACTATTTAAATCTTAGAATTCATGTGCACTTTTGTACATTTGATCTCCTGCTGTTCTATTCATTCCAACAAAAGGTTACAAGCATTGAAGCTTTCAGTTCACAATTTGCATAGAGGAAAGCAAACAAGATTTGGTAGGGCCAGGCTCTGGTCTTAAGTACACCAGTAGCATTGTAGCACAGCAGCCAAGGTAAACAAAGCTCATTTCTTAACATGGGCTCTGAAAAGGAATTGTCCTTGTCAGCATTTCTTCCACATCCAATGTAAATCCTGCTTCATCCTACTGATTACACATACACTACTTCAAGTTAACCCAATCAACTATTTTCTTGGGTTGTGTTCTATAGAGATGTCATTTGAACCAACCCATTAATGAAAAATTTGAATTTGAGATAAAGAAAGACTACGCCAAAACACAACAAGTTGCATTAGTAACTGTAATATTATTTATTACTCTTCGGAAAATTGTAATCCTTTACACTACTCATTACTGGGCAAAGTAATAATTTTACAGTAATGTGTTGCTGCCCAACACTGACTATAAGGTCATCTTGAATTAATCACTGCAAAGGAAAAAATGGAACTCACTGCTGAGAAAGAAAATGAAGGGTCTGGTACAAAAGGAAATCTACTTTAAAAACAGAGGATATGCCAAGTGGATTAAAACTTGCATTCTAAATTAAGTGATAAATTAGGCAAATGACAGTCGAAAATGTATTACAGTGAACGACATGGGAGATTCCTGTATATTGGGCTTTTATTCACTTAGTTTTCCAAACTAAAGGTGCTAATGTTGACTGGATTTGATATGAAACATGAATGTATGAGACTGAATCCTTCATTGTTTTCGGCCTTATGCATTGCAATGTAATTTATCTTCTTCTTCTTCTTCTTTTGGCTGCTCCTGTTAGGGATTGTTACAGCGGATCATCTTCTTCCATATCTTCCTGTCCTCTGCATCTTGTTATGTTACATCCATCACCTGCATGTCCTCTCTCACCACATCCATAAACCTTCTCTTAGGCCTTCATCTTTTTCTCTTGCCTGTCAGCTCTGTCCTTAGCATCCTTTTCCCAATATACTCAGCATCTCTCCTCTGCACATGTCCAAACCAGCGCAATCTCGCCTCTCTGACTTTGTCTCCCAACTGTCCAACTTGAGCTGACCCTCTGATGTACTCATTTCTATTTCATTAAACTAATAATACAAAAAGAAAAATGAGGAAAACTAGATATTATGTACCAAAATTTTGTTACCACTTGGAAAGTAATCACATGCCACATGCCACAACATACATTGCTAAAATTCTCAATATTCTTTACAGTTTTTTTCAAATTCTACATCTATTCAGTCCAGGAATCAACTTTATTTTTCTCTACAGTGGGTGAATATTCTTAACTGGGCCTGACAAGTGTCACCTAGCACATGTTCACAATAACAGCCAATTATTATTTTTAATCATCACTTTATTCTCTATTACAGAAATCAAATTCCAGTAATACCCATTAGATTAGTGGGGGGTTTTCTGGCCCAGAAAGAGAAGTGTTAATTTGATTGAATGGTTATGCTAGTTAACAATATTTAATTTTGACTTTTAAAAATTAATTTGGTTATTGTGTGCACATCCATTGTGTGGGAGTATTAACATGTCTGTTAATACTTCCACCATAAATAATTGCATACTTGGACAATTTGTAGCCTCGTACAAATCTGCCCAATCATAGACTGTAAAAAAATCAGTGCTGGATAAAGAAAGCCTTCTATGGTTCCTCCTCTGCAGTGCTGGCTGGTAACGTCACTGGGGGTTTCAGTGCGTCAGGCTCATCCTCAGGAGCTTCTCATTCATATTAATTTGAATAGCCTTACGTACTGAACAGCGGTACTAGACAAAGGGCCTCTTGAAGTGTCTTGTGAGTGCACTCTCTCCGATAGTAAAGGTGTGCGTGTAAATGAATATTTTGTCACACTTTGTTTAAATGTTTCACTGCAATGATAAGATCTTTACTCCAAGGCTGACAACAAATGGACAACATCTGTCCATTGAATGCTGGCTCCATTCTCTGCTCTCTGGACGTTTGACTCTCCTTCGGAAACATGCAGGATATTTTGACAACCAGAGGGGTTTGTTTTAGGAAAAAAACACACATTGTCAGACACGTCCCGAAAATCCTTATGTTTTAACTTTATAACCTGAGCAATGCGCCAGAACTGTCATAAGCAATCAGTCAAGGAAAAAGTGTTAGTGAAATTTAAAACAACACATCGAGTTAAGGAAGACTGCCCTCAGTGCAGTATGTGGGTTTACTGCTGCAAGCATTTATTGCCATTTAAACTACATTTCTTTCAAACAACCCTTATTTTCAAAACAACTCCATTTTCTAGTGGGTACTATCCTGCGGTGCTTTTCAGGTACAGAGGTAGGCGATAATTACCTTTGTTTTTCAATGTGGGATACAGGTAAAGTGATTTAGTCAGAATCACACATTGAGTTGGCAATGGGAGTTAACCACAATTTTGTGGTTTTAGGTTCAGCATCTTAAAGAAAACCACACATTCATGGGGGCATCCAGTTTGAATTGCATCTGCAGCTTGTTGTCAAATTCTGCATGTACAGACAATGGTAGAGCTTATTTTTTCCAACAATTCCACCATTATTAACTTTGCTTAAGCCAGCTGAAAGTCATGAGTCTCGAGTATCAAAGCAACATCAGACGAAAAGCTCAAGTAAATCTGAACTGGGTGCCACTTCATCATAGGATGCACTCACATATGCACCGATGTAATAATCACTCATGTCAACCCAGCTGAGAGTCGACAATTGACATTTATACCCTTTGAATGGGAGAAGATCCCCCAAAGACACTAGCTGGACTGGAGTTTGAACCTAGGGTCCTAGAGCTGGGAAACTGAAGCACTACACACTCTGCCACTCTAAAGAGTCTAAGTGCCATATGGGATCCCGTCCAGAGATAAAAGTAGTCCCTTGACAGGAAGGGAGCCCAGCATGGAACAACTATGATGTGATTGGTGCCCCAACCAGGATACAAGGGGCCCAACTTTATGACATTTCCACCTGACCCAGAAGTACCTACTCTGGATCTTGTCCAAACACTGGAAGTACTTCCATTGACTGGCTAAAATAGAACCCCCTTAGTGCCTCTAAAAAAAAAATCTGCCTCACGTTGGTGAGTTGGAGTCAGGAAGCAGAGAAACACTTTTGAGGAGGAAGAGAAGAAGGGCAAAGGTTACACCATTTCTCTAAAAGTTGTGTCCAGGGTATGTGGCTCAGTGGCACCCGCTCTCTGTCATAAGTGTCATAAAGTAGGGATGGTCAATCTCTGCAGCTCCTCCTGGTGGCATCCATGACATCCGGCACGGCTGTCCCACAGAACTGCTATTCCCAGTCTGCCCCATGGTCTGAAAAACGGGTGCAGAGACACATGGATGCCGCTCACTAGTGTGTCAGGGGATTATATACTCTGAACATGCTGACTCTACCGATCCTTCCATCATTCTGGCCTTCTAGGCAACAGATCAATTTCCAGCCTGGTTGGGACACCAGTCCATCACTGTTCTTCCCTGCTGGCCTCCATTCCTAGAAAGGGGCCTCCTTTCTTTGTGGACGAGATGCCATACAATCCCATGTGGCACTTGCAAGTGATTTCTAAATAAACCATTTTCATTTACATTGCATTTTCAAAAGATGTTTTACAAGTGAGGCTGTCAGTTACAAGCTTTACATATCTGGATATAAATGAAATAGCAGACTGGAATATTCTACAGCCCTGGACCATTTAATAGATCTACAATAAATAGCTGCTGTTAAGATGGCTTCATTTGTCAGTAACAGCAGATGACAGCTCACTCTACTGATGCTGGCTTCTGAAATTATAAATGTAGAATTGATGGTTCAAATCTTTTAGTGCATGTTCAGACTAAACAACTGGCCTTCAATTTTCTGCAAGCTGAAGCTCTCTTGTCTGATTCTCTTACTCATAATTCTAGCGAAGCCACTCTTGGAAATGGAACAAACCATTTCAGGATTGTTTTTTTTTTTCTTTTCTTTTTGTTTCCCTGTAGATGGAAGTGATATGCTGAGTACCTTGCACCTCTATACAATGATGGATTTGTTTACAAAATATTAACAGCGGGAGCTCGTAACACAGCTCATTTCACATGCTACAAGTCAGATCTCAAGGTACAGAAGTGCAGATGGAGAGAAAAGGATTTTGGTTCAACAAAAGGTTAAAGACATTTGTGACTGCTGTAGCTTTGAAGTGCATTTGTATACATACAGCGTTCTTATACTGTGACTTTGTTAACCCCATAGCTAAGATAATGTTCATACTAAGGTTATGCTGTTCATTATACACAGAGTGTCTCGACAAAAAAAATGAAAGCATGCATAATAAAAACATCCATCCATCCATTATCCAACATTCATTTAAAACAATCCCACTAAATGTTTTTCTGCTTTATGTTATTTTAAGTGATTATTTTTCATCTTTACATGTCATTTTTGTCAGATTTGTTTATTATTTCTTACTTGTATTCTGCCTCTTTAAATGTGCAGCCATTTTCCTTACTTTGTGAGTGGCGCCACAGGAGGCGGGGCCACCCTGACATCACTGCTTCTGGGTCTTTCTTCTGCCTTTATACTTAGTCAAGAAAGAGAACTTCAGCTGTGGAGCATTGAGTTTGGACCTCTTCTGGATAAATATTTGGCTCAAACTATTAAAATCAGTTGCACAATGTTAGATTACATTGATAGAACAAAATGTGAACTGTAAGACAAGAGTTTTCCTTAAACTGAATAGCACATTTGTCAGGCCACATCTGGAGTAACATGAGCAGTTTTAGTCATATCCACCTGAAAGATACTGAAAAAGGTCTAAGACTGTGAGGGCAAGAGCTACAGTATGAGGAAAGACTAAAGCTGTTCAACCCTTTTATTTGAAGTAAACTGTGATCAAGACATGACATGAGTGAAGTGTAAAATCACAATAGATAAAAGGCTGAAAGTTGAAATTAATTTGCCAAAATAGAATAACCATCTCACACTTGCTTAATCTCCTCAAAGGTTACCAAGGTCAGAACCCATCCTGGTTGCACTGAGCAGATGTCATGTCTCAGGTTGGGTCCAGATTTCTGTTTTATGATTCTTTTATTCACTTTTGATTCTTTGGTTTATATTGATAATGTTCATCATTCTCTATTTTTGGTTTTGTCTATGTGTTGAAGCTGCCGTTGTTATGTTCCATGTGTTTGTGGGTGGTCCCCCAAGGGGCGGGGCCACCTGATAATCACCATCCGGAACTGCCCACAGTTCCTGGGGGTTTGTTGTGAATGTGCTCTGGAGTCAGTGAGTTAAGTGCTGTGCTTGTGCTTTTGTTATATTTTAGAATTTCGACCTTCATGCTCTGTGTATCTGGATTACTGCGTTGCAACTATGCATTGGATTGCCTTAGTGTCTTGGAACAATTCCTTTGCTTCTTGTCCTCCAAAAAGCTTTATTATTATTGAAGATTGTCTTGTGAGAATAAACTTTTGGTGATAGACCTTTTTACTAACTAGGGTTTGACAGAGACACCCCCCTCTAGTGGGAATTTTTTGGAAGTGCTTTTGGAACTAATGTGAACAGGAGAAGGCAAGAAATAGAAAAGAATGCTAGTCTTTATTTTACTAGTTACTCTAAAATAATAATTTTGTCACAAACCTAAGAGATATAGAATAAATGACCAGAAAGTTGACCTAAAAGCAGGTTTATTTTGGGAGCAATAACTTGGTCAGACTGATTGGCCTACATAGTATTTAAATTTCAGAATGTTATATTTATGCTTATAGATTATGCTGTTTTAAAAATCTATTACACAATTCTGTAATCAGATAAAAATGTTGTAATCTTAAGCTAATTTAAAGACTAATCAGTCCAATAATAAAATACATTTTTAATTGAAAACTGTAAACTTATGAAAACCTAAAACACTAAACTCAAAATATAATATGTTCCGGCATGCCTCATCAGTTGATCAAATCATCTTTGCACTCAGTGCTTTGCAATAGAGGAGGAATGTAAACAGCTGGAGGAATTGTGAGCAGTAGCCAAAATTAAACCATTGCAGCTTAAAAAATGAACAGAATTTCACTGAAGTCAGGTAAGTGCTCAAATGTCTGGCCCACCTATAAACTTCACCCAAATGAAGTCTGATCTGATCAAATTGTGGAGAACTGCACAGAGCTGAACTGGCAAAGTCAAGGCTTCTTTCCTAATTTGATTTGCTTATTGCATATGTCACAAGGTAACAACAGCGGGTATAATGAAGACACCAGCAGTGGGCAGGGCCCATTCACATGGCCACAAATTCACACAAAACAGCTTTAAAGTCCTCAGTTAACCTAAACTGCAGATATCTAGGAGGTTGTGAGAGAAAAACCTGATTTACAGTGATCTGTCTCTGTGTGGCAGTCCATCTCTAAGGACGTCTGTGAGGTTTATTAATTCTGGTGTTTTAAACAACAATACTTCTTACATGGATGAGCACTACTACTGAATTTTTCTACGTTATATGTCACATTTCTGACTAAAAAATATATCTGGCTAGGATTTTTTAAGAAAATTTCTTCTTTAAAGTTAAGCAATTTTAGTTCATTGTTCAGCTACTGATGCCTTGATTTATAAGATGACATTTGTAACTGTTGTGCTGTAGGGCATTTATAATGTGCATAAGGACGGCGTTGGAGTTAGATGCCATTATTCACCCAGCAATTGGTTTTCTGAAGCCACTTTGTCCTTTACAGGGTCATGGCAAGCTGGGGCAGATGTAACCCACTCCTCGATGCAAATGATCAATAAAATAAATAAAAATCCATTAATTATACATACAATTGTGTTTCAAGTGAGCATTTTCCACTGAACAGTTGGGCTAAAATTAGGTAAAAAGTTCAGAATGTTATACTGTAAATTAGTAACTTGCAGTTACTATAAATACAGTGTAATTAATCTCTATATATTTAAAATCCAGCATCTGTCTGTATGTCTGTCCGCTTTTCACGAGAGAACTAATTAACGGATTTAGAATGTGTTTTTTCTGCAATTTGCTTGAACATTCCGATTGATTTTGCGACTTCTCTCATAGTGCTAAGTATCATAGTTTGCTTGCAGGAGTGATTTATTGGCGCTAATCCGAGACACAGGCTGTGGGCTGAGGGGAGGGAGAAGCGTGACTTCAGAATAGGGGAGCCGAGTGAAGCCATCCTCACTCACGTGCCAGCCTCGGAACATAACTTGCCTCTGCTTAGCAAGCGAATGAGAGAACGACTTCACAGATTCAGATTGTTTTTTTTTTCTGTAATTCCGGTTGACTTTGCGACTTCTGTCATCGCGCTAAGTACCATTGTTCACTTGCAGCAGCGATATACCGGGATAATCAAAATGAAAGAGCAGATTTCAAAAATTGATTTCCAACAAACTGTATAAGACAGAAACACAGTCCGCACATCAGTGGATAGAGGAAAGTTCAGATAAACTTGCTCAAAATGTAAGTGTGTGATTAATTTTGATCATTATTTACTAGTATTACATCTTTACCTTAGTGCATGACTTTGATTTAGGATTTTGTTTCAGTCTATTGTCCGTGCGTTTTCATTTTCTAGTTTTGACCTTTTTTTGACAACATTCCATTTTCTGTTCTTCTCCCATTTAATAACTTCCCATCTCTGTCTATGGAAGTACACATGCATAGTGAGGTGGCACTTATATTTGCTTCATCACTGTACATCCAATGGATATTGTCAATGTAGTGAGAAAAAATATGCAAAGATTAACTTCAGTAAACTGCATGAATTAAACAAAAATTACAGTGTGCTTACTAAAAATAAAATAAAGAAAGTTAAGTAATAACAGCGCGATGGAACTTACACCATCCCATCAGTCAATGCATGCTTACGTCTAAAGGTCAATGAACATGTCAGAATTCCAGAATATTGGCTGAACCAACCAAACAGCCTCCTAAATGTTGATTTTTATCCTAATTTAGAGGCTTGAATTTTTGACTGCAAACAGTATTTTTCCAGTTCAGTTTTATTTATTAAAATAGGTTTTGCCAGGGTTATATCCCTGGCTCAAGTATGTTTCTTGTTTATTTACTCTTTTTGCTGCCTATCAAATGTTGTTTTTCACATTATGTTATTAATTCTGTTTTTGGTTTTGTTTTGTCTGTGTTTTATTTATGAAATATTAATGTTTTGTTAACATTGCGTTGTTTATGAATTATTGCATAACTTTGTATTATATCAACATTATATGTATTAGTTTTCTTTATTATTATTATCTGCCCTGCCTCCTGAATGTGGAGCCCATCTGATTACACTGCACTGCACCCAGCAGTATAAATGGAGGAGCTGCCATTCTCACAGCAAGTTCAACATGGCTAATTTTGAATTCCTGTTTTTTCCTTAAAGGTAGCGTTGTGAGACATGTGCAGTGCCAGAGAATAACTGTGAGGAAAACAAAAGACCAGGGGTCTCATGTATAAATGGTGTGTATGCACAAAAATGTTGCGTATGCCCATTTTCACACTCACATTGCGATGTATAAAAACTACACTTGGTGTAAAGCCACGCACATTTTCACGCCAGGTCAATCTCTAGCTTAGGCAAGTTTTCCACTCGGTTTTGCAAACTGGTGGCACCCAGCGTCAAAACAGTGCTACTGTTTCTGTGTGGTTTCCCTTTATTTTTTAGATTCACATTCCTGACACGGCTTTATCAAATACATTGAAATTAACGACATATCATTTATTAGTTTAAGGCATCTTATTGCAATCAATCCGTAACCATATAATGGTGCATAGAATGGCCAAACTATTCCAAATATTATAGCTGCTTTAGCGTTGTCACTGTCAGCTCCTTCCAGAATGATGCCTCTTTGAATATGCAAGTCAATATAAATAGCCCTTAAGTTCATCGTTCTGTGAAAAGACAATGGCAAAAGCATGGGGGAAAATAGAAGAATTTCAATGAATACCAAGTGGAGGAAAGGAAAAACATACCATTTGTTGGTTTAAACAGTGATATAAACAACAAAAGGAAGTTCAAAAAGCCGCACATTGCCCAAAATAAAAAAGAAGTTGTCAGATATCAAAGGTGAGTCGTAGCCCACCGTCTGAGTGTCATATAAAAGCTTATTAGGGTACAGAGAAAAGAAAAAAATTAGGAACACAATGGGAAAAAAGCTCAATGTCAACTTTAATCTTGAAATTTCCACTTTAATTATGTAGTTAATTTTGTCATTAAAGTAGAACGTCATAAACTTCATCTTAAAATCGTTTAATTAACCAGTTTCTCAAATCACATCGTAATTAAAGTAGCACGTTAAATGCTTTGTATTGTATTTGTTCTTCTATGTGCTCTATGCGTGTGAACCACTACGTGCTTCTTAAACGGGCATTCTCTTCCTCCGACAGGACACAGAATCCATTACATTTGTGATATTACAGTTCTCTGAATAATTTAAACACTAAGATGTATACTTGATATCATTTCAGTATTCATATCATATCAATTAAAACGTTTTATACATCGCGATGTGTATTCTTATTTTCCCCTGTGTGTCATAGTTTGTGAAATGAGGTCATCATATTCTGGAAGAATGTATGTTTTACAAAATTAATGACAATTACAAGATACATTTTTCACTAGTCAAAGTTTTAATTTTAGATTTCTGTATCTGTTGGACATTAACACAAATAAATGAACACACATTAGCTTGGTCTGTAATAGAAATAAAATCCTGCAGTACATCTTTATATTCCTTGCTTTGTGCACCAGTAAATATAAGGTATAGTCAATATACTAACAACCCAATTGTCCTTCATTCACTCAGAATATGGAACCAAGGTAGGAAGCACTTCAAGTCAGAGAATATTTTACCTGTTGCACCTCTACACGATAACCAGTGTTTTCCACACTCTCAAAATTACACAGTTTTTAATGTTTGGAAAATGTATGGGATTAAATCATTTAGAGATTTGCATATAAATAATGTCTTTGATTCCTATGAACAATTACACTCCAAATTTAGTTTCCAATCAAAACAATTTTTCCACTATCTCTAAATTGAAAACTTTGCTAAACAAAATCTGCCCATTTTTTCTCCCTTCCAACCTATTTCTATTCCAGAAGAAATACTGATCAGTCTTGAAGACTCAGACAGCATTTCTATAATATATAAAATCATTTTAAATTCCCTTCCTTTCAAACTACAGTAGGAAAAGGATTTCTTACTCAACATCTCAGAAAAGGAATGGAAGACAGCAATGCACAGAATTCACTCGAGCTCCATATGCGCAAAGTATAAAATTATTCAACTTAAAATCATCTATCAAGCACATCTGTCTCATTTAAAATTGTCCAAAATGTTTCCAGGGCAAGATCCAACCTGTGAACGCTGCAATCAAGTTCCAGCCTCAGTGGGCCACATGTTTTGTGCACACACCAAATTAACATCATTCTGGACAAAAATCTTTAAATGCCTTTCAGACAGCCTTGGTGTCACAAGCCATTAACAGCTGTGTTTGGTGTTCTTCCAGATGGGCTTAAAAGTGGAGAAGGACAAGTGAACTGTGATTGCCTTTACTACACTATTGGCACATGGAGTAATAATTGGTTGTGTCTGAGAGTGTCATGTGACTGGGAAAATTGCATTCCAAAGGACGGTGACTATGTAGAAAAGTAGTGTGATTTGTTTTTGAAACTCTTAATAAATAAAGTAAAAAAAAAGTGTGGAAACGTGTAGAACGTCCCTCGTATATTGAATTTCATCGTAGGGATATAGTAAATTGAATTTCTTTGTAACCCAAAGAGTTCTTTGAGCATGTGAATGTTAATAAAAATCTAATAGAGACAACAAATCCTTTAAATACTGAAATGCATGTGCAGCTATAAGAGGGAGCTTTCTTCTGAATTTATAAGGCTGAGTCATAATTTCCTATTAAAGACATCCGTGTCTCAACTTTAGCTGAGGGAGCCCACACTCAGTGTAATGGTAGATGGTCTGCTCAGTGTCATCGCAGATGTTTCACAAAGTAGTTCTGCCATTAATGCAGCCCAGATGCTTGATAAACGAAGCCAGTTGTTACAGCTGAATAACCTCAACTTAATAAGCCAGCAATAAAACACTACACTGAACATCTGTTAGGCTTGTTCTGAAGCTGAGGTTCTTGAGATCTTTTGAGACCACAGTGCTGTAAGAGATAAAACTATATTGACGTGACCACCACTGACGAAAGAGGAGATGTGGGGAAGGGATAGAAATTGCCCACATGTTCTACCATCAAAGAGTTTACTAAAAGCTGATTGAACAAAAATGAATAAAGAACCAACCCTCAAGTCTGATTACGACTGGTTTAGACCTAAATACAAGTAGAATATATGCTGGATAAGAATTTTTCCATCCCTAGCTTACAATTTTTTAATCGGAGAAGCATTAAGCCTTACTCCATATTAATGATATTTTTAGGATTATTTGTAGCAGGACTTGGTGTTGAGGCAGTAGGGAAACAGCATAACCACCCCCCTTATAATGAAAAGCTCTAGAGTCTTTTTAAAGACAAGAGTATCATTTTAGATTCTCTCAATTACCAAAATTGTGTCTTCAAAGCAGGGGTGATGAAACGATAGTATCAGTAGTCTAGTATCTGTAGACCAAAATGATCGAGGGGGGAATGATGAATCGATCATGTCTCGTGTCAAAATCAAAAGAGAGAAACACTGTGCTTCTTTAAATAATCTGGTGTCCGCACACTGCATTTTTAAAAGTATACTTAACTCTCTGTTAAGGAGATAAGTCACCCAGTGGTCTGGACTTTAGCTTAGATCTCAACTTTAAGTTAAATTCTAAAAAGAGAGAAGAACTGACAGCATCTGAAGTAGGACGGCTTGAGGTTACAATACAATCATTTTTATACGTAAGGAGATAACCAAATTTGTATGTGAAGCAGCAATCTTTCCAAAATCAGATTTTACTCCAGTGACTAGTTATGAGCGATATAATTTTCACAGAACTGAATTTGCAGCAAAACTAGTGAAAATAAATGACGTTTCTTTTCCAGATAAATTTGTGTTCTTGACACAAGAAAAAAATAAGCATTTTCATACATTAATTGCAAACATTTGCTTATCATTTATTATTGAAATGAACCTCACCAGTGGAAAAAAATTAATCACCAGGCTCATTTTCTTCTGTGTGCCCACTTTTAACTTTCATCAGACATGTGTTATGGCTGCTCTTGCAGTTTATAGTATGACAATTTGAAATCACAATTCTGAAGATGCACCAGAGACAGAAATTAAATTCAAAGCTCCAGCATGCAAACTGTCAATCCTCAGAAATAAAGTAAAAGGGAAGGAAAGGGAAGGGCAGTTTGTAGATAACAGTACAGGTGACAAGGAGCTTTACTTATCGTGAGTTCATCTTGCTAAGTTCACATGCCATAATTAATGCATACAGTGATGCAGTTTGTTGTGTCTTTATGTGGAAAACATGAAGCATGTCACATTTTTTAAAAACGCAGTGCATCTATGCAGTGACGTGAACAAGAGGAATAAACTAGAATTGATTTTATGAGTGTGCTGCTGATTACAGCAGCAAAAAGAACAGGTGAACGGAATTGTGAATGAGCCTATAGGAAGCAATAATTCTTCTTTTCAATATTTCCAAGAAAACTTCTCAAAAACTATTTTTAATGAGTTTTGTGTTTCGTAATTGTGAAATTGCCAGTAAAATTGAATTTTAGTGTTAGCTTTGAGAAACTGCATGTGAAACGAAACTTTCCTGTTTCACGCATCATTACCTAAGACCTCTAGAGAAGTTTTAACAATCCAGGCAGTGGAATACCTTTTATTACTGAATATTTCTGTTACTGCTGTTCCTTCTGAACCCATATTACAACTACTCCTAAAATACTGATTTGTTAAAATTATTATAATTATCACAGTAATTATTACTTAAACATATCTCAAAGAGGGTTAGCATTTAGGCATATTTACACAATGTTAGATCCTAAACAACCTGAAGAGTTTGTGTCTGTCTTTTAATGTGATTTATACCCACCACCGAGAATGTTTCTTGGCATTGCCTTTGCACATTTACTTCAGTACTCCTACAGAATTGTATGTAGAATCTGCATTAAGCAGTAGTGGAGGAAGACTGAATAGACAACAGTCTTAACAATGTAGCAGGGATAATAAAATGTTTTTTAATCTAAGAATACCAGTTACGTTTTGGGTAGGTTTTCTTTACAAGAGTCATTTTGACACCTGAACATAGTTTTATGCTACACAGTGGAACTTCTGCTGGCAAGTCATTACCTTTTCCTTCATTTTATCCAAGTATACTAAAGTGTGTCTGACCAATAATGTAATAATAGAAGCCATTCTTTGTTATGACAGAATAATTTAACTTTCCTGCCTCCACTGAAGAGGTGCAGAAATGGTAACAAGAGATGGACCATGAAATGAAACAAACATCAAAAGCCAGGCAAGGTGCAAAACTAGAGAATCAAACTATTGGTTCCAAATTCCAAGAATCAAATATCAAAATAAAAAAGAGAGCTTTGGCCTGTTGGCCAAACAAAAACTCCACAACAAATTGCTATTTTTTTTCAGAGTATCCACAAACTCAGACAATGAGTGCCTCACAGTGTCGGCTCAAATATGCCTACACCGATAACGCGATTCAGCACAAGGTCCAGAACATGCCCGTAGTAATCCAGGCTTGCTTCTAAATCAAAATAACTACACTAAGAAAACAAAATGGCTCTGTGAAAATAAAAAATAATAAAATGGTAAAAAAAAATATAAACCTAAGTGAAAATTACTTTGTATAAAAGGAAATAACTATATATTCAGAATCCTTGGTGTTCAGAATATAAAACAACACTAAACTGGGATTGCAGACAAAATTATTGGGCTAAGAAAATAAAAATAAAATTGAAGATGTAATCACAGTGATAACATTCTCAAAACCACTTAGTCCATTTAAAGGGATTTAGAAGACAAATCCATACGGATGTGAGGAGAACATTGAAATTTCACAGGGACAATGAATAGATAAGGAATTTAAATCCATAATGCTGGATCTGTGAGGCAGCAGAACAAAACACTGCACCACCATTATGAGCGTATAATTAAATGTAATTTAAAATCATAAAGGTCTGTATGTTTTGTTGTAACATGTATTGTATTTCTAGGACTTGACTATGTAAAGCAATTTGAGCTACATTATTTGTATGAAAATGTGCTATATAAATAAATGTTGTGGTTGTAGTTGTTGTTCAGTTCCTGATTTCTAACCACTATGGGACTGCATTGGCTTTTAATTGCCTAAAAAGTTTTTTTTAAAATATTTAGAAAGTAGTTGAATCTGTATTTGATGTTTTAAACAGATGTAATCTCTCACTGCTTTTCTATTTTAAATAATGTACTCTTAATACTCCCTAAGTATCTGAACAGTGGAGCATATTGTGAACTTACAGCAAGTACTGCTAGGAATGTCTGAGAGAAACAAATTGAGAACTTTTAAGAACACTTGTCTTTACTGTGAAAAGTGTTTCTGCAGATTTTACGCTAAAAAGAAACTTTGATTATAATCAGAAAATATTTTTTATATATAAATGTTGCCTCAAGAGAAAGAACTCATAAGAATCCTCAAGTTGTTAGTGCCAGAGCTGAATACAAAACCGTCTTCAAGCTCTGCACTCGGTGAACTGTTCTTCTGTATGTGATAGCTGATTATAGGAGATCAAACTTCACGTCTTTGTGTTTATTTTTATTTAATTACTTGGAATATGAAAAAGAAACTTCGCAACAACTCTGACATCCAGCAAAAAAAAAAGTATATTATATTAAACTACTGTGATGGATGGCCGGCTTCGTATTCCGGCCCTAACCCCCAGGCCGCCAGGAGGAGCTCTCCCGACAGCATGGACGGACCCCGAATTCCAGCAGGGCATCATGGACTATGTAGTTTTTATGCACAGCCCTGCTGGATACCTTGGGGGCCACTGGGAGTCGCTGTCGGGAGGCCAGTGGACTCTTTTGCACATTATGACCCGGAAGTTTGTCACAGGAAGAGCGACGGGCTTCAGGGGTGAGGAAAACCATTGTTTACCCTGACCCGGAAGGAATAAGGACTTGGGGACTGTTGGATTGGGAACACTTCCGGGTCGGGGAATATAAAAGGACTGAGGGAGCTCCCAGACGGTGAGCTGAGCTGGGTGGTAGGAAGGCAACGCATCTGGGAGCTGGAGGATTGGATTATTGATTGTGTTTATTGTTGATTTATGAATATAGTGGAGGAGAGGGTGCTTGGTGCACTTTATTAAAATAATAAAAGTAATTATTATTGCACTTTTAACTAGTGTTTAGCGTGGTACCTGAGGGTTCAAGGGAGCGATAGCGCCCCCAACTGCGACACTACCTATTTACAGTTATGCTTTATTCTTATGTCTGTAGCAAAATAATATATTATTTGTTTGCATTAATATTCTTCTGATGTTTTCCATTATCCAAAATTACTCCTAACCCCAGCCACCGGACTACCTACATTATCTGAATTGGCTTTATCTCATTCTGTGACTTTATTTTTTAGAAAAAATGGGTTAAATAAATAAATGGATGAAGTACAGTATATGTGGAAACTAACAAGGGATAAAACATCTAAATTCCATCAGAAAATTTAAAATATAATGTATCTATTACATATTTACCCATTATAGAACTCAAATGCAGCTGAGTGATTGAATGACAGTACACTGAATTTGCATGCAATAGAATCGATTGTGCACATTATCTTGAAAAGTCATTCCAGTCCAGGGGAAGATTTATAAAACTTGCTCACGTACTAAAAAGAAGCTTGAAATGTAAGTACAGAGCTTGCCACATAAACATCAGGATTTATAAAAGAAAACATAATGGGAAAACTTGCTTGTAGTTACAGCAATTCTGAACCATTTATACTCAATATTTTGGAGGAACTGGGAAATGACAGCCCTCTTGATCAAGTAGGGAATGCCAGCAAACCAACCAAATGACTACTCGACTTTTATTATAATTCATATCTCCGAGTCGTTATAAGAAAACATATTACACCCTCAAAAGTAACAGTTATGATGTATTGATTCTATTTTAGTTTCCTTTAAATTGGACCAATGCAGCATATTTTCACTGAACTTTTTTAGTTTATTGTCAGTTTATATTGTCACTTCTCAGAAAACTGGCCGACAGATCAGGAATATCTCAGCCAAGCTCTACTCCATCATGCTGAAAGCCTTTAACCAACTGGCAATGTACTATGGTGTGGCTGTACATATATAAAATGATCCAAGAAGACACTGGGAAAAAGATCTTTCAATTAATATATCAGAAAAGGAGTGGAAAGTAGCAATGCAGAGAATTCACTCGAGCTCCATATGCGCAAAGCATACAATCATACAACTCAAAATTATATATCGAGCACATCTGTCTCGACTAAAACTTTCCAAAATGTTTCCAGGACATGATCCAACCTGCGAACATTGCAACCAAGTCCCAGTCTCACTAGGTCACATGTTCTGGGCCTGCACCAAATTAACATTATTCTGGACAAACATTTTTACTTACCTTTCAGATAGCCTTGGACTCACAATCCCTCCAAACCCATTAACAGCTGTGTTTGGTGTTCTTCCAGATGGGTTTAAAGCGGAGAAAGACAAACAAATTGTGATTGCATTCACTACACTTTTGGCACGTAGACTTATTTTCATAAACTGGAAGAACCCAAACTCTCCTCTTTTAAGTCAGTGGGAAACCGATGTGTTATATTATTTGAAGTTGGAAAAAATCAAATACTCAGTTAGAGGATCCGTACAGACTTTTTTCAAAACATGGCAGGATCTAATCAGTAATATTTTAAAATAAGTTCATAAGGCACAGAGAATTTATTAATTTAGGTATGTTTACAAGCCTTAAATTTAATGCCGTTTGGCTTGCTCTCTCTCTCAGGGGTGGGGATCGATCTGTTCTTAATTTTTTTCTCTTTGTAAAAACTTGATTGCTTTGTATGGATTGTAATAAAATTAATAAAAAAATAAAAAATAAATTAATAAAATAGAACACATTTTTGCCAACATAATAAGGCAGTTTTCTGAGGTGTCTGGTTCTCCTAATGTAATCAGAGCATTTACAGCTCTCATATTGCAATAAAGGCACCTAGCAAGAATGAAGTTGTTTTTGTTAAACATAATTAGTTACATTCCGTTAATGCACAAATCATCTGTGATGCGAAGATGAGACTGACAAATGTCATGGCTTGGTTGCCTGGGTCAACCTGTGATTCATTAATTTATAAAATAACTTTGGTAGTTGTAATAGTATTGTCTGTGATGGCTGGTTTGTTGGTAATTTAACTGAAGGCTAAACATGCAGTTTTTCATGTGGTCTGTAGTATTCACTGTAACAGCAATCATGTCATTACATGTGCCAGATGAAAGTTGATATCCACTCAGATGCTGGTGCCTTATGCTTTTCCTAGACCCCTACAACACAGAGGAGAGATAATAAAATGTAATGCTGCTCAGAATCTTGTGCTCTCAGGTGTGGAGTACTGTTGAATGCAGGTAATGGGGTCTCAATGCGTCAGGAGGGAGGCTGCTCTACCAGCCAATGAAGTCCTGCAGCATCACGATCACAAATGTATGAGGTCGGTTAGCATAGTCCGTGTATGGTTATTTCAGGACGTGATCACACATACACATTTACAAGACGATTGTGATTTATAAAAATGAACTGCATAGAGATGTGCATACGTCAGGTTTTATAAATTGAACTTTCTTTGACATATGCATTTTCCTGTTTCTTGCCATTCGTGTATTTTCACAATTGAATCCATTGCAAGTTTTTAAATGAGACCCCTGATTAGAACCCAGAGACGCAAATATTAAGATTCATTGGTACTATTCATTGCAAAGTATTACTGCAATGTTCAGCCTGGTTGTCAAATTTTGAGAAATTCTTCATTCTGTTTGTACACTGAAAATGCACATACAAAAGAACACTAACCATAAGCCATTAGCAACAATGTTAGGAATAGTTTAAAGTGATCATTTTAACAGATATGTCTAAGAAAATGATAAGAAAAATTAGAAATAAATGTAGAAGAAAGTGCTGACACTCCTCATTAGAAACTGCTTCAGACCCATGAAGAGGCAGATTTATTAATTCTTGGGTTATGCTGTGCCTTAGCTTTACCTTTACTAGTGGATGGCAGCCTTAAAATGTCAAGTAAAAAAAATCAGTCCTGCATTCTCCAGTAAAACAAACATGTGTCTTAGCCAATCAATTGTGAGCCTATATGTGACTGTAAAATATTCTTGTATTATATTGTATTTAATAAACTTTGCTTTTTTTAGCAAAGGATAACAATGGATAACAGTAAAGGCATTAAAATGGATGTCTGTGCCAAATGCTAGCGCTCCAGTCAGAGTCTCCAGAGTCTGCACTATGAACTCAGGTCCTGCCCTGATCTCATTGCTGAAGCTAATCGAGCTGAAGGTGGAATTGAGTTGGGATAAGGTCTCAACTGTCAAGGGAGCAGAGTTTTGATAAGAGAGTAGAAGAGTCTTGGGAGGTGATTGGGAGATTGATGTTTAACTGGCTGTGGCATAGTATTCAGATGGTAAGCAAATGGATGATCTACTGAACTATAAGGATATGCTCCAGTCTTGGGATGGTAATTAATGCCTTCCTTCTATCCACTGGGTATTTATTTTGTGCTTCCACACAAATTGTCTGACTTAGTTTTAGTAAAATAATTATTTTTGATTAAAAACCATGCACTTTGCACTTTGTCTCTGGTTTATGTAGAGGTTATTCCATAGAAATGGAACAATAGTGTGATTTTGGTAAGAGCAGAAAAATTAGGAAATGCAAACAAAAACATCAATAAAGCAAAAGAACATGAGGGCACACTCTTCATCTTGTCACTTTAATGAGCTGTCAAGGGAAGTGGCCTGTAGAATGGCAGTGCGTGCTGTGTTTGCTGTTGTTGCCTCTCAGATATGGAGACTTCTTGGTCACACATTGTGCTGAGTTTCAATGTGTTCCATTTGGCTTTGTGGTTTTTTGGCTTTGTAGTAGTAGACTTGTCCCCTGTATTGAAAAGAAACATTTGGATAATATGTGACACTAAATTGACCCTGAGAGACTGTGAGACTAACATGTGACCTGTAATGAAGTGGCACCAAACCAGAACTGAATTCTGCCATACTGCAAGTCTTACTGGGACTGACTCTGATATTTTATGACTTTGTAAAGAAAATGAAGAACAGCCGATAAACTGAAAACAGATGAAATTAGACGCATCCTCCATAAAGAATTAGTAAAAGGCTGGGAAAAAAATCAGAAAGGTAATCAAGTCTGAAAGCAATTGGTAGTCCTGCCTTACCACCCAACTTTGCTTAATGGTTTTCCACCAAGCCGGATACTTTTTTTAAGCTGTCTGCTTGCCTAAAGGTGATGGAACACCATTAGCAGTAAGTGCAAAGTAAGAAAGTATCAAGTGTAAGACTCTAGCAAATCGCAGGGTCCAAATAAGCAAATCCACACGAAGACATAAGAAGTTTAGCAAACCATGGGAGGCCATTCAGCCCCCCAGGCTCATTTGATCATCTAATAGCTAAATTGTCTCAGCACCTCACCCTGATAGATGTTTGCCATACAGTCTTCCATACTTCAGAGAGACCACACCACAGGGCATCACTGATCCATTAGCATAAGCGTTATGAGACTGGAGTGCTGTCCTCCATGCCAATCTAATTTTTAAAATAGGTATTCTATCTGCATACCTTTTTAAACTTAGATTATAATGGTTTTGAGATTAAATGATTTCCATAGAACATCTATCTAACCATTTATTTTTTGAACATTTATTCCAAATAATGGTTTCAGGGAGACATCACTAGATAGGAGACACAAACTAACCCCAGACATGATCCTAGTTCATTAAGAGGTATGCTAGCCCCCTTTATAGTCACCACCTAACTATACCTGCTTCTCTTCTAGTGTAGCACATCCACACAGACATGGTGAGTTGGTGTAAACTCCATATAGAAAGGAGGATCTGGGCTTGGATTTGAACAAAGTCTCTCGGAGACGAGAAGCAGTAGAGGCTGAGCCGGTGTCTCCTTATGTGACTGCCTACAACAGGGGTGTCAAACTCAGATCCTGCAAGGCTGCAGTGGCTGCATGTCTCCATTTCTGATCAAAAAGCGATTCCTGATCAAAGTCCTGTGCAGCCACTTGTGATGTCTGAATGAAAGTGAGCACCCCAACTTATCACAAGATCCCCGAAGATGAAGCCTAAAAAAAGCAATAAAGAACTACCTAAGGACATTTATATTACGCAGAATACCCAGTGGCAAGCTGGGAGGTCTTTTGGCCTGGCACCCCTACAAATTCTATTTCTTTTTTTTTTTTTTATGTTCACCCTAGCAATCTGACCTTATAATCGGATTGTCAATTACAAACTTTAAAAACAATTCTATATTTAAGAACTCTACTTCTCTTAATTATATTTCTGTCTTATGTAAGTGTGCATTATTTATTCATGTTTTGTATACTATCCATTCATTATCATTTTTATCTTAATTTTAATTTGTTTTTCTTTGCATATAACCACTTCTTGTAAATGTCTGATGTACATCTCTCTATTATATAAAAAAATCCAGGGACGTGATGAGACTTTTTAGCCTGGGACAGGCATGTCTTTTTCAGAAAGATATTTTCAAGTCTCGCGAGATGAGATTTTGTGCCAAGAGATTTAATCACGCCCAGGGCCAGAAATAAAAGACATCCATCCATCATCCAACCTGCTATATCCTAACTACAGGGTCACGGGGGTCTGCTGGAGCCAATCCCAGCCAACACAGGGCGCAAGGCAGGAAACAAACCCCGGGCAGGGTGCCAGCCCACTGCAGAATAAAAGACAAAGAGTATATATATTTTCCAATTGGAGCACAGACACATAAAGTGACTTTCTCATGGTCACACAGTGGTGTCAGTAATGGGATTTGAACCCACAATCTCAAGGAATAAAGTCCAAAGTCCTAACCGCTTTGCCACACTCTCTGCCTTTTGCTTGCAAATGCGTAGGATCAAATTGCATCACAGCAATATAAATTAGAGAAATTAATAGTATTATTCTGAATCAGGTACTACAGTTTTGTAATCATAGTAAAGTGTTTTATTAAACAAACAACTGTCCATATAATGTTACCATATATTACTGAGCACACAATGTAAATACTTTCAAATTGCAATAAAAAATGTCAAGACACTTCTTGGAAAACCTGAGCTCATTGTGCGACTTTGCTGAGATCTGTACTGAAACTCAAGAGACACTTGTGAGAATACTGGGGTGTTTTTTATTTTTCTCAGGAAAAAAATTGAGGCACGTGAGACAAAAAAAAAGTCTCCAGTTTATTTCGTTAAGTTCTCTATTTTGATTTTTCATTCCTATGGGGTGTGTTAAAATGACCAGAACTATCTGATTGTGAATACAAAATGAGGAGACTACTAAAAGAGCAAGCACACCAAAATCACTAAGGCTCATTCTTAAAATATAAATGGCTCAAACTGTAGCATTAAAAGTGCCTCTCATTCTTCCTGTACTGAAGCTTAAATGTATTTTAAAAAATTACAATGACACAGGACAACCTTAATGCACTTGCTCCAATTTCAACAGAGAATGAATTGGCACATAAAATTTTAATTGAAGATGCAGTTAAGGCTTTTGCAGCTGCGAGTGACAATTAGCAATGAGTGAAACCCACTGAATTCGTTGTGCCTCACATTTGGTAAAAATATGGAAAGTTTTGGCACTTTCACGGTAATGCACTGAAGTCAGTGAGGAAGGAGAAGCAGAACTAACTTTGAATGGACTATAATGGTGAAGTTGTCTTTTAAGTGTCCTTCAGGGATATTGTAGCATCTTATTATTATGCCTGACCAGTTACTGTGGACAAAACTGTGACCTGAACTTCGAGGAAGCTATGCAAACCATTGTGCCACAGTGCTTTCCTAAGATAAAATTATATTCAGAGTCCCCAATACTCTGAGTTTTTTATGTCTGCCTGTGTCTCCAGAGCTGCTATCACTACAATTAAGTAACAACCACAGAGCCAGTGATACGATTGGTCAGCGTTATATGCAGTACTTGAGGGAGCTGTCCTTGTCACTACCCGATTTGTGCTACGTAGCAATGAGAGTAACATGCTTAGTCCAGAAGTTAAGACACAAAGTACAATGAATCTATGTAGAACTCTAATGTACCTCTCAAATGAAAATGCTATGAGTTGTGCATCTGCTTGTGCAGCTCAGATCAGGTAATACTGAATGAAGTTTTTTTTTAGATGCATAAAGGGCTCAAATCCGGGAGTACCAGTCAGGCAGTGACTTCACGCACGCGTGTATACATTGTAAAGTGCGTGACGGATTGTGCTAACTACATGACTGATGCAAATTGGGCAGGTAGCTCAGATGTGTTAGTGACACAACATTGGCTGCTACCTACTTGGAAGGGGGTCTCTCTCTGTATTGAATGTCTAAATATTTCTTCCTTTTTTATTCTTTACAAGTTTTTTTTTTCCTTGGAGTGTTTTCTTGTCTTGTTAGGGTGTCAAAAAACAGGGCCTGTTATAGCCCGTTGAGGCATTTCTTATGTGATTTTGAGCTATACAAGAAATAAATTGTTGCTTTTGCTGTTGTTGTCACAGTTCTCTCTATGATGTCATGCTGGCCTTGCAAAGGATCATGGAATCCTGAGGAAAAAAGTTCACCTAAGCTGGTCACACAGCAAATTTTCAGCAATAAATTTGGCGAACAAGGTCACCAATGAACCCAGCAAATTTGCTGTGAAAACATTTTTGATTTTCATCAGTTGACACGAGTGACCATAAAGGTTGAGTGTGAAAACTTTGTATAATTAATGTAATAGCATGTTTTTAGTTGTTTAAGTACACTGCCAGTCTGGCTTATGCTGAGATGTTTTCCCATAGACTTCTAGTAAGAGAGACGGTGCATTAATAAAAGATTTCGATTTTGAAGTATGTGTACTGTATATAAGAGCATTACAAAGGTCGCTAAAACCTTGCAGAGCTCAAAATGGCCACTATGTGTGTCCTAAAGCCCACTTACTGAATGTTGAATGTGGAAGTGCGAAAGTGCGACAGTCTTTACTTTTTGTCTCTAAGGCCACATATTTGCATTCAGTTTTTATGTGTTATTGCCTACTGGTTGTAATGTTGGCAGATCAAAAGGGGGCACAGTTTTTGCTTTGGTTAGATCAATAGAATGTCATCCTCCTGCTGTAAATAGAGAGGGTCTCTGTGACCACCCCCTGCTCCCCAAGCACATCATACTCTGACAAAGAGCCTTGCTCTTGTATGTTTCAGCCTCCATCTGTTGAATGGTTGCTGCATAGCTTTAGGAGGCTACCATGGCTCCCACTGTTCACAGAAGTAGCTCATCCAACATGCTGCATTAAGCAGTGTTTGGGTTAGGAAATTGACTTGAGAGAAAGCTTTTTGTGAAGTGTGGAATAAATATAATTTAGAAATATTCATAAACATTTCACACATTTGCAGGGGAAAAGAATCCCATAAAACACTCCGAAGGGCCACTTCCAGCACATCCTTTTTCACACCAGGCATTCAATGTGCTCTCGGCAGGACAGGACTTCAGATTCAAATCAGGGAAGAACTGCAGAAGGTGGAACTGACAAGAAATGTAACACTTGCCAAGTGACTCCATCCTTCAGCCACGCTGAGTACACATGCATTAGGATCATTTGTGATCGGTCAGAAGGCTTTGGGACCACATTCCCCATCATGGTCTCTCTTTAGGGTCTTTCATATGCTGTGTTATGCTATAATTGTCATCGCTCAAATAAAAGATAGCCCTCCACAAGTTGTTCTAGCATATGAGTTTACCTTCTCCTTACAGAATTTTGCTTCTTGAGGTTTTTAGTGTTAAAAACAAATATAAATTTAACTTTAAGCATGTTTTTCTTTTCTATATTAACCTTTTTATTTTACATTATCGTATTGACTCGAAGGTTAGATTACGATACAAATTTTAGAGCTCAATCAGACCTACAGTAATGCGTATTATTCTGATCAGGTCACCCAAAACTCCATATATTACATTTTTAACAATTTAATAATGAATTTCCATCTTCCTACATTTTAAGTTGTGTAATCTCTTCTTTTATCCTTTATAAAGTCACATGCAAATTCAACTTGTGGAAAAATATTTTTTATTTTAGTAAGCAAATTAAAATCAATTTAACTTGAGAATTTTCGGGGTGGCTGATAGGTTAACACTGCTGTCCCACACCTCCTGCTGACTGGGTCCAAACACAAACCCCATCACTTTCTGTATGGTGAGTGCACAATCGCTCCATGCGTATGCAAGTTGTCTTCTCACATCACACAGGGGCAGATTAGTTTGATTAGCAATTCTAAACTGACCAAATATTATAAAAATGTGGGTGTGTGTGAGTGTGGCAGTGATGGACTGGCACCTTTTGTGTTTAATTTTGCCTTTCATAGGCATTGATGTCAAGATTGGCACTGGTTTTGTGCACCCCTAATATTAGACACATTTGTATATCAAATATATTTTTGTTATTCTTTAAACATTATTAATTAACAGCAACATGATAGTGGTGCAGCAGATGGTACTAATGTTTCCAAGCTCCAGGAACATACACAGGAAAATCAATAGTGTTAAACTAATACTTAATATGGGAGGAATGGTCAACATTAAATTAACACTCAAAGTGAAAGTTAACATTGTTGATTATGGAGTGCAGGAGTTCCTAAATTGGTCACATGTTTATTTGTTCTCCAAGTACTGGTAAATAGGTAAACTTGACTATCTAAAAACAGAGAAAAAGAGCCTGTGACTTCAACTAGAAATTACTTTACTGATTTAATTTGACCTTGAAAGTCCTAGTCGTGTCTCTCT
>JANRMT010062796.1:43158761-43212516 GCA_026402145.1 Polypterus bichir lapradei
GGATGCTCCGTCATTAAAGCGAGATATTGTTAGTCAGGACATTGTTAACCGAGTCTGACTGTTCTTCCACCTGTTTATTTTTATATTTTTTCACTTACTTGTTTGATTAAAAAGCACACTGTATTCAAAATAACTTAATTAAAATTGAACTGACATGACATATTTCCTTAAAGAATAGCCAAGTTTCAACAACATTGGTTCATTTGAAGCCGAGTTGTTTCATTCAGACAGACACGGAAAAGACAGACAGACATGGCTATTGCAGTAGGTGCTTTTCACATTATATATACGAACATATCTAAAAATGGACCAAGATGGATAATTAATCTGCGGTGGGCTGGCGCCCTGCCCAGGGTTTGTTTCCTGCCTTGTGCCCTGTGTTGGCTGGGATTGGCTCCAGCAGACCCCCGTGACCCTGTAGTTAGGATATAGCGGGTTGGATAATGGATGGCTGGATGGATGGATAGTTAATTCTATTTATTAAAAATATTCAACTCACTTGATATACTAGAATCTCATTTTGACAAACACAGCTCCATCACTAGACATGCATATTAATCTGTCATCATGTTAAATTGCTTGAAATAGTAACTTAATAAATCTGCCAATAATAATTATGTTGCACCAATGAAAAATCCAGAAATAAAATAAGATACAAAAATGTGAAAATATGTGAATGTTAAGGAAATATAGAAAAAATGCTGAAAACATCCTTTTATGAATGAGATGAAGGAGAGAATCTCAAGAAGAATAAGAAGAGACATGTCTGGTAACCAGTCAAGCAAAGCTTAGCTTTAAATTTTGTATAGTTCAAAAATACTTAAAATTTGATTAATAAAGTCAACAAGGGCAGGCATAAGCTTAATATAAAGTCTAATACATTCTTATAAAAGAATTACAAGTTACGATCGCTAATATTTGTGACACACCATGTAAACACTGGAAGGGCCGCACTGGGAGTGTTGCAGTACAACTACAAATAGCAAAGATGAGGAGAATTCATTATTTTTTACATTATTTTTTTATCTTTTTATGTACTTTGGATTTATATCATTACATTTGCAAAATGATGAATGACTCATGAGCTGGTGTGTGAAAGGAGCAGTGAGGGTACAGGCCTAGCTAACACGGACATACAACTTTTACATATACTAAAATGATTCTTTATAAGTTAAAATGCCCATTTTAAAGAAAATATTGTGAAGCAGATTGTCATGGCATACCCACTATACATAGAAAATCATCAAGAAGATCCCACCTTCACTCCGTGTGGTACCATCACCAAATCATCTTCTGATATGCTATTTTTCTGGATTTAATTTAATATTAATTTATCAGTATCTTGGCTTTAAGAGAGAAATAAACACTGCTTTCCAGTTAGGTTTGACTTTTTCTCTCAGCGGTGGAAATCAGCAATAGTAGGGTAGCAAAACCTGTCCACACCATCTTTGAAGTCCAGTCAATTTTGTGTACGCAAATACTGATAGTGTGGCCGGAATTATCATTACTGGCCATAGATTTATTAATTTAAATGCATATTTCTGCTGAAGCAGATTTGAGGTCATGTCATATTTATGTTACTTATTCTGTTTATTCTATTTTTTGATAGGCCATAAACCCATGAGTTGTCTCTAATTGAGCAATGAGGCATTACACAGGCAAAAATATATACATGTTAATTTAATATCCCAGATAAATTACAGGACTATTTGTTAATCTGCAGAACAGTTCTAAATGACTTTAAAAGAGCTACAAGGAGAGTTTGGCCTATAAGGAGAGAAATCCTTGCTATCTTGGGACTGTTGATGTCTATTGTGCTAAGTTTAGATTTGGTCTTCATTGTGCTGTTAAAATTTGTAACCCTAATGGAGAACGTTGTCCGCCTTACACAAGTGAAGAAAATGATTAGAAAATTCTGACGTTGGGCTAAACTGTTCCCTTAAGAAGATAAGCAGCATGTGCAGCTGAGCAAACAGGGGTCCAGTTTCACGTAAGTGCAACAATTTCCCTTCATCAATTTAAGCTCCACTTCTTTTAAGTAGAATCAGAAAGGTTTATTTTTATGGAAAAGAAACATAATCCTTGTTAACAGTCAAACAGATTTTACTACTTTAGCAATAATGTTCTTGTATGTTTAGGTTATCATATTTACTGTATTAGATTATGTAAAATTGGAAAATGTATATATTTTAAATGCATTTAAATGTTTAAAAAACATCTAAAATGTAAAAAAAATCTTTATGCTGGAAAATATTGCTAAAACAATTACTTGACTGTCATGGTGAATAATTATTGTATAAAACTGCCCTTATCAGTAACAACCAGGAAAAGAGTCTGCTGGGGTTAGATTTATAAAAAAATATGTTTTCATGCATACAAAACTTTCCATGCAAAATTTGGGACTTCTAAAAAATAACTTGGCAGGAGAACATGCATATTCATTTACAACAATTCTGACCCATCAATACACAGCACTTCAAAGAAACAGGGAAATGACAACAACTTGATCAAGTAGGGAAATGCAGTCAAAATTACATCTCACGCGTGTAAAACATCATACCTCTGAGCCATTTATTAGAGTGTGCACTGATGTGACAAACATATTAAACCTCAAAAGTGATGAATATGACATGCAGATTCTATTTTAGTTGTTTTTTTAAGTATATGCACAGAGGAATGTTTTCAGTTTTTCATCAGTTTATGTACAGTAGGCTGCTACTTGTCACTTTTCAGGGAACTGGCCAACAGGTCAGCAATATCTCAGCCAAGCTTCATTCCATCATGCCCGCTGTGCTAAAAGCCTTTAACTAATTCAGCAAGGCACTACCTCCAGTTTTCGTATGGTGTGGGTGTGCAAACTTAGAACACAACATGTTTGTACCAACATAAAAAATCAATTTGCAGTAATGCTCAGTTTTCCTAAAGTAATCAGAGCACTTTATTGCAATGATATTGAAATAAGAGCACCTAGCAAGAATGAAGCTGCTTTTGTTAACTGTGAGCAATGACATTCCATTCATTTGTGATGCCACGATGAGATGGACAAATGCTGTAGCCTGGGTCAACTCATGATCCATTTACTTTGAATAGCTTTGACAGACGTGATGGTGCTGCATGTGGTGGTTGACTTTCAGGTAAGGTAACTGGTTGTCCTCTCAGTTTTTCAAATGGCCTGTAGTCTTCATTGTAATTGCAATAATGTCATTACATGTGCCAGGTGATACTGGCTGCCTGCTTAGATCCTGGCATCTTAAGCCTTTCCCGGCCCCCAGAACGCAGAGAAGATGTACTACAATGCTGTACATGCTCAGTTTCAGAGAGCTGCATAGGACGATATGTCAGGTGGGATGCTGCTCCACCAGCCAATGAAGTTCTACAGCACAGTGATTGCATAAGTACAAAACTGATTAGCATAGGCCAAATATGGTTGTTTTGGGGTGGCAACTAGGCGTGGCTCAGATGTATTCATGTACACACATTTACAAGATGATTGTGATTTATAAAGGAAAATGGCGCAGAAATGTGCATACACAAAGTTTTATAAATCAGCTTTTTTCTGATGTATGCATTTTCCTGTTGTAAAAGAATCAGTCTCAGCACACGAAAAAAGGTTTGGGGAAGCCACCTGTATATTGTCCCTGGCTGCAGTTGGGTAATGGAAAGATAAGCAATGTTGCGCTGTTGAGTTCTCAGATTGCACTGATGAGGTTTTGGAAGATTGTGGTTTTATAACCGGGACACCGGAACCGGAAGTGATGTTAAATCAGGCAGGATTTCCCGTATCTGGTATGCAGAGACAACAGAGAAAGGTTTAGTGCACCCCGCCACCCCCTGGCCTGATGGGTAATTACCTCCAGTGTGTGACACTGTTTTTTGGTATACGCATATTGTCAGGCTCAGATCTATGCAACATTTTATAAATAAAATCCCTGACATTTATTCATGTATTCACTCTTTTATACACAATAAATTCACTACAGGGTCACAAACATCTATTATAGTAACATTGAACATAAGGCAGAAACCATAGTGAACAGAATACTAGGCCATCACATGCTGACATTCACACACAGCGCCAATTTAGAGATAGTGATTAATCAAGCCTGAATGTCCTTGGGATAAGAGAGAAAAATAAGTAAATTCCCATCCAGACAGCGACCCACTCGAGACGTGAATGTAAGTTGTTGTAGCTGAGGAGCTTAAAACAAGTTTAGAACAGAACAGAAAACTTTATTAATTCTGAAAAAAATTGCAAGGATAACTTAGTAGACTAAGGATATACCAATACACATTTATTAGGAAATTAAAATAAAGCTCAAAGCTCAAAAAAGGTGCTATTAGCATCTCTAATTCAATTCCATTTATTCTTGTACATTGTTCTTCAGTTAGGCTCAGAACATATACACAAATTTAAAACTCTAATGTAGTAAACAGTACAGTGCCAATTCTGGTCAGAATTAGCTTACAGAAGTGTATAAAGCAATGATTAAATGTAAGAAATATACAAAATCATGTTAACGTAATAGAATCCTACTGATTATCAGGGTCCAGCCTTCAAGAGTAACAACCAAGAAATGAGCCACAGTGCGACATGGGAGATCCGAGCGTAATGTGTCTTACAAGAGCACTTCACTGATGTGTTTATGGGAGTGGACAATACGAAGCATCCGCAGAGTGACGCTGCTGTGAACTTATTAGCCAACTGTTTTTACATCCTTTACATAAATATTAGGACCATATAAAGATATATAGTTATACACTTATGTTACTTTTAAAATAATTATTTTTTGCTACTTACAATTAACTAACAGTAGCTTTTGTTTTTCTCAGTCAACACCTCCAGGATGAAGTTAACATCAGCATTCAGAAGCTGTGCTTTTCTTGAAGCTTGTCAATTCTGTCAATTTGTACAGTAACACATTGAGACAAATTGTAGCAAGTAGCTTTATATCACTGACATATTTAACATCATGAATTTCTTACAGGTTTTTTTCCTAATTTAAAAAAAAAAAAAACCTACATTTATAGGTTAAATCATAACAGGGTGCTGGAGAAACAAATGACACACTCTAAACATTAATGATCTGAAACGTGTACTTATTGGACCAAAAATAAGCATAATCTAAATATTTATATGCCGACTTGGCAGTAATTTCCCTTTCTGGCGCACCCTAGCACACCCTTTAATAAGGAGCCTGTTTGGAAAATGTTCACAAGACCATTGACTGCCTCATCTAATGGAGCCCTGAGTCAGGGTAAAAAATTAAAAATTGTAAAAAATCCTTTTAGTGAGAGAAGAGGCACACACCCTACAGGAATTCAGAATAGAAGGAGTCACCGAGTGGATGCTTAAGGCCTCTGGTAGCATATAAATACACATAAATGTATGGAATCGCATGCTAAATTACTGGTTCCCATTGTGGCCAGTCAAAATATAGGCTTCAATATTCCGTCCCTTTTTTGGAAATCAAAAGAACTCTGAAATAAAAGAAAAAACATGGACCTGTTGTTTTTTGCAGACTAAGGATTTTTTTTTTTTGCTTTTAACCACCGTATTTCAAAATCTACGAGTCTTTTTGACTGGGAAATAAATTGTTTGAATACTTTGATTTGTAGAGTGCAATTATAATCTGTTTTTACCACCATTGTTTTAAATAGAGCTAAAAAGTTGTAAATATTCAGATTGTCATAGCTTTGTTGGCACCTGTGGTTTTATTTTATACAAAGTTTTACACAAACTTTGCCACTGTTCCGCACTTGATAACATTTTTGCCTTAGAGATCCCGAGTCGCAGTTTCATTCTCTGCTGAGTCACCTCTTGTGCGGCGTTTCCATGTTATCTTCTTGTTCCCGTAATTTTCCCCCCAAAAAAACATGCTGTTAGCTTCATTTACACCTGGAAATGGGTGAGCAGATGAGCGTGCTTGGTGTTTAGCTACCATCTTCTCCAGGGGTTTTTCCTGCTTTACACTTGTTACTTCAGCTTCTAGCTCCCTTTAATTCTGTTGTAGACAAAAAAAATTCATAGACAGCCAATTTCCCCATCAAATCACAATATTTCTTATATCCTTCTTTTGCATCTCTGGCTTAGAAGCCAAATTCAAGAAATAACCAGAGCATAACTCCTTCTTAGGGTTTACGATATGCTACTCTCACCTAGAGCGTGTAGTTTGGACGAGTGTAGAAGACAAGAACTCAACTGGTAAGGGGAAGAGAAGCCAGAGTTTCGAAAAAGATACCAGAGGTATAAAGGAGAAATATTGGACAATTAATGGATAAATGCATTAGGCACTCCATGGCGTGGTCAGCAATTCAGAATCTTGAATATGTATACACATAGGGAGAAAAAGGTTTATTGCTTTTTCTGTGTTTCTTTGATACTTTGTATTTTACTTGAGTTAACCAATTATTTGTAAAAATATGTTTGATGAATAAATGACCCTTTGTTATAAGTTGGCATTCTTAGCACTCACCTTGTCTTTAGGATCAACTCATGAAGTCTTGAAATGGTCACAATAAATACAAACCAAAATCCGATGGAGTATGATATGTGTGAGTTTTAAGAAATTGACTACTATGTGTCAGCCATCAAAACCCCTTTCTCTTGATTTTCCCTTCTGAATAAACAAAATGTTGTCTGTAGAATGGCAGGCTGTTCTTGACTCTTATTAAGTGAGTTCTGTAGTATAGGGTAGTGTTTCCATACTGCCAGTCCATGGACCGGCACCAGTCTGTAGACATTTTGTGCCATTTCATGAAATCAAGTGGGTTATGTATTTTAGACCAGTGCTTCCCAACTGCTGGTCCATGGTGTCCTCCAGTTATTGATGTATTGTTAGTAAATGTGGATACTCCATTATGGATAAGCCCCGTCTCCACTCTCCAATCTACTGGATACCCAAAACGCCAGGAGGACTCTGCAAAGAGTTTCTCACACTTCAGCCGGTCCACAAGTCAAAAAGGGTGAAAACCGCTGGTATAGAGAAAGAAAAATGAAAATAGGAGTTATTTACAACATTACAATCTAAACATGAGTTTTCACAAACATAAAATGGCTTTATTTATTTTTTTTTACTTTTCTCCACATTGGTTTCTAAAGCCTGCATGCCTCACAAAAAGTGGCGATGCTGATTCTGAGGAAAGGCAGTTAGACTCGCTAAGCATGGTGTCGGAGAGTGGAGACTTCCTGCATGCTGCTTAGCACTTGCAAATAAGAATTTTGCTGTACTCTGTATACATGACAGTAATAACCCAATAAAGCTATGAATAATTGATCACATAGTAATTTATTACAAAGAGATTACTTTTCTTCTTTTTTGGAAGATCCAGTTTTTAACATTTACTTTACTTTTATTGACTGATTAAAGAACCCTGCCTGTGGTAACAGTGGATTCGGAAAGTATTCAGACCCCATCACTTTCTGCACAGTTTATTTTATTGAAGATTTAATCTTAAATGAATACATTGGCCAGTTATGCCTTTCAATCTACATTCAATAACCCATAATGACAAAGTTTTCCGAAAAACTGCAAATGTATTAAAAAATCAAAAACTGGCATTTCCCATTCATAAAAGTACTCAGACCTTTGCTATGGCACTCCAAATTGTTGGCCACGCGCATCCTGTTTGTTTTAATTCTCTTTGAGGTGTCCCTCTAAAACTTGCTTGGAGTCCACCTGTGGCAAACTGAATTAACTGAAGACATTTACAAAGACACACACCTGTGTATATAAGGTCTCGCAGTTCACACTGCATGTCAGGACAAAACCAAACTATGACGTCCAAAGAACTCATGTAGACCTCAGCAATCAAACTGGTTTGAGGCATAGACCCAGCCAGGAATATAAAACCACCCGTAAAGCTTTAAGTTTTCATCAGAAGTACAGTGTCCTCAACAACTGTGAAATGGAAGAAGTTTAGAACCTCCAGGACTATTACTAGTATTGGCAGACTTGCCAAATTGAGTAACTGGGCAAGAAGGAGATTTGCCAGGGAACCCAGTGGTCACTCAAATAGAAGTTCAGAACTCCTATTTTGAAATGGGAGAATCTGTTGGAAGGAGAACCATCTTAGCAGCACTCCACTAATCAGGCTAGACAGAAGCTACTCTTGAGTAAAAGCCTTATGACAGCATGCTTGGAGTTTGTAAACTGACATTTAAAGGACTAGGCAATACTCATCACTTGCCTAATACCATCTGTACAGTGAAGCATGATGGTGGTAACATCATGTTATGGGGGTAATGGTCAGAATTGATGGGAGTATGAATGCAGCCAAATACAGAGTGGTCCTTGAAGTAAACCTGCTCCAGAGTGCTTGTGACCTCAGAATGGGATGACAGTTCACCTTTCAGCATGACAACAACACAAAGCATACCGCCAAGACAACACTTGAGTGGCTTTGGGACAAGTGTCTAATTGTCCTTGAGTGACCCAGCCAAGGCCCAGAGTTAAACTCCATAGAACATCTGTGTGGAAAGACCTAAAGATGGAAGTCTATAGATACTTCCCATCCAATCTAATGGAACTTGGGAGGATTCGGCAGAAGGAATGGGACAATCCAGGTGTTCAAATTTGTAGAGACTTACCCAGGAAGACTCAAAGCTGGAATTGCTGCCAAAGGGACTCTACAAGATAATGAATTAAGGGTCTGAAAGCTTATATGAAAGAGTGATTTCAGTTTTTGATTTTACCAACCTTTCTGAAAATGTGTTCAGTTTGGCATTATGGGTTATTCAGTGTAGATTGATTGACAAAAATAGTAAATGTATCCATTTAAATTAAATCTACAATATAATAAAGTTTTCAGAGAGTGAAGGGGTCTGAATAATTTCTGAATCCACTGCATGTCTAACTGGCACCCATTCCAGGACTAGACCATCCCTTGCAGCAGACTCCACCAGGCACAGTGTTGGCACCCATGACCCTAGACTGTATAAAGCATGTTTGATAATGAGTGAGGAGATAGGGAATACAACTGTAAAACGTTTATGATACATGACAAGGTTCATAATTACATTTGTGGAATGTTTTTACAAATGAGTGCTACTCCAATCCAGTAGACAAAGAGCACACTGAGTTGACTATAATTTCAACATAAACCTCTTTATGCAGTATTCAAAGGCAGATTCTAAATATTTACATCAAAAATATGAAAGTGTGAATTTTCAGTTTTATTCTTGTCTTTATTTACAATATATGAGCTTTACCATTCCATCCAAAAAGAGGAAAAAGTTGACACATTTTGACTAAATTCCCCGTGTTCATTACATCAATGCACATATTTACTTGATAGATTTTGATTGGATTGGAAACAGCTACCTAAGAACATCTCCAAAATTGTTTAATTTGTTCTGCAATGAATAAATGCTGATATTTGCCTGTAAGAGTGGGTTTAATACCTAAAGCAGTTCAAATGAGGTCCCTGAATTTTATTAAAGAAAAAGATGTCACTATTTGTTTATTTCAACCACAAGGAATAAATATTGATATGGAGTGAAATTTTGAGCTAAGGAAATTTCCATCCATAAACCTATTAAATCTGATTTGGTACCGCAGTACAAGTGAAAGCTAAGTTGATTTAAAGATACCAGTCAACCTGTCCTTCAAGTAAAAGAATAAACCAGACCATCAGGCAGTTCAATTCAAGTCACTTCATTCATTAATTTTCCAAACCTGCTAATTCTGATACAAGGTGGCAGGGGGCTGGAGCCCGTCTTGTGCAAGGCTGGAACCAGCACTGGGTGGGACATCGCAAGACTCAATTGAACTCAATTCAGATCACATTATTTATATAAAGCACAACCCATTACAAGCCCTGAAGGCTGCGGGCATTTATTACATTCAATGAAATAATTATGAAACCTTAGTAATCCAAAGTAACTTGCAAAAAATGTTAAAATTTTCTGTATGTTACTGGCATACAAGCAGATTAGTATACTTGCATAGGGTCACTGTAGGATAGGCTGGCATTGCCCATTTTTCTAGGCGTTGGGCACACAAGTCAGGTTTCTCTCCACACTACTCTTTGAAATGCAGCCTCTGGGCCTTATGTAATAAAATTATCAATCATAAAATGACTCCCCAGAGATGTCTGCACCATCTAAACACTTTGACTCTACAACGATTCATAACTCCATGATCGTGTAGTGGACTAGGAGTCCCAAAGCACAAAGTCCCAATAAGTTCCAAAAGCATTTTCAAAAATGCCCCCTGGTGGGAGATTTACTGTCAAATCCTGTCTAGTAGTGAACACAAATGCATGGTTTTTATAAAAATAAAAAGTTTATTTTAACAAAACTGCTCTGAAACAAACATCTTCTCTATATAGTACAAAAGACTAAGGAATTGCTTGTTGCAATAAGACAATCCAAAGCAAACAAGTCCCAATATTGATAATTCAAAGAATCGTCAAAAACAGAGCAAAGGTCAAAAATCCAAAGAATTGCCAATTAAAAGCATTAGAACTCACGCCTCCTCAGCACATTTAAAATGAAGCACCAGGAATTGAGAGAGAGCCTCTGGATTGATAGGTCAGAGGGCAATTCCTAGCAGTAATTGGCAGGTTTTTCCACCTCTTGGGGGACCACCCACAGAACACAGGCAGCTTACATATATAAACAGAATTAAAAACAAAGAATAATGTACATATTAACAATAGTAACATTAACATAAAGAGAAGAATCAAAAACAGACATTATACATGGATTTTAAACTCTAGCCAGGGGAGGAAACCTGACTGAGACATTACAGATTGGTGACCTTGATGGACAAAAGTTTGCATGAATTGTCCATCTAAAGTTGTCAATTATGTGCACCCAAGACAGCAATGTCAAGAACTCCATTCCTTACTTTACAAACCATTGCAAGCACCAGATCTGTGCTCTCTTTACATGCTCAGCGATCTCAACCTGGCCATAACTTCTGTTCAATAGCAGGGATCCCATTGTCTATGGCAGTGGTTCCAAAACTTGGTTCTGGGGACCCCTGGGGCTGAACGTTTTTGCTCCAACCACCTCCTGTTTTTAATGGGACTCCAAGCCTAATTAAGTGAAATGTTATTTTCCAGTAATGGTGTTTTGGAGTCAATGGAGAAGTATATGAAAGTAAGTGTATTAATGTGTTTTAATAAAAATTAAGCAGTTATATATAGATTTTTTTTTACTTTTTATTCATGTTCATCCTGATATCCTTTCCGCCTTTTCATTATTGACTAATTAGTGGCTGAAGTAATTGCAGCCTTTCATCATTTAGTGTTGGTCACCCGGGTGTCTGCTTGGCTTGTTTTTAATTGTCACTATTAGGATACAATTAAGGGGGCAGACTACACAGAATAAGGGGATATAATAGGAAAACAACAAAAAAAAGAGTTAAGAATGTAAAGCTATCGCAAAAAAACAGAAGAATTTATAATGTCTTATAATGTAAAAATCATACTGCTGTGCTTTTCTGAATGATTAAGAGAAGAGAAAAAAAAGACCAGCTAACTAAATGGGATTAATTATTATCAATTATTATCATTTATTTTGAATCTTGTGGATCTCCAGGACCACGATTGGGAACCACTGGTCTAGGATGTCCTGGTAACAAAGGTTGGAGCCTGGTGCTGGACTAGAAGAAAGGAAGACTTGTCTGTATTGGAATTAGACGAGAGAGCCATGAGTCCAAACCTTACTAAGGTACCAAGGTGCACAAGCTAGAGAAGGACAATACATAAAAGCAACACATTCATCTTGGTAAAGATGGAAGGTAACTGATCACCAACTGCTTAGCAGATGTAAACTTTTATGCTAACAGAAGCAGACACTGTGCAAAACCTCAAAGAGAAAACTGGAGTACCAACCGCAACCAGATGGTTGTGACCAAGATGAACAAGTGGAAGAGCTGCTGGACAAAGGATGAAAAGTGCGCTTAACCTTCTTTCATGGTAAAGGAAAGAAACAAAGCATTGCTTACACCAAACCAAATATACCACCTTTGATTCTGACAACTGTAACTTCATAGTTAGGATAAAGCCAGCAAATGTATAGTGTGTAATAGTGCGTAATAACCTTTGTGAAGAATAAATGCTTAGCTGTTATAAGTTTGTCTTCCAAAATTGATTTGGAAAGTTCAGAGCAGCATCTCACATACACACACAGAGAACAAACTGCATTGGAGGGCTAAACCATTTTAGACTAGCTGTGAGTAAACGAATACCACGGAGTAGTCACAGAAACTTAATAACTAGCTAAAGACTTCATCCCACTTGACCACATGAATTGAAAGATCAGAATAACTAAGGTATATCCCTTTCAACTAAACTAGTGAAAATTTATATTTTGTGTTGTTTGTTATTGTTCCATTATTGTCTTTTATTTTTGTATGTATATACATATACAGTACAGGCCAAAAGTTTGGGCACACCTCCTCATTCAATGTGTTTTCTTTATTTTCACGACCATTTACAGCACTCCATCACTCTCCTTCTTGGTCAAATAGCCCTTACACAGCCTGGAGGTGTGTTTGGGGTCATTGTCCTGTTAAAAAATAAATGAACGTCCAACTAACCTGACTTCTGCACAACACAACTGCTGGTCCCAACCCCATTGATAAAGCAAGAAATTCCACTAAATAACCCTGATAAGGCACACCTGTGAAGTGAAAACCATTTCAGGTGACTACCTGTTGAAGCTCATCGAGAGAATGCCAAGAGTGTGCAAAGCAGTAATCAGAGCAAAGGGTGGCTATTTTGAAGAAACTAGAATATAAAACATGTTTTCAGTTATTTCACCTTTTTTTGTTAAGTACATAACTCCACATGTGTTCATTCATAGTTTGGATGCCTTCAGTCATGAAAATAAAGAAAACACATTGAATGAGGAGGTGTGTCCAAACTTTTGGCCTGTACTGTATATATATATATATATACTTGCATATTATCAATTTTCTGTTACTCTTATGTTATAAATTAATTGTATTATTTGGTTTATTGCAGCAAATGTGTTTGGATTATTTGTTCAAAATCAGTCTTTCACCAACAACAGTGAAAGTAAAAGTTATTTATTGTAGACTTTCACCAATTTATGAACCCCATTCATAAATCGTACTAATAACTTTATATTTCTGACTTCCCAAATGAAAAGTGAAACAGAGATCCCTTACACGTATACTACATCTACTACAACACATAGATAGATAGATAGATAGATAGATAGATAGTGTAATGGACGACACGCATGGGCTGACATTCCAACTGGGATAGAACTGGGATTATTACCTTGCTGGGAAGCTAAAACATTGGAAGGACCTGAGGAGACAACAGTATACGAGTAGTTTCTCCCCCACTATACTAGATGGTAGCATCCCTGGGTTAGGTTTCCCACACAGACACCTGCAGGGCATGCTGGGACCTGAGTGCCGCCAGGGAGAGCTACTAGGGATATAGATAAAAGGAAGCTGCTCGACCTCATTCAGACAAGTTGGAGTAGGGATTGAAGGATGGACAATGCTCATCTAGGAAGTGTGGAGGAGAAGAAGAGAGAGAGAAATAGGAAGACTTTATCCTATTTAACAAGGAGCCTGTGCTGAAATGTACTTGTGCAAACAAATCTTTTATTTAAACCGGGACTTGAGCAAGTGAGGTTGCACTTGGGGTTGGGGCCCTGCAATGACCCCCATTGGTCACAGTAGAAATTAGAGAGTCAATGCAAGTTAATATAACACTTGGGTTTGCAAGATGGAATGCCTTAGCTACTAGGCAATATTTCTTTTTCTGGATTCCTTTTTTAACATCAAAGTTTCTTATCTTGCTTCCTACTGTACTTATCCTTATCTACTCATCGCTCCATTTTCTGAACTCATTTTGTCTACAGTGTTACGGGGAGCCAGAGGCTATGATGGCAGTAATGGGCATTTGGCTGCAACAATCCAGAATGGAAGGCCAGTCAAAACTGCCCACTCACACATACAAAAACATTTACTTATAAAATCTACCTTTTTGTAGTTCCTTTCATCATTTATTTGATCTCAGCAGACATTTCTGTATCACCTAAAGGCCATTGCTATTATGTATAATATTTTTTACTCAAATATATTTCAAAAACATGACAAGTACAGTATTAACAGTGGAGGGCTTTATTCTGACTGTATTCTTATCCCAGCAGGTCACTACACAGGCTATGTGTTTTAACGTCGTCTTCAAGAGAAATCAGACATCTTAATAACAAAATCTTTCAGGTAATGAGCACTTTAATAAGAATGCCCCTTAAGTGTAAGAATGTGGCTACTTTAGCTGTACCCACAGCTGTCCTGAGCCAGGTCTGGGCATCAGTGTTAGGCGTCTGTGGTTCAGAAGCTTCCTCTGCTTAAAATACTTTAGCCTGAGCGAGGATTCTTCAGTCAATATTACTCTAAGCTGTGACACTGTGGCAGTTTTGTGCTCAAAATAACTCGATTGTTTACTCAAGCAAACTGCTGAATGCAAAGGCTGTTGATGCTGATCTTCTGTACATTTTATTGAACACAACAGGCAAGAGATCTTCATTTTTATGAACAGATTTATGGAAAATATGAGAATTAAATGCAGTGACCTAAACAGTGAAGGCTTTTATTTTAAAGGGTCTTAAAGTGATTAACCTCTAACATGATATTGTGGGCTGAATATAATTTGTCTGCTTTTAGACTCTAAGAGGTTATGGCTACTATATCTGAATTTGTGCCATAGAAGTGGCCCTGCAAGAAGCCCGACCAAGAATACGACTCCATCTGTCTCTCTCTCCCTCTCACCACTCCTGCAAAGGGCTGAATAATTCAGAGGCTTCCCAGTGATGTTGGCAGAGTGGGAGGAGGGGGGCAGAATCTTTATGAATAGAAGCCATTGAGACCTGGAGTCCCAGTTATGGGGCGATCAAAGACTCACCGGTTTATTTACACAAGGGGAAGTGATTTCAGGGCCCCATCATGAAAGTGCCAGGTCTGCCGTGGCTTCAATAGGTTGTGAGGCACAGGCATGACGAATAGGGCAACAAGAAATGAAGAGAATTTTACAAGGGTTGCTTGTGGTAGGAGGGAAGGGCAAGTGATGCTGGTAAAATTTTTCACATTTTTTGGCCCCTGGAAGGGTAACAGAGATTTATAGAGGAAATGGGTAAAGGAAAAAGCGATGAAAAGAGAACATGACAGTAAAGTATATGAAAGAAGTTAGAAAGAGTCTGTAAAACGTTCAACCAGAATGATACCTGCATGCCACAACTGGTCAAAATTGAAAATCAATGTTGATTCATTATCACAAGACGTAATATGAATCGTTTATTATTTCTCATAAGATCATGGCTCTTGCAAACTTGCTATCTCCTTAAGGCCTTTCTTGGCAGACCTTTTTCTGGAATCATGTCCCAACAAGATTCAAGACTTCTTCCTACCATTTACATAACATCACCAGAGTTTGACCTTTTTTTATCTCCCATTCTGATGCAGAAATACTACGTTACACACTCTCATCACCTTAACACTGGTTTACTGCAGTTCACTTTAAAGCTTTCCCTGATTGATATATCAAGTTATTTCAAACACAGCTTAAGATGGTGTTGACAGAGCTCTAATAAGAACCCAGAATATCAAATACATCATCCCTCGGTTGGCGTAACTTCACTGGCTTCCTGTACAGTTTTGTATTATGCTCAGTTCTCCTACTGACTTACAAAGGACGCTGTTAATTTCAATACACCATGATGTCATTATTGCTTAAATTACCCCACCCTGGCCTACAGGTGACACCCTCTGATGCTGACTCTCTGACCAAACCAAACACTCATTTTGCAGCAGCTTTTTGACTGCTACTTTTGGGAGCTCTCTCCCCTCGTTCTGCAAGTGAGGTTCTATCTGTTGATTAATACAAGGCTCACTTAAAAACACAGTTCTGATCATTTGGCCAACTAGAGAAACTGTATTATCTATATTGATACTTCCATAATAGTTTAAGAGAAAACAATATCTAAAAGGTGGCATTAGACCTTAATTTAATTTTTAGTCAGTTAGTCATTATAAACTTTTCATATTGTTCACATGTGCATATGGGTTTCATGTACTTCGGATTCCTCCCATATAAGAAGAAAATTGCCTCTAAATTAGTCAAGTATGAGGTGTGTGTTTGTGTGTAATGGTTGGACATCTGGTTATTGCCTAGTACCCGCTGATACTGGGGTAGACAAGGGATTCCTGTGATGCTGTAATGGAAGAACTAGATAGACATACAGACAGACAGACAAACAGATAGATAGATAGATAGATAGATAGTGTCCCAACACCAGACACAACTCAACCACAAACTGTCCCAAGTACAGTTAAGCCGTAATTTATTAACAACAATACCTTCTTAATCATTCAATAGTACACCAGTCTCTGTAGTCTCCTTCCCATCCTCCTACTCGAGTGTCATTTAACGATATAAGGGAGAGCTTCCAGGCATGAGATGTTAACCTGCAGAAGTACTTCCAGGTCATATGGAAGCAACACTGCACCTGCTAGCTCCTTTTCCCTGGCATCCCCTGGCAGAACCCAAGAACTTCTACAGGGTTGATCTTCTGGACTCCAACTTCCAGGCAACCCTGAAGGTATGTGAGTTTGGAGTCAGCCAGTGGAATAATGCCACCACTTGTATGGTGAGGGTTCGTTAATTGTCCGTAAAAAGCCATTTCCCTCGTCCTTCCATTACTCATTCCTGATACCAGCTGGGGATCTGCTCAGCCTTGGTTGCATTTTCATTCCAGTGGTCCTTCCATTGCATCAACATGGCTGGATAAAGGAATTCTTCTCAACCTCTTCTGAGATGCCAGCCCTTCCTCTGTGGTTCTTACAATGGATTATAGATATATAGATAGATACCAAAAAGTACTCAGTTTCTTTAGGGTAATGTACTTAACTTTAAAATATACTGACTTCTTCAGTTTGTGACCATTGTCTTGATTTATTCTCACTAGTGATTAACAAAGCAAGAAAGTTTAGTTTTCCATATAGTTTTGTGAAGTTTTGCATGCATTTTCACAATTTCAAAATGTTAAGATCACTAAAATTATGTTTTTTGGGGGTTTCAAAATTTTTTGGGATGGAAAGCAAGGAATATTATTTTCTGATTGAAGTTTATTCCACAGCCAAAACCACTATTTCCTTCTTCGGTAGAGATATTCCATGGCTTCTCACTCTTTCATCACTTTTGCACACAGTCTGCCTACACATTAATGATGTTCGTTCTGTCTCACACCATTCATTTAGGGTAGAGGTGACACCATCTACACTCACTTTCCATTACTGTGTAAGCTGGTTCAAGCCAGTATCTTTCTGGAAACCTAAACAATGAGTTTCTCAAAGCTGTGCCATAAGAATAATTCAAATAAAAACGGATACCCATAACACCTAAAACCTTTCTTGCCATGCTGTAACAGAATGACCACCTTGGTTTGTAACAAAACTAGATAAACAAATTACAGCAACTCAGGTCACCAATAACTGATTGGCTCAACAAATGCTGGTGGGTCTCAGCTTCAGAAGGCTTCCTCAACAACCCTTAGATTCATGCTGCAGCCAGCTGTCATGATCTGCTCTTTGATTTTAGTTTTCTAAAATAGTTCCTTGGTCTCTAGAATATTTGAAATACATAGTGTTTGGGAATTTAAAGGCCAAGGAATCCATGGGTTGTTTATTTTTGTTTCCACATGGGGTCATTTTTTTTCTTTCTTTTTTTCAAGTGATGTCAACCGGAAATATATGACGTGAAACATCACTTGGTCAAATGTGTATAGGTCAGATTCATACCTTTCCTTGATGTCCAAATTTGTGGATAAAACCTAAAACACTTGTGATTGCCTTTGAGACTTACAGTATAATTGATTTCTAATGACATACTTTTTTGTGCATTTTGACTCCATCCTTTGGTTTATATTCTGGCTCTGTTTACTAAGCACAGAATTATATACGCTCACTGCAAGTACTGCTAGTGGCTGTCTGGATGGTTGTCATCCTTCCATGGCATGGCCTTTCCTCATCCAAGTAAAGGGGTAACTTAGTCCCTCCTTCAATATGGAGATGTCATATATCATCACTGAGTAACCTGAAGGGTTTCAAGCTTTTTGCCAATGCTCCATTGCCTCACTCTTTCTCCAAGTGGGTCACATATGCCTAACCTTTACTAACACCCCAAGGAACTCTACTATCCTGCCAGCATGTCACTCTAATTCTCTTACTAGTGGAGGTTTCACTATGTGTTTGCCACTCTTTAATAAAGAACCCAGTACCCCCTATCAGCCCATATCTTTCTGCCCTAGCATGTGGAGCACTTCTTCTGCCAGTACAGATTTTATTGTTCTAAATTGTCCAGCCCAATTAATTGCCATCCTTTTGCAATAATAGTTACTTACCCATTCCTGCCAATATTTATTGATGAATGTTGTAAAATGCTTGTAAGACAAAGAAGTACAATTTCTGAAAAGTTTGAACTGTTATAGTTTAGCCAAAGTCCATTCCATAATGAATATGTGGTCTTCTTTTTACAGTGACATTTGCTAACTAGCTCTGCCTTCATCTCCCTTTATTGGACAGTTTACGTTTTTGACTAATAGATGGGAAGCAACTGCATTCCAGTTGACCATTCTGAAGTAGTACCCAGTTGTATTATGGTTGACCTCCAAGCTCAGATGCAGTGTCTTCTTTGTTGTGGCATTCAGAATTTTCTACATCCATATCATGATGAATGGGAGAGAAGGGAGAGAAGGTGTTAAAAGGGATTACTAGACAATATCACAGCCTGGGTCTGCTTCTTCTACCTTCCTCAGTTTTTCAACCATGAGGGAATGTTTCAATATGTAAAACTTGACAAGATACATACTGAATGGTTCTATAAAGTGAACAATTAACACCCCCTCCATTGATCAATGTGAATTCCTCAGGTTTCCAAGTTACCAACATCTACCAATCCGTGAATGAATGTGGTACTTGAAGGTTTTCTTTCTTTTCTTATTATCAGTGGATTTTACATTCAAGGAAAATGAGCTTCTCATTTTAATACTGAATGATCAGGACTCAGCATAGCATCAGAGGTTAGAAAATAAAGGGACATTATGAAAGTGAGGAAACACTTAAATTCAGATCCCCCAACCATTCCTCCCACATCAAACACTATGCTTTTGTAAATTCCTTTATTTGGTTTCTCTGTCTTTTTGATCTTTTCATTATTTGATTGCAGACTTAGTTTTGTCCAACTGTTATTTCTGTCTTTAGATTATCTTTTGCTCCTTATTTGATCTTGCTTTGCTTTCTAAAATTTGTAAATGAAATCCTAAATATTAAGAATCATTGTTTTGGTTAATCTGGGCCAAGGGTTTTACAGTTGCACTCTCCCTTTTTGAGTAATATTAATTTTTGTCTCCTCTGGTCTACATGTGCTGCAAAATCCGCTTCCTGAGATTTTGGAAATCAGGCCTACTTGTTGCAGGTGAGGTCAACCTTGTGTTTTACGGGTCTGTGTGGAGTACAGGCCAGATGTTTGAGCATACGGGTCTAGCTTTTTTGAGCACATCAAATCTCCAGATATAATAGAATACCCTTTTGAATTTTATGGAAAGAATGTTCTTTAAATGTTCATTTTGTTGTCATCATCGTTTTCATTCTGCTTTTCCTGGAGAGGGTCACAGGCCGACCTATTTGGAACACATTTCTCCAGCCTCTTTATTAGATGTTTCCAGTTCAGTCTTTTCAATCTGTCTTAGATGTAGCCCTCCGTCCTCTTAGTGGACCATGCCTAGTGTACCTTCTATGAGAGGTGCCCACAGGACATTCTAATTACATACCCAATCTGCCTCAAGTGGCTTCCTTCAATCTGTAAAAGCAGTGGAGCTCCATATTGCTGAGCTCTTCACTCCATCACAAGTTAAAATTAAACCCAAGAGAACATTCCTTAGGACACATATACTGGAGCTCCTTCTGATGCCAGGCCTTGTATTGGTGTTTACTGGTGAACAACCTTTGGCCAGATGACCCACATATCCTGGTCAGGCTCAGCCTGAAAAAAACAGGTGAAGAGTTAGGTGCAATGCAAAAATAGAATGGGTCATGACATACAACCCATTTTGTTTTATTTTGCTTGTTTGTTAAAACGATTTCAGTGAAAAGTCGAGCAGATTCTTTTTATCAAGTTTTTAAACATCCCAGTTTTCTGATTTCTATTATATCATACCAAACATTGCAACTTATTTCTTACATTTAAGGCTCTCAGTGTTCTAGCTGAGATCACTTTAAAACTGTCAGCTGGCTATCACTCTAAATGTAATGGCCAATCCAAGAAGGTTAACCAAGACATGGAATGTATTTTACATTGCCATGTTTCAGATATTCAGAATGACTTGGCAAACATCTTCAGAAATTCATCTATGGGAAATTCTCCAGAAGAATGCGTTTTTGGAAATGAGCCTCTGGTTCTCGCTTTGAACGATCAATGGTTTTGGGTGCCAAAAGAAACAGCAAGAGATTTAATGTGACTTTCGATGAAGATCTGGAGAAACCTTGAAAGGTCCACATTGCAGTATAAGACAATTGTGGATTAGTCTTGTTAATTTGCAATTGGGAATGAATATTAAAATGTCCAGTACAAATTGAACATGACTTCGGTACGGCTGTCTGTGCGATTGTTTGTTCAATTAATACATGAACAAGCTTTCCCTAGTTCATTATCTGCCCCATCCTCAGCTTCCTTCTCCATTTTTATTTGTGGACTGTCCCAAGCATGAGGTATGTAAGTTCCTTGGTTGCAGTGTTAGAGGTTTGGTGCTCTGGAAAAGATATGGACATGAAGAACATTAATAAGTAATTACCTTTTGATTTACCTGCACTTGTCCTATTTCACATCTTCCTTCTTTATTTTCTAAGTAAATCTGATGTACTTTGTATTATTCAGAAGGCACATGCTTCCTGAAAATGTGATTTCTTAATTTCACAACCTTTACTAATTGTCTATTCCTTCTTCACCTACTCTCACATACACGCCTCAAAGCACGTAATGGAACTAGAAAACACTAATGGTAAAACACTTATTAAGATACAGGAAGCCAGCACATCATCAAAAGAACAGCCCCTTATCCAACAGAAAAACAGGAACATGGCTCAGTTTCTTGTCTGTTGCTAAGTTTTTGGCTTTTCAGTTGTGTCCTGGTGACTTGCTTAAGAGAAAATTTCCAACAAGCTAGACTGGGATATTAAACCACTGTGAAAGACAGACAGATAATCAGGCAACAGTTTGAAGTGATATCCACTCATTTATCATCTTCGTGAAATATTCCTTACAGACGTTATTCCAAAACATGTCTTCTTGCTATCATAACCAGGACATTCTGACAACTTGCTGATTATATGAAACATTTTGTGCTCGACTTTCATTTCTGCGTTGTGTTGTTATATGTTTCTCTTTACATTTTAGCAGTAGAGTGTTGTACCATGTTAGCCATAGATTGATACAGGAGAAAGTAGGGTGAAATGACACCTTTTATTGGCTAACTAAATAGATTACAAATGCAAGCTTTCAAGGCAGCTAAGGCCCTTTCATCAGGCAAGGTGTAACAAAGAAACTGAAAAATACTCCAGCTTATATTGGGACAGCAAAGAGATTTTTTTCTTTCATCTTAACAACCTTTTCTTTACATTTTAGAAAGGGTCTAGTCTTCAGTTCAAAAATCATTCTTATATGAAGTATATCCTAAATAATAAGGTGTTTATACATAGCAAATAAAAACACACACACTGTCTACGTTTGCATAACTGTTTAAATCATGCAGCATTGTAATGATTTGATTGTTAATTTACTGTGTATTACAGATTTTAGAACATTGCAACGATTTTGACAAGAACAGGCCATTCACAGCAACCACACTCATCAATCCTTTCCATTTAATTTCTCCAAAATAACGTCAAGTTCAGTTCTGAAGGTCCCTAAAGTCCTCTTCTCTTCCATACTACTTGCTATTTTTTTCCATGTGTCTATGATTTCCTGTGTGAAGAAAAACTTTCTATAATCTGTGCACTATTTACCCTTAACGGGTATCCTTCTGTGTCCCCATGATCTTGTTGAAGAACTCACTATAAAGTAACAGCTGGGATCCATTCAATTAACCCCTTTCATAATTCTAAACACTTTGATCATATCACCTCTTAATCTGTGTTTGCTTAAACTGAAAAAAACTCCTTTGATCTTTCCTCATAACTCAGACCTATCAGTCCCAGAATCAGCCTCCTCAGGACTGTCTTTAGTGCCACAGTGTCTTTTTAGCCTGGAAACCAATTCTACACACAGTGCTGAAGGTGGACTTCACTAGTTCATTAAAAAGGTTAAGCCTAACCTCCACTGACTTGTACTCCATACACTGCAATATACGACCTAAATGTCCTGTTAGCTTTCTTGACCCCTTCTGTACACTGTCTGGATGTAGATACTGATGAGTCTGTTATAATTCCTAGATACTTCTCTTAAGGGGTACTGTCAAGTTTCAGATGTTCCATTGTGTATTCAAATCTATCATTTTTACTTCCTACTTGTAACACCTTACATTTACTTAAATTAAATTTTGTCAACCACAAATCTGCCCAACCCTCGATGCTGTCCAAGTTCCTGTGTAATGAATTGGTTGTTTCTAAATTACTTGTTTTTGGTGTCAGGTTCTGCTCGTAAAATACCTGCTGATGCTTAGCATTGGATGCCTTTAACTGTCTTTCAATTGAGTAGTTAATTACAAAAAGTACCAACATGTTACATTGTGATTATCAGTTTAGGTGAGCTTGCTTTGTGGTGTATTGATTTTGTTTCCTTAACCTTTCCTGCTCTTTTGCTTTTTTCACTTTGCTTTTAAGCAGTTGTGAGCCTGAAACAGGATCCCATATCGCATGCTTGTGAAATGTTGTCCAATGTCTTAGCAGAACCTAAATAAGGCAGCTGTCAAACTTGAGTCAGTGACGGACTTGTGTGCCATCCACTATGAAGTCAACTAAGTAAAATAAAACTGTTTCACAAGATATTATACCAAGTGTGACCTCACAAAACGTCTATAAAGTTATCATTTTATTTATGGCTTAATTATATATCTAAGGCATGTGAATTTATTTTTCAGAAACACATTTTTGGAAAACTTTTAGAAATGTCAAATGGATAGACAAAGGCGAATACTTACGTAGATCCACAAATGTTAAGGTTATTAGGGTAAATATTGTCACAAGTAGGGGGTCTAGTGAATACAATATGTTGCCACTCTCCATTGCTACAATTAGTGAGTATAATATCTGTCCATCCATTATCCAACCCGCTGTATCCTAATTACCGGGTCACGGGGGTCTGCTGGAGCCAATCCCAGCCAACACAGGGTGCAAGGCAGGAAACAAACCCCGAGCAGGGTGCCAGCCCACCACTGGGCATGCACACACACATCCACACCCACACACCAAGGGACAATTTAGGATCGGCAATGCACCTAACCTGCATGTCTTTGGACTGTGGGAGGAAACCACAGCACCCGGAGGAAACCCACGCAGACACGGGGAGAACATGCAAACTCCACGCAGGGAAGCAAACCCGGCTCTCCTAACTGCGAGGCAGCAGCGCTACCAACTGCGCCACAGTGCCACCCCATGAGTATAACAGCCTTACCTTAAAACATTTGTCTTCTTTATCTGAAACATATTAGTACATATTTGTCATTTATACTCACATTATTACATTAAGTATACTGTAGATAGATGCAGTGCCTATTTTCACATTTTATTATTACTCAAATCACAGTTGATTTAATTTTGCCATTTTAATGTTAATTAGCAGAAAAAGAGTAAAGTTAAAATGAATATAGATCTCTACAAAGTGATCTAAATAAATTACAAATCTAAAACGCGGAATAGCCGAGTCCATAAGAAATCACCCTCTTTAAAATGACACACCTAAATCATAGCTGGTGCAGCCAATTGGGTTTAGAAGTCACATAACTAAGTGATTGTGCAAGAAGGTTAGTGAGGGAGGTCACCAAAAGACTTGTGATAGCTCTGAACGAGTTACAGGCTACAATGGCTAAGACCAGAGGGACTACAACAACAACATTTATTTATATAGCACATTTGCATACAAAAAATGTAGCTCAAAGTGCTTTACATAATGAAGAATAGAAAAATAAAAGACACAGTAAGAAAATAAAATAAGTCAACATTAATTAACATAGAATAAGAGTAAGATCCGATGGCCAAGGAGGACAGAAAAAAACAAAAAAAAAAAAACTCCAGACGGCTGGAGAAAAAAATAAAATCTGTAGGGATTCTATGCTGACTACAACTATTGTCCGAGTGTTTCATCAGTCACAGCTTTATGGGAGAGTGGCAAAGAGAAAGACACTAATAAAAAAATATATATACATGACACCTGGACTACAGAATGATCAGAAAGTACATGGGAGAAGTCAGCTGGGAGAAGGTTCTGTGGTCTAATGAGAACAAAATTGAGTTTTTTAGCCATTAAAGTGAAATTCATGTTACATTGTATGTTATCAAAGACACACCATCCTCATAATGAAGCATTGTGGAGACAATATCAGGTGTGGGGATCTTGGGGATGTTATCTATAGCAGGCACTGGAAGACTAGTGAGGTTAAAACAAGTGCATAAAAAATACAGGGAAGTTCTGGAGGACAACATGATGCAGTCTGCAAGAAACCTGTGCCTTAGGAGAAGATTTGGTTTTCAGCAAGACAACAATCCCAAGAATAAAACCAAAGCTACACAAGAATGGCTTAAAAACAACAATGTCAGTGTTCTGGAGTGGCAGAGTCAGAGTCCAGATTTCAAACCAATTGAGACTTTGCATCTGGACATGACAAAAGGCTGTTCACTCAGGATCAACATGCAACCTGACAGAGCTTGGGCAGTTAAGTGAAGAAGAATGGAGAAAAATAGGCAGTTGAATGCTTGCTTGTTGTAGGCACTGTAGATAGATAGATAGATAGATAGATAGATAGATAGATAGATAGATAGATAGATAGATAGATAGATAGATAGATAGATAGATAGACTTGTTTGCTTGTTTTTTATTGTTTCTTGTTCAACTCTTTATAAATGCTGAAGCAGTCTTCACCAAACACTTGTTCTGGCAGAAATAAGGTCATAGAGCCAAGCTATAACCACAAGCTGCTGCTCCATCTATAAATGGAAATGTCCCATTAGAATCAAACAGTAAGTTGAGGGCTGGTAAAGAGCCGTGTTCAAACGTAATTACAGCCCTCATTTCAGACCTCTCATTACCAGGCTCAGCTGTAATTATAGTGATTTTGGAGAAAAAGCGTCATAGCGCACTTTGCTTTCTTTCTTTCTTTCTTTCTTTCTTTCTTTCTTTCTTTCTTTCTTTCTTTCTTTCTTTCTTTCTTTCTTCAGGTTAAAAAGAACTAGTTCACGATAGAATATTTATAGTTGGCATGTGGGCCATTATTTACATTTTTGAAATAACTTATGATCACATTAGGATCCTAATTGATTTTCATGAATATTTTTCATAACACGCTTTTCATTTCTCCCTATCTTTATCAAATCATTAGTCATATTTAGGAATTGATGAGAACCTATTTTTCATTCTTGACACAACAGGTTTGACAATTATGCAGAAACTGCCATACTGAAGAAAGAGGAGTTGGACACCTGCAAAATAACGTACCACGGAAAAAATTTGGGGCACAGCATTATTCTGATCCTCTATCTGCTGACAGTACATTTGGCACACTATAAGGACGATAAAAGAAAATGCACGTATATAAATAGCACGCTGCCTACTGCCAGTGGTTGAGTCGCTGGCACGGGAGGGACTGTGGTTCTCATTTCAGAGCCTAATTTATAGCTCCACTCGCTCTCCTCCCCCGACCTCTGTTGCTCTCCTATCTTTGTTGTCCTATTTGCTCCAATGGAAAATAAAAATACACACTGAATTCTTGGATGGAATGGGATATTATCTTATAGTCAGACACGACAGCAATAAAATCATTGGTTACATTTCCAGCACCCCTTAAAGAAATGCAAGCTGGACAAAAGCAAAAACTGCATTCTCACAGTGCATTCGAGATCAGTGCTGGAAGTGACAGCCATATGAGTCTTGCACTTATTAAATATGTTTATATATCTTGACCTCTTTTTAAGCATTAAAAGAAACCTGTTTTTTTTTTATAATTGACAAATTATTGCCTGTGTTTTAGCTTATCCACCAATGTGCTATAACTCTCTTTGGCCACTTGGCGCTGCTGTAGCTGCTCTTTCTCGTACTTGTAGTGAGTGCAGCTTTTGCTTTGGGAAAAACGTCTCTAGTATTTTTACCTCCACTCTTTGATTTGGAAACATATTAAATATCAGACATATTAGTTATTTAGATTGAACTGACTTCTGTGTTATTTCTTTCCACACCGAGCATAACATATATGTGAGAAAAGTCTATCTGATCCTCGGTCTCTGCTCTTTTCACTTATTGAAATTATAAATGTTTACTTCTAGTCAACCTGTCTTAAGTGTTGCTAGAATGAATTTTGCAGCCACTCTTGCACTAGTCATCATTCTTAATACATCAAATTGTCACTCATATGTCTTAAAGATCTACACTGAATTCCCTCTGGTGTGTTTGCTTTACTGAAATGTGAGTCACATTCACTCAACACCCACCTTGTTCCCATCTCCATTTTAAAACCTAACCTGTCCTTTTAGTGCAGGTGAAGTAACCTTTTACCCTGGAGACCTGAAGTGCCTACAAGCACAAAGTTTCCCAAACAAGAGAAAACCATTCACTCATTTTATAAGCTATTACCTGAATTGTCCCTATTTGTTATCCCTATACTTTATAAAAGGTACCCACCTCAACTACATGACTCGGTAGTTCAAAGCCTGATGTGAGAAGATCGCAACTTCAGCTTTAAAAGCACATCTCAATAATTTCCACTGGCATCCTTGAACACAATTTAAAAATTAGTGGAAAGAATTTTAACTTCAAAAAAAGAAGAGTAAATTTCTGAAACTTACCAGCTGGTAACCTTTAAGATAATACTAGGCATCTGTTCTGAAAATAAGTCTAAACAGCATAAAGCAGGACTGAAAATCATTACGATGAAATAGAAAGTAATTTATGGAAATGACACATGCTCACTAGGATAACTCTTTATGATGATATTTATTGCGCTATTGAAATAATATTAATTATAAACAGGACCAAAAGTCAGATAGATAGATTGATAGATAGATAGATAGATGAACTTTGCTTGTGTCCAAGGGGAACTCCTCTACTGTTATGACTTGTTAGTGTTTTCATTCTCTTTCTTATATTATATACCTTCTCTTTCTGAAATCATCATGTAAATGAGTTTTTGCCAAAAGTAGATTGATCATTGTCACATTCACTTTTTTCTCTTCAGCTTGTTTCCAATTTATTTTTAAAAATGGAAACATCATGACGACTACACACAGATATAAATGGGACCGAATGAGATGCTAAACATTTGGCTTCTTTGCCTTTTGCATCATATCGTTAATTGGCAAATAGTTAAGAGAAGAAGATGCAGCTTAAAGCAGTAAATTTGCCTGTTTAAGGTTGAAAGTAGCAGGTAGGGACTGGAATATTAATACAAAACTTAATTTAAATGAATACAAAACTGTTGGCTTAAGCCATAACTCTTTAAGCAGTAATAATTAGCTTCTAATTAGCAAAACTGTATTGGAACAGAAACCTACAGCCACTGCAGCCCCCCAGGACTGCACATGGTAACCTGTGATCTTAACTCTCTTAAAACATGGTGTGACCACCATTGGGTGCCTTTGAGCCCCTACACTAGACACAACTTGACAACACACAACTCCAAATTCAATTACAAAGGGATTTATTAACAAGAGTGCTTTTTAAGCTTTTCTCCAGTAAACAACAATCAAATAACACACCAATATCTTCCATCTCCTTCCTGTCCCCCTCTTCTAACTCTGGCTCCCTGACGCAGGGAGACAGCTCACTTTTATCTTGAATTTTGGAGTGCTTTCAGAGTCTAGATGTTAACCTGTGGAAGCACACCGAATCCACAAACTCCAGTAGTTCTTCCAGACTCCAACTCCCAGGCAACCCTGCAGGTGTCTGAGTTGGGAGCCAGTCCGATGAACACTGCCACCTCTCCGGCCAGGGGATGAATTGTCCATAAAAAGACGTTTCCCCTGTTCTTTCCATTACTTGTTCCTGATACCATTTAAGTCTCTGCTCAGCTGGGCTTCTTCTCAACTCCAGTGGTCCTTCCATTACATTGGCCTGGCAAGGTAAGGAGTCTTCCTCAACCCCCGTTGGGAGGCCAGACCATCCCATATGGTATTTCCAGTGGGCTCTGCTGTAAGTGTTGTTTTCAGTTCCTAACACATCAATGTCTGCTAATCATTTGTTTTCTCATTGAATGTGGTAACTTGCCCCAGTTTTCTGCCTGCCCCTTAAGAAATTATTAATGGCTCATCTCATTCTCCGTACACAGCCACAGATTTTATTACTCAGAAATTCATTCTGTCCATTTTTCTTCATTATGGTTTCTTTTCTTTACAGTATGTTAATTACCAAGTAGATTAACTGACCTGAAAATAACAACACAACAACATTAGAGCATCTGTTTTTAAATATTGTTTACTACATATTGACAGGGATGAAAGCCAGCACAAGATGTCTAATTAAATAAAAAGTTGAATTACCAGCAAGAACTGGCTTATATAGTTAAGACATTAGTTGGGAAGAAAATTAACAGCTGCACTGCGTCCCCAGGAGCCTGATGATGAACCACCACATCACCGCACCTTTAGAGATGGTGGATTACACTGCTCCCTGTCTCGTAACTCATGGAGGAGGTTGTCAGGTGGTCTTGCTAAGGAGATGGCCACCTCTGAAGGAGAAGTTGAATGGTGTGGGCCCAACAGAATGCTAGCATCAGAAACTCTATTGTTGAACTTTTTATTTCCCAGACATCATATTATAGCAGAATGTTATCTAACAGTAGACCTACACGGCTGAAGCCAACTACAAGCAGCCAAAAAGGAACAGCCATGGGCTGATCCTGGACTCCACCCTTATACACCATGATAAATGTGAATGTTTTGAAGGCTCCTTCCCTTGTCATGTGCGACTTAGTGTAAGAGGAGTTGAGCACACAACAAGTACCACCTGAAAAGCAAGCTGCTATCAATAAAACGTGGAGGCTTTATCACGGAATTTATTTCATAAACCAAGGAAATTTGCTAGATCAATTTTTTAATGATTCATTTTGGTCTATGAAAGCAATTGCTAATTTGACACTTTGCAGACTCTCTTAGCAATGGCTATACCATTTTAGACTAAATATGAGTGATATCCTGCTGCCTACACTACAGCACTCCCTGTATCATTGTGCTCTTTGGTGATGCAAGCATAATCTCAACATTTCCATCTTTCCTTGAGTTTGCTCTATGCCTTGGAGATGGTCCAGCTGTGCACAGCTGTGTGGCTACTGTTTCTGCCATTAAAAGAATTATGTATTTATACTGGCATGCCAACAAAAAAGCTTATAGGCTAATTAGAGTGGAAAACCATTTTCATTCTATTACTGGCTACCGTTAAATTCCAGAGGCTACAATTTAGAATCATCATGTATAAAATTTATATTTGCATTGTACAGCCACTTGCCTTTTCTTACTAGATTTAAATCTGATGTTATATTTAAGATAATATTTGCCACCTGTGCTAAGTTCTTAGATGATTTTAAGCTCTTCAGAAATGGGGTCATGAATTATGGTGGAAACTTTACACGTGGATCTCCTTCATTTAGTCTTTATTTTGTGCTTTATTGATACAGCTTGTTTGAAAGTAAAACTGTCTCCCAGCAACTTTGTATTATATACTGAAGTCCAGAGGAATCGAATAAGATGAAAGATGGTCAGCTTTTTATATTGCCTTTCACATTACATTGACTCGTACCATTGCAAATATCAATTAATGCAAAGAAGCACAGAGGTGAGCAGATATCAAAGAAATAATATACAATTATACATCATCTTCCCTTTTCATTCCAGTTATAAGATGCCTGAACCATTCAATCAGTCCTGAATAGGATGATGGGTTCGATTCATAAAAGACTGCAGGTCAGAATATAGAGTGAGAAAATTAGACACGAATAGCAGATAACTAGAAAGTAACATGTCACGGATTGAGTATTAAAATGTCAAAATCAGGAAAAAAACAGAAGTAGTATTCAGGTTGCATGTCAAGGTAGAGCTTGAGAAGGAGTCCCACCACCAGACCTAAAGAGTTACTCACGTAAGTCAAGAGTGGCGTGTTTAGCCTTTAGATATCACGGCCGGCTTTTCATATAGTTTTATAAAGTAGTATGCATTGCAGAGAAGGAAACCTGCAAAAATGACCCAAGGCCTTGAATAGTAGACTAGGTGACTGGGGAGTTACAAAAGCAGGGTGTTGTTTGTCTTCAGTTTTGTAATTGAGCATTATTATAAAAAAAATATTCATCTTACTAAGATACAGACATCAAGACAGTGATGGCAAAACAATTTAGTGACTAAGGCAAAGAGATAAATATTCACTTTTGAGATGTTACCCACAGTAGAGAATATAATATCTATTAGCTGAAGAGGAGATTTGCAGTTAAACTGAATGACGACAGAAGAGGGCCCAAAACCCTACAAGCAACAAATACATCAGCATTCACCACTGTGCTTTACCTTTGAGAAGGAAGTGTACGTTCTCCATTCTAGTCAAGCTCACTTTTTTCATAGTGAAGTGGCATAACTGGTAGCCATGTTGTCTTGCAGAGCTAGAGACCTGGATTCGTTTTAGTAACTGCCTTTCCATTTTGCTCTAAAGCTTTACTTCATAGGTAAGTAGTTTGACTTGCAATGGAGAATGGTGTTCAGTCTAGGACTGGATTCTGTCTTGCACCAAATGCTGTAAGTAGAAGTTCTGGCTCCCAGTAAAGTTTTAATAGAATAAGCAGGTTCATAAGATGAGTGGATAGCACTACTTAATGTGGCTGGTAAAAAGCCCAAAATTAGATGCAAATACAATCATCTCACATTTGTTTGTATTTTCTAAGATGGCACCATTAACTTCAAAATGCCATAATCAGAGATACTTTAGTGCTACAAAGATAGCTTGTTAGGTTCATACTATAATTTTGTAAACTACATGAATATAACTGTAAAGAGTTATTATGAATTTTGAATCCTTAAATACCATATTTTGAGAATGTTTCTGAAAGTATTTATATTCTTCAACAAATAACATGGTTATACTCTTGAAATAATCACAGTTTTCTCCAGGGCCTCCACTTTCCTCAAAAAGTGCAGACATCTTGGCAAAAACAAATGTTTTGTTCCTCTGAAACTGTGGTGGTGTTTATGTGCAGGCTACACTGAAGTGGCATCCTTTCCATAAGAGCTTTCCATCTTGAACCCACACTGGACAAAAACCTAATGAAGAATTTTTCATCCTTACCCAACAAATTCTTTGATTTATAGTCCAACAACATGGTGTATTTATTACTGATGTTATATTTTGTATTTTGGCATTAGCCCATGCAGTATACAAATTATTAATCTTATAGATTATCTTATGTTTGATTGAATTTTTTTCTTCAAGGCAAAATGTTACATTTTTGTTTCATTGTTATCCTTGCTGTTTATTGTTTTCTTTATTTAATGGTCAAACCCTTTTTTACATGCTCACTCTTTCCATTGCTGGGTCCCAGATGAGATGATGTGGACCAATCTTAAGTATAGTGCCAGTCAGTCAGAGGGCACACTCCAGCATACACCCACACAGAGTCATTTTAGAGCTGTCAATTAATCTAACATGAATGTGTTGGAGTGGATAACTGCAATTGTATTTCAGCCAAGGTTCCCCCCAGCTAGGGTTCAAATGTTGTTTTATGTGTATTTTATGTGTTCTTTATGTTAACGGTGTGAATTATTTTGTTTTTATGTGTCTAAGTATCTTTGGTTATCTTCCTTGTGTTTTGTGGATGATACCCAAAAGCCAACCATCCATCATTGCTAGAGATTGCTCTCAGCTCTATAAAAACTGAGTAAGACCAACAGTCCCTTGCGGTTCGTTGTGAATGTGCTGGCATTTGGATTTTGACTTTTGATTACTCTGCTTTTTGTGTATTTTCTGGAATTTTGAACCTCCCTCTGTTTTTTGAGTTTGCCTACTGGATTGTGTTTTGGGACTTGTTTGCCTCTTGTTTGCCTTTGCCTTTTCATGAAATACCTTTTACTTGTGATCTTTGGAGCTTTATTTTGTAATAGAGCATTTTTGCTAAAATTCACCGAAAGATTTTGGCTCAGTATGAAAATGAAAACAGCTTAACTCAACGAAAAGTTTACGAATAGGTAGAAAGGTTTAAAGCGGGTATAACAAGTGTAACCAACAAAGCTCGATCTGGTTGATCGTCAACATTGTGCAGACAAACCCACATCGAAAAGGCGAATGACTTCATCAGAGAAGATCCACGGATTATGTAGTCCGCTGTTTCTGCACATTTAGATATCTGCTATGGATGTGCACCTTGGTACATGATGACTTTGGGTACCGTAAAGTTTGTACAAGATGGATACCCAAACAGCTTACTGATCTGAAGGTTTCACTCCCTCTGCCCAAAGAAATCTTACTACGGTGCGTTGTTCAACAACAGTGCAATCCCACAGCTGGGTGTGGCTTCCACTAGACTAATGGCAAGAGCACACCACTCTGTGAATTTGAACTATCCATAAGCCACTACAAACATAATGTATTGGGTCAGTTTCTATCCCTTTTGGTTTCTGCCTAATTTTCAAATTGCCTTTACTTGATTTACAATCATAGATTCTGCATTACCCTTTTCATTTCTACCTGGGGTTTGGTGTTTTTACCCCTCTAGTAGACATTTTGAATATTTTTGGGGCTCCTTGTGTTTAGGAACTCTCTGGTTCACAGCAACTGGAGCTTCCCCGTGCAATCAGAAAATGATTGTACAAACTCCATGCAGACAGTGGCCGCACCAGCCTTTGAAACCATAACTCTGGAAACATGTAGCAGCAACAGTAGCCATTGTGCCACTCTGCTGGTTCTTCCTGTTCGTGGTTTACAGGTGCAGCACTCTGTAAGCATGCTATGCTGAAATGAGCCGCATTTAAAGGAAGTCCTTCTTAACATTATATGAGTCACTATCTAACACTGTAAAGCTATAATTATTTTGAATAATGTGTTTGTAGGGTAGAATCCCCTGGGCCATGTTACTGTTTATTGCGGTCAGACCTCAAATTATAAATGAAATAAAGTCCTCTTACCACCAGTGTAATGAAGGCATTGTTAATCTAATTGCTGCCCCTTGACATTTCTATTCACATATTGAAACAATCAGCCTAAAAACTGAAGTGCTTTTCAGTGAAAGAAAAATTTGACTTTCAAAGCTTGCTAAACACCAACAGACATATGTGTACATTGTGAGCACATTACTTTGCTTTCAAAATCTTTTAAAATCATACTTGTTATGGTAAAGGGGCAAAATGATCTACTGCAGCATACCTGGAGAAACATCCAGATATATCCTTCAGAGCTGGAATGAAACTGATAACTGGGTCTAAAAAACTGTCCTGCATCTCAAGATAAAATATAAGGAATTTATTTCAAAAGCTAAACCTGACTGATTGTTCCTGTAGTTCATCAGCCATGCACTTTTTAGAACTGTCTACAGATCATTTAAAGTACAACTGACTGAGACAAATACTAATACACATGACTTTGGTGGTAACTTCTTATCACAGGGATCTCACACCTCCATGAGTTTAGCTACTGCTTGTTAGCATGAAGATTAGATGTTCACCCACAAGTTTTCTTTGGGCAATCTCGTTTTCAGATTGAGATTCAGATTTCGATCAGTTTATTGCCAGTATGTCACCCATACAGAACTGGTCTTGATATCCAAAGTGCAGGTCAGGTCAGGTTGAGGAGCATGCTCTGGTACAGTGGGTGGCCACACCCACCACATGACAAAACAGCTCGGGGATCCTGGTTGGCAAACCCCCCAGGCAGACATGCGGTCCAGTCCCACACCCTGGAAATGACCATCTATCTGCCACAGCCAGAAATTACATGGGTGTCCCCTTGGCCTGGTCCAGCCCCTCGGTTCCTCACAATGAGGATTCTGTTTGCCGGATCGACCTCAGGGAAGTGCGCCACATGGCCGTGGTGCCGTAACTGATGTTTCCTCACAATGCAAGTAATGTGCCTTACTTGGGACTCCATGAGCAACTGCTCATTCGACACAAAGTCAAACCAGCGATATGCAAGAATTCTTTGAAGAGACACAGTACCGAAGGAGTCCAGTCTTCGTCTCAGGTCACTGGATAGCGTCCATGTCTCGGGATTATATAGCAAAAAAGGGAGCACTAACAGTCCAGAGACTTGGACCTTCATACTTTTGCAAGGATATTTAGGGCTGTTTTCTTACAATTCTTCAGTGACTTATCACCTTATAGTGATTTGCAAAGTAGCACTTACCATCTTAGGGTTTTAGATAAATACAGCAGTGGGTATTAACCCCTTATATGCTAAACATTTCACAACAAGTTTCAAAATGGGTGGGATGCTACTTCCTCACTGCTCCAGAGTTCTGGATACAAATTTTGGCACAGTCAGTGTCTGGGTGGAGTGTTGATGCTCCCACCCCTGTTTGTGTGGGTTTTCCTCTCACATGTCTAAGACATTCAGGTTTTGTTAAGGGATAAGCTTAGTATTTTTCAACTCAAATGTAGTTGTTCACAATTACATTAATTTGCCCCATAAAATTGTGTTCTATAATGAAGCGTTTTTTTAAATATTGAAAGTACATTGTTTGTTCTTGTTGTAGTGCTGTTCTCTTTTAAGATGACTGAGTTTCACAAACAGTTTTACTTTTTTAATTCCTTTTTAAAGAGACGTGGATACACTTTTCAACAATATTTATGCAATCTCAAGGTGTAGATTAATATCTGATAACACGCTTGCTTTGAAAAATGGCTGTGTTTCATAAGTTTAAGCCTCTTTTTCATGTCTGGACTCTGGTACCCTTCGACCCCATTGTAAACTGCAAGAACAGACAAGGTATTTTTAAAAGCTATAAAAAAATGCAGCACTTTAGAACACAATTTTATGTAAAATATATATATATATATATATTTTATACTGTATATATAAAATCCTAAGCCTAAAAGTGCAACTATTTTGTACGATGATTTTATGTGACTTTTTTGTCACTCATTAATTCGGGCTTATTTTAAAACCTACATATATATGTTTGGTATCAATCTTTTCAGAATTTATCGAACTTTAATGAGATGTTGTTAAATTTTCAGATTCTTATTCCATTTTTAAATTATAAACTAAAGAATATCAAGAACGCACGTCCCGCAAGATGAGACTTTGTGCCAAGAGATTTAACCACACCCGGGGCCGGAAACAAAAGACAAAGAGTAGGACAGCTGCTGTACAGGCTTTTAAATGTTCAAAGTGCTGCACAAGATGCAGATCATACGGCATGGCAGCAGCAGCAGCAACTCTGCAGCTGATCGAGCAAAGAGGAGGTAAAAAAATGCATTTGTTTCCCACTGTATCACCGTTTAAGAGGGGTTCAGAGGAGCGACCGCGTCTCCTTGGGGTGCATTCAGCCCCCCTCTTCACAACACGAGCGGCAGAGATAGGAAGTGGCTATATATATATACCATGATTGAAAAAGAAACAACCTGAAAAATAATATAAGTGTGTTTGCCCTGTGATAAATTGGTGCCTTATCCAAGGTTGGTTCCTGCTTTGGTGGTACTTGGATACGCAGCAGTATGCCGTGACCCTGATATCGTTTATTAGATGGATTAATGGTTTAAAAAGTGTCATAGCTTTTAATAAACTATACTGTCAGTTAGGCCATTTTAAAACTGTCCATTTATATTTGTAAGAAAATTATAATGTAGATGATCCCAAAAAGTTAAATATCACTAATTGTGCTCACCCAGGGAATACTGGGTCACACCATCAAAGCGTTACCTTTAAGTTCAAATTTTAGTTAACATGTGTAAATATTCAGACATTCACAGTTTACAGTAGCAACTTTTGGCACAAAGTAGGAGCCATACTTGGCCCGGTTGGCAGTCTATCACAGAGCACGTTCTAAAAAGACTAAGTCGCTCATACCAGCAAAATGAAGCGGTTCAAATTAACTTAATCTGCAGATGCTTTAAGATGTGGGAGGAAACCAGGTAAATGAGACATGGATGCAGAGAGAACTTGCAGACAGCACAAAGACAGAGTGGTCATTAAACCAGAATCTTGGCTCCACAGTGCAGTATCCTATGCCTCTATCAATCAATCTATCTATATGCAGTTCATAGTAATCACAGGGAGCTGGGGTCTATCCTAGCAACATCAAACGTGAGACAGGTACCAGTTCTGGACGGGGTACCAGTCAATCATAGGGCATAATGCAGGACAACATACAGAATTGTCCAAAATGTAGAATATAAGTTGTTATATTTTCTGAATGGTAGCAGTGATAAATGAAGCCCATTTTGCTCCTGACCCTTTGATTAGGCCACAGATTGACAGTTTGGCATATCACATTACACGCTCTGCCACACCTTCATCATCTGATCTAAAGTGTAAGTCCTGAAGGGACTCATAAATTTTCTTGAGTGCCGACCAAACTACAGGTTAATAAAAAATGTACCAATCCTTGATCCGAATTCAAGATGCTAATCTGTTCCACAGGCATTTCACTGAAGTGCAGTACTCGGTTAAAGTGCCAAACATCCAGTGGCAGGCCGACCTGACTAACATAAAGTGTGCCTTATTCTACCGGGACAACATGCTACACAGGAAGACTGTTTCTCAAACATTTTTGGCATTTTATTTTCATATTTAGCAGAGTTAAAAAAAAATCATCTTGGTGCCAGCATGCACACCTGGCAAGGCTGTTTTTTCTACAAACACACAGTTTGACTCTTTGGGAGGCTCTTTATATTTTGATGGGTGGGGTCAAGCCGTGTTATATGAGGCCAGCTTGGTTCAATGAGACAACAAAAAAAAGGGTTCGGAATGAACGGGGTGAGCGGCTGAATTATTGCTTTATACTCAGGTGGGGTTTGAAGTACCGAAATAAAAATACACCTTCGAGAAGCTGACTTCTGTGAATCCCCTGCTCTGTTTTCCACAGCCCGCTGTGGACTGATCAGGGGGAGGCTGAGGCTTAGTGGTTGCAGTCATGGAGACCACAAGGTCGAAAACAGTTCATGATAGATCCCTTGCCCATGGCACGATGCTGATCTCAGAAAACTGGAGATTGAAGCCAGGCTGGCGGACTGTAGCCATGACAAGAAGACAGCAACAAGTCATTGGTGGTATAGCAGTTCAGGCCTCAAATGGCTTCTAATGAAGAAGTAAGTAAGTAAGTAATGAAGAAGAAGCTGGATGGATTGGCCTTTCTCCATGGATTAGCAATTTGTTAATTTACTAATTATGACCACCATTTAGACGCAAAGGAGATAAGGAAACGGACAAAGCCTGTATAAGATCTGTGCAAAAGTGGGATGTTTCCTTAAAAATAGAAGTAATAAGTACACCAAAATATATTTCCTAAAGTAAACAAACATCTGCTCTTCAACAAAACATCTCGGTAAGCCACAATAAGGGGGTTGGGGAGTCAAAAAGCCTTTGGATTTCAAGGCCGCTTTTCGCGGAATGGCGTGTGCCAAAGAAAAGCCACGAGACGGAAGAGCATACTTACGCTCACACACATGCCGTTTTCATAAAGCCACTGCAAGAAAGCTCATTTTTAAAATTCCCATCTGTAGGAGGAAAGTAATTACAGGGATGTGATTACAATCTGCTGGTCGTATGAAGGGCAAATGAATTATTTCTTTCTTTTTCTTTCACCATTTTCTAAGGCTTTAATTTACTGAAAGGTTGAATATTTAGTGTGGTCTCAAATATTAGATGATTCTTATTCCATCTTAGGTCTGGTCACTGTCTGCATGTAGTCTGAATGCTCACCTCATGCTGGTCCCCAACATCCCAAACATAAGCTTGTTAGGGTAATTGAAAGCTCTAAATTATTCCATTTGAGTGACTCTGGGTGTGATTACTTTCACACAGGTGGACGTATACACATCTGAACCCTGCAAGACTAGAGTGTGATTGCCTCCAATCCATTCTTAACTCTGTGGGTAGGTTGTGTCCCCCAGAACCCTAAATACTGGCCCAGAAAATAAATGGATAGACTTTATGTGTATCTGTATATTTTTTTACATCATATTTGTTAAATTCAAGCTTGAAATAATTAACTTTGGAACCCCTGAAGATACATCACTGTTCTCACACAGTGTATTGATGCTATTATGGAGGCTCATATATATTGGAGTTACATAGCATGTCATGCAAAGTCATGTTAAGAAATTATAAGCTGTATATTATGCTCATGACATCTTGTCTGGAAAGGTGTGTGAAGGCTTGGTCACCATATTGTAAGAGAGAAACCACAGAGCTAGAGAAAGCCCAGAGATGAATGCTTGTCAGAATCCAGACTGAAAAGTACGAAATATGACTATATGGAAGGATGCAAAGAGCTGAATAACTTTACCAGTCAGAGATTAAAAAGTTTATAAAGGATACCAATAAGAGTTTTTACTTTAAAACTAGAGTGTTGTAGCGGGGCTACATAGTAATAATGTATTCAATGTATGTGCTGAGAGTGTGTTATTTTCATCGTCCCATTTACTGTTCATTATGTGTACGTCAGTGAATGCTGTCCCCGTAAGTGCAGAGGGGACGAATGAGGGAGAGAGACCACAGCCCCAGCATGGAAAGCACCTGTTCACATTCAGTTACATCCAGCTCTTTACTATTTAAACGATCAGGAAGGAAAGAAGAGGAGAGGAAGGAGAAAGACGGAGATTTCATTTAACGACAACGAACCATCATTTCCTGCTATTTTTCACATCGCGCTTTGTATCCAGTTTGTTTCTCATTCCGCCGGATTCACTTCAGCTCAATCATCGCCAGAAACTCCAGGGTTGGACTTCATTATCCACCATACACCGAGGAAACACGGTGAGATTGTTCCATTTTTCCCGGAGATTCAGACGCATCCATTCTTTGTTGATCAGTCATCCGTATTCAGGACAGTAATATACCCAGACTCAAGTTCACGATTATTGTTATTTGTGTTTTGTGCTTGTTATACGTTACAGGGGCAAGGGAGGGTTTGTTATTGTATATATGGTGTTTTCACGTTGCTGCTTTGGTGGAGGGATATAAATATCTATATATATATATATATATTTTCTACGTGTGGAATTTGCATTTTTTGTTATTGTGTTTCATTTAATATATTTATACACCTATTTTACATATCTGCTTTTGTGTGCTTGTGTTTAAACCGTCAATTGAGGGGAAAATATTATTTGTTAGAGGTACGGCTTGGTATATGTAGGTTAGCCTCAGTAATTCATCCAAAGCCACAGGTCTTGGTAGTGTAGCTGCCGGCTGGGTAAGGGGTTGGCCATTACAGCATTATGTAAAGGTCTTAGGCACTTATGAAAAAATTCAAAACTAATGTCATCAATATTTTTTGTTTTTCGATAAACTTCCTCAAAAGCGCAGGAAATAGAAAAAAAAAACATAAATGAAATCAACATTAGGTATGACCACCCTTTGAATTCTCTTAGGTCCACTACCATGCCATTTTTGAAGGGACTCATGTGGTCGAAGAGAACTTGCCACAGATCTACTGCAGACTCTGACTGTCTTATTTGCTTCTGTCTCTGGAAGGAATCCCAGACTGGCTTGATTATGTTAAGATCAGGATTCTTTGGTAACCATACTATCTGTTGTAGGATTACCAGGTCCTCTTTTCACTGAAGTAAGTCTTTTTACTGCATTATGAATTTGAGACCAATCAGACAGCTCCCTGATGGTATTGCATGATGGTTAAGAATCTGCTTGTACTTTCCAGCAATGAGGAGGGCCATCAATTTTGATCAAGTAACCAACTCTATTTTTAGAAACATAGCCCTAAATTTGCAGGAACCTCCCATCATGCTTCACTGTTGTCTGTAGGTGTTCATTCATGTACCATTCTCTGGCACTTCACCTGACAAACTGCCTTCTGTTAGACCCCAAAATTTCCAATTTCAACTCATCAGTCCAGATCACTTGCTGCCATTTTTCTCCAACCTAGTCCTTTTTGTGCATATTTGAGTTGTTTCACTTTATTCCCACCTCAAAGAATTTGCTTTTGGGTTGTAACTCTTCCATGATGGCCCCTTCTACTAACAATTCTCTGGACTATAGATGGGTGAACCAAGGTCCCAGTGGTTTCTGACACCATTTTTTCATCTTCTGATTTCAAAGTGAAGTAAGCTTGATGTATTTCTTATTTGCTGTACTTGGTTTTCATGGCCAAATGCTGTGTTTCCAGTCCTCAACCTTGCCAGTTTGTTTGTGCTTATGAAGAAGGGCTTGGATAGCATGAGACTTCCAGATTTCTGCGTGTGAGAGACCTTGATGATGCAGAATGAGATTCGTGTGTCTCTTGTCTCTGTACTCACTATTGCCATGGTGTAAAATTTAAAGCTTATGCTGCCACAGCCTCCCCTTGTTACTATGGTTGTGAACTGCCCACTTTTATTCCTTCTACACAACTTTTTCTTCCAACTCATCACTTTGGTTCAACCTTCACACAATGTCTTTGATCATAAGCACCTATTTGTTATATTTGCTTTATCAAGCACTAAGCTATATGCCTACAAAGATCTCACTTTTTTAACTGGAAATTAATTGATTACAATTTTAGCTTCTTTCTTTGAAGACATTCAAATATCTTATTGTATTGATTCATTTTCTTCAAAGAGAATATTTGGAAATATCAAATGTACGCTCTTTTCTATTGAAACAGTAATGCAGAAGACAAAATAAACGTCAAAGACAAATATTTTTGTGGACTATCTAAAGTGACTAAGACTTTTGAACAGAGGTGTATATGTAACAAGGACATGGTGGCAGAAATGGTAGTTAGTAAAGATGAAATTTCAAACAACTATTAGAAAATAAAGCTATATTCGGAGGACAGTAGCTACATGAAATAAGATTCCTTGTAGTGTAGTAGGTAGCATCTTCAACAGTAAGTGAACAGGTATCTATGTGCTCAACAGTTGGTCCTCTTTCTCATTTTTGCTGTTTTGTATATCTATGTAAACGACAAGTGAGACTTATGGACCATTATTCTGTTCTCATAAAACCATCATAACACCAAAATCATAAAGCTGAAAGGTCTAAGCTGGCTGGAATTGAAACTGTGAATGAGAGACCACTCTGCTTTAGATGAATGGATTTGAAGGTCCTCTCTCATGCAGGCCGAGATATAAAGGAGTATAATGGCCACATATCAGCTGTGTTACTTTCTTCATTTGCAAAGAATGTGCAAACAAAACTCCTGGATTGACAACAGGAAATCCAAAAATCCATAAAAGAAAGAAATTAAGAAGAAGGTGATTGTTTAAAAGCAAAAAAACAGTTCAGAAAAATCCATCTCCCCATTATAGTCTGATAAAACTCTTAATGCACTTCGTATTTATGGAGTCCCATGGAGAAATATCAAGCACAAAATTGAAACCAACCCTAGATAGGATGCCAGATCATTGCAGGGCACCCGTATGCACAAACCCATACTCACTAAACTAATTAACAGTCAGTAATGAGGATTGTGGAAGATAGGTGAAACAGAGAGTGAAGGCAGAGTGGAATGGGTGGAGAAGAGTGTCAGGAGTGATTTGTGACAGACGGGTATCAGCAAGTGTGAAAGGGAAGGTCAACAGGACAGTAGTGAGACCAGCTATGTTATATGGGTTGGAGACAGTGGCACGGACCAGAAAGCAGGAGACAGAGCTGGAGGTAGCAGAGTTAAAGATGCTAAGATTTGCACTGGGTGTGACGAGGATAGAAATGAGTACATTAGAGGGTCAGCTCAAGTTGGACGACAAAGCTAGAGAAGTGAGATTGCATTGGTTTGGACATGTGCAGAGGAGAGATGCTGGGAAAAGTGGAAGAAAGATGTTAAGGATCTGCGGTGGGCTGGCACCATGCCCAGGATTGGTTCCTGCCTTGTGCCCTGTGTTGGCTGGGATTGGCTCCAGCAGACCCCCGTGACCCTGTGTTTGGATTCAGCGGGTTTGAAAATGGATGGATGGATGGATGTTAAGGATAGAGCTGCCAGGTAAGAGTAAGGGAAGGCCTAAGAGGAGGTTTACGAATGAATGTGGTGAGAGAGGACATGCAGAGCAAGATTTAGAGGACAGGAAAAGATGGAAAATGATGATCCACTGTGGCAACCCCTAATGAGAGCAGCTGAAAGAAGAAGAATTGGTCCATGTGAATATTAATGTGACAAAAGATAATATAAATTTAACATTAAATGAGATATAATGAAATTAATCTATGAGGGCATGCCAGGTAATGATCACGCTTCAAAAAGCATCACTCATGTAGAAGGTGAAAGGATGTTGAGGGACTCATTCCTTACACCATTTTATTATGGCATTCAAGAGGCCAGCCTGTCATTCTCGATCAAACCAGCAGAGGGCACTCCAGTAATAAACACCGCCAGCCAGGTGGAACAGGTGCTTACTGACCTGGACAAGCATAAATCACATGCACTGTGTGGTCCAGCCGAAGGGCTTCAGATAGTCCTGCAATTACTTCAGACTTCCTAATTCTAAAATAATCCTTAAATCTTGGAAGACCTTTGCTGCTGTCTCAGTTCACAAAATGCCCCAACCCACCAACTCATTGACATCAGATAATAAACAACTTAGTGGAACATGGGCTAATGCTGCCGCCTCAGGGTGTCTAGAAGCTCATTCACCCTCTCTCTGTGTGTGGAGTTCATCTTGTGATTATGTATGCTTTACTTCTAGGCACAACAGTGTTCCTCCAATATCCCAAAAATCAACTTGCTAGGTTAATTGGCAGCTCTAAATTCCCCTTTTTGAGTGAGTAGAGGCATGTATGCCTGGGTGTGCCCTGCAATCCATTGGCAGCGTATCCAGCCTTGTGATCAATGCAGTCAGGGCAGACTCTAACTCTCCACAACCCCGAAATAGGCAAAGCAGGTATAGAAAACAAAAGGACAGATGATCCAAGTTGTTAGCTGTGTTTCACCTTGGTTAAAAGGAGTTACATCACTTATATACACATCAGTATGCCAATACTATGTACTAAGTCAGAATCACAAGGTTAATTTAATTCTTCTGAAACAAAAATGTAAATAAGTGCAGATTTGTGGTTCCCATGCCTGAATTGTGTCTGTTCACATCTCCTTAGTGAATAAATAATTAAACAAAGACACTGAGTAAGCCGCAGCATATTGGCACTAATAAGTGAATCCAGCGTATTCATCCATTAAATTGTGCACAATAACTTTTTGTTAGAAAGACAACAGCACGCAACTTTTATATGCCGTTAACTGCAAGAACACTTGAACCCTATTCTTGGTCCTCTTTGTCAATAATTTAGCGAGTTGATAGTGTTTGAGTATCTATAGAGAAGAGTGAAGACAGCTTAAAACCCCTCCATTTTATAACCTGATTACACAATTCAGGTTTGTGTGGAGCTGGTGCCTGTCCCAGCAGCACTGGGCTCAATGCAGGAACACCGCCTGAACATTGAGCTTGTCTTGTCAGCACAGACTCAAGTGTGCACTCAACACTGGGACATCTCAAACAGAAACAGAGAATGTGCAAACTTCATATAGGTGTGCCTGACCACCACCCAACCACCAACCACTGAGCCACCTGCTCAGTCTTAAATGTAAAGGAGATGAATGAAACAGGGAATTGATATTAAATGAAAAACCAAACATGGTACTAAGCCAGTAGTAATTTGAAACAACAGCATTGCCATAGTAATAACCAAATTATTAAGGAATGAACTATTTTGGAACAGTAATTCAGGTTTGAAAGACCTGCAACCTTAACACACAGTAAACAGGACAACTGTATTTATCCAAGGAGTGCTGTGTGAAGTCATTCCTACTCTTGGTCAACACGCTTCATAATGAGTCACTCTGTTGTTCCCTGTGGGCTGAATTGTACCGAGCAGGTCTTGTAGACATTTTAACAGGCAATGATGCCACGTGCAATATAGTGTGTGAAAAGGCCGAATACTGTGAAGTGGTGACTGATAAGGCTATGTGCAGTCTGATCACTTTGCATTAGTATCATAATTACACTTTCTTAAAATTCTAATATATTCTTGTTACACGTATGCTGTATTTGTGCCAATTTTGTCTTCTACTTTAACTTGCTGTTTCCCTCAGAATTAATGAAGTTTCTGTCTATTCATATACTGTCTTTGGAGCACCACACAGTCTGGACTGTCACAGACTCTTCACATCAGACACGTTACATTCTTCTTGCTGGTGACACTGCATGGCTGCCGATGATTTCAAAGCAAGCTTCTTTGTACTAATGGACATGAAGCTCCTTTATTAATAGGAGAGTAATAAAACCCAAAGAACTATCATTTGCCCTTCTTGGTAAAACAACAATCAGTTCTGTTAATGTTGTGAATGGGGTGTTGTGCCTTTTAAAATGTATAATCACTGGAGGATGTTTCTTGGTTCTCAACTTCCATGAGGATTCATGAACTGGGAACAAAACAGAACATCAGGTAAGCTGATGTGAGTTTTCTATTCAATAACATGAAGTTTAGTACAATAGTTGTGTATTCCATGATGGCTGAGTAATGATTTCACTGTAATCAGTTCACATGACAGTCAGTACTAGTACATCACCAAATACACAGAACGTATCGTAAATTCCTGTAGGCAAAACAGTTGCCATTATAACCTCACAGAGAATGTATACAGTACAATCTTCACACAGAGAACTATCGACACATGGAAACTACCAAGTAGTGTGGAAAACAGAAGGACTTTAAGGACCTTCAAAACTCAACCTGATGTTATTTTAGAGAAATTAAGTGAATGGGATTGGTGAACTTTGTTGGGCTTGGTCTCATCAATATCTTTCTATTAATCATGATTTTAAATAACTGCAGTGAGCTGGTGCCCTGCCCAGTTTTGTTTCCTGCTTTGCGCCCTGTGTTGGCTGGGATTGGCTCCAGCAGACCCCCGTGAGCCCATAGTTAGGATATAGTGGGTTAGATAATGGATGACTTTAAATAAATAAATGAAGTTGTGCTTACCTCCTATTCTATCAGTGTAGAGTTTACAAGACTTTAGTGTCTGGCATTTCTTGCCAGGGCAGCCTGGTGGTGCAGGTTTTAGTGCTGCCAGTGCCTTATTACTTGGAGCACAGGATTCAGATACAGTGCCCACCCAGCGACAGTGTGAATATTAGCGTACCACATGGCTGAATGGCATTCTTTCCATGAATGCCCAATGATGATGCAGCCCACCATGGCTCCCAAGACCATGAACTGGATTAAGTGAGTTCAACATCAGCTGGAAGGTTGCTTCCTAATATCATCCCAAGCCATGCAGTCAGGTCTTTCAGTTCCATAAAAAGTCAGAAGTCATTTTTAATAATCCATGTGAGCCATTACAGGGTTGTTTCTTAATAAGCACATTTCTCTTAGTTACTATTGCAAAAGCGGTTTGCTTCTCCCATTACGGTGTGACAGCTCTCTGAATATTTCTTATAGTCCAAAATGCCCCCTTTGTCACATTGTTGGTCACTCTATCCCCAAACATTTTTTTTCCCACGATCAATTGTTATATGTATCCCTCCCCACATGGTTGTTCATTCCCCTTCTTTACATTTGCAAATTAACAAGTAGGAATGCAAAGAATTAGGGTTTAGTAGAGCTACTAAGGCTCATAAATTAAAGATGATAGAGTGAAGAAGAAAGCATGAATAGAAGAAGAAAACAGTAACAGGAGAAGAGAATTGTTAAAATGAATTGTCACACATGTGTGAAGCCCCTCGATCTCTAAGTCAGTGGCAGGCTGGCCTCCTGTTTCATTAGGTGCCTCCTTCTCCTTGCCCTGCAGTTTGTTTCTTTAAATGCTCATCACCTAAGAGTCTCTGGTCAGGGTTCAGATGGATCCTAAAACTGTTTGTGAATAAAGTGAGCACAAGTACACTCTGACCCACGTTAAACAGAAGAAACAGATCAACACTGACATAAAAGAATACACAAAAAATGGTCTTAGTCAAGAATAAGTCATGAGTAGGAATCATTTTAGGTTTCCTTCAGCTTCTAGAAATTAAACTTTTTAGGATACCATGTGAATAAGAATGACACGAGGGTTCCAAATGTTCAGGATCCACATGTTTAAATTTGAGATTTATCATCAACTACATTTTTATTTAAAATGTGAGAACATGATAAAGAGATAGTAAGCAGAGACGTGACACGGAGGAAAAACAAAATAACACAATTGTCATAAGTTGTGAGTATAATCTGAAAGAGGAGAAACAAATTAAACTGCTTAAAAGCATTTCTGAGAAACACGAAACCGCAAAAGCTCTAAAAAAGTAACTTGAGCATTTAAATGATGTACCGACTTCATAGTCCAAGAGGTCCAATTGCTTTAGTCCTAATATTAATAATAATAATACATTTTATTTATATAACACCTTTCCCATACAGAATGACTCTCCTTTTCATCAATTGTGTTTACTTTGTATGCAGTTTCTGGGCAATCACACAATATGTCCCCAAATACTTTATCTAATTAGAGATCCACAAGTTTAAGTGGTCATTTTTGGACATCTTATTATTATTAAGGTAACTGAAGATATATTATTATGAGAGCTGTACAAAGGTCCAGATATACTTGATCTTCAATATGAAGACTTAAAAATGTATAAAACCCGATCTTTATCTAGTTTGGTTTTGATAGCTGCTCTTTACCTGAACTTGAACCCTGACTTACAGTTGAAGTCAGTTTCCTGTAGGGAGTACCATGGACCCCTAAGATAAACAGAAACTATTCTTATACTTAACCCCTTTACTCACATTTTGATTCAATGGAAGGCCCAAGTGTACTTCAGCAGGGCTGGACATAAGGAAAGACTAAGACCTGGACAGGGTGACAGGGTCACATATGGACAAGGAATCAACTCAGAGTCTCCAGTAAAATATTACCAAAAAAAAAAAAAAAGCTTGTCTGAAAAATCCCAGTAGTTCAAAAATCTTGGCGTGATAAAACACAATAAATGTACTTGTTTGAATAACAAAACGTCAATGCTGTTTAACATAATTTCTTTAACTCCTGTAATCTGACACATGCACAAACATACTAATGGTAAGAACTTGTGGAACTAATCTTTTTTCATATCACCAAGAATTCTTAAATAAGTGAAATCTGAAGTGGTCTTCAAGTAGCAAGTAGTTTCTGTAAGCTCCAAGAGTAGTTTAAAAAGAACTGGTGTGGGACTTTTTAATGGTTCTTCTGCGGGGCTCACGATTGTATTAAATGTCTGCCTTTATCAGCTCTCTCTTAAGCCAGGGGTGCCACTGGCTCCTAATGGCCCCCTCTCCCTCTCCTGTAGCCTCTCCCTCCCTCTCCTTTTAGCTAACAGAGACCTTCCTTCATTACCCTGCCTGGTCTTTCTGGCTCTCGGCCCCCAGAGCAAACAAGCATCATTCTGTGAACTTATTCTCAATTTATACTATTCACACACACCTACAGTACGCATGCACACACACACACACAACCCACTACGTACACATTCACCGAAAGAGGAAAAAGCCACACGTATACCAAGATTGAAAAAAAAAATCAGTTGAGTCACCTCACTATCAGGAGAGCTTACGTCTTTAATTGGACTTTAAATTCATTTATTAAATAAAATGTGGAATAAAAAATAAAATAGCAATGAAAGGGCAACAAATCATGGTGTGGCCCGAGGTCACCACTGTCACAATCTAGTAGATTAGATAGATAGATAGATAGATAGATAGATTGAACTTTGTATGTGCCCAAGGGGAACTCCTCTACTGTTATGACTTGTTAGTGTTTTCATTCTGCTTCTTATATTATAGACCTTTTCTTTCTGAAATCATCATGTAAATGAGCTTTTGCCAAAAGTAGATTGATCATTGTTACGTTCACTTTTTTCTCTTCAGCTTGTTTCCAATTTATTTTTAAAAATGGAAACATCTCGACAACTACACACAGATATAAATGGGACCGAATGAGATGCTGAACATTTGGCTGCTTTGCCTTTTGCATCATGCCGTTAATTGGCAAGACAGCCTTGACCCTTGTCTGATAGACAGACAGACAGATATGTAACTCTGACCAAAGCAAACATATCAGAACCCCAAGAAATATAATCTGATTTGGAGGAAGGAATAGGCAGTTTATCTCATTAGAATCCAACAATGTTCACTGTGATTCCCCACTGGTTTACTTCTCCCAGTCTAACTGGTGGGGTAGTTTATTCACTTGCACACCTTCACCACTGTTTCTTACTCACCTCACATTTTCTCGCTCCATAAAATGCAGGATGCATTACTACTTTGCCGACACTAACTTTCCAAACATAACCACAGTTCAGCTCTGGTAAAATATGGTTTGAACACCCACATAGACATTCATCTTGGGTCAGGCTCACCCCTATAATAATCTCAGGGCCACCAGGTTAGACTATTGAAATGGCTGTCGTTGGGAGCAAAGCCTACATTGTTTTTTAAATTATATTAATCCTTTATTTTTTTGTGTACCTATTAAATCAAACGTAGTGCTTTTTGCAGTGTGCGCCAAATACAAAAATACAATGCAAGCAAAAAGAGGCAGACATTTTTAATAGTCCAAGTGAAAATCATGGAATGATGTTAGGAACAGCCTGCAAAAGGTAAATAGAACACACAAAAATAAATAGGAAATAAGAGCTGATAAAAAGCACCAATGACTGAACATGCAAGTGGGAAAACTGGACTTTTCGGTGTATATTGCATGGTAGCAGTTATGAATCCATGTAGACAGACCAGCAATAAGAATTCCCCATGGACAGTGTAATGAAGATCTGAAATAGTGAGAAGGTCGATGTCAAATGATCTGTGGCATCTACCTGATTGATATAGAAGAAGTGATGATGATGACAGAAGATCTGGATGTTAGAATGTAGAGCTTTGTAAAGCTGGTAGCACACTACACAATTCCTACTCGGAGGTGATGACTTCACGACTGTAACGGCTGATCTCATTGCTTGAGGATGTCAAATTACATGATTAGTTATTGCAGACGATGACCAATTTGACAACCGCAGGATGACTTTCTGCCAAACTTGAAGAGCTTGTTATTTTTTCTGAAATCCAATGAAGTACTTCCTGCTAAGAGTGCAAATATGGCGAGATGAAATGCAATCTCTGCCCTATTTCTTTTCTTTTTTTTCCATTCTTTTGTGCTACATACAATGCATCAGACAGACAAGCCTCTTTTCTGTTTGCAAAATCCAGAACACCTATGTTCCTTATACCTCATACCTGCATTATGTGTATCATACCTCCAGGTGAGCGCTCAGTGGTTGGCAGTTCTCGCCTGCCGACAAACTTACTCCAATGATTTTGATTTTGTTAGGGCGAGTCACAGACTGGTTGGAATGAGATACTAGGGAAATCAAGCTACACCACAGGTGGTCATGGGATTGCACATAGCTGACTCCAACTTGTTAGGATTAAGTAAATTAAGTCTGTATCTAAAATGAATTACTGGAAACATTATGTAATGTGACTGGGCCTTATGTCAGCTATAAAACTTCAAAGGTAATTTATCAATCATCAAAAAGTCAGGGTTATGCGATCACCTTGTTTGGTTCAGGTAAGTCTCTGGCAGCCATATTTTGAACTTGTAATTCATTAATACAACTTGCAATTCATTATCCAAAACAGAAGAGGTGGGATCAAGCTTTATTAAGATTTATCAGAGATGGAAAGGTTGTTATTATTTTGTCAGATGCCTTCACTGAAGTTCATTTGTAAAACCACCTTGCATCATTTTTAAAGCTGTGTCTCACTCATGTTAAGTGACGGAGTCACAAAATGAGTCGGAGCAACCTTTTTTTTCCAAAGTCCAATGCTCCAACCAAGACATTTTGCCAACTGATATTAAAATTAAAGAGTGCTGTCTCAAATGACACCAAGTCTGAAGACTGAGGATGACAGGATAAAAATGAACCCCGTTGGTTTGGAGAAAAACTTCAGATTTCCAGCCATTCCTTCACTGATTTTTCTCACATTCTGTTAAGTCTACATCCATCTAGTGGCACACGGAGAGATTATTCTCTTTAAACATTTCTTTTCATCTGTGTGCCTTTACTACACCCTCTGTCTGCTAGGTAATTTGTCATCTGAAATATAATAAAATACTACAGTCTGTGTGTATGCGTGTGCATCAAATTCCTCTGAGCAATTTAACTGTCCAATTTGGCTTTGGTCGTTCAGTGGTATGGAGGATGACATGATATTTTAGGGGTGCAAAGTTCAATTCCTGATGGTGACAATTTTATTTTTTTATTTTTACAAAAAAGAACATATAATGGTATATTTAAATGACAACAAAGTGAATAACATTCTCAAGTGATATTGGGTCACCTTCAAAGGTAGGAAGTATTCACAACAATATGAATGATGTTTCCACAACAGGTAACAGTGGCCGGTCTACCATTGGCGGTAGAGTGGAAAGGAGGCAAGCAAGGTGCCTCAAATCTGAGAAGCAGACTTTATGGGAACACAGTTGAGCGAGGAAATGCTGTGCAAGTGTGATTAAGACACATAAAGAAACCAATGAAAGGCATAGGAACTAACTCTGAAGGTACATATTGGGCAAGAGATACCAAATATCAAAAATTTTTAAAATTTATTCTATGATCTGTTAGGTAAGCATAGCTAGTAATGGATATACCTTGTACAATTACCACAGCATTTTTATAAAAATGTTCCTCAAAAGTGTTAAGAGCATTTTTTTAGCTCTAGACAGGAGAAAGTTTTAAAAATGGATGACCCTGCGTTAGGATATAGCGGGTTGGATAATGGATGGATGGATGGATACATGGCATGTTCTAGTAATACTAGTAAAAAATTACAAGTGTATATAAACATGGCAGAACACCAACCTACTCAAGCATGCAATCATACAAATGCAATCACACTGTGCCAGTTTCCACCCAACACCATGTCTTGGGACGTAAGGAAAGTCTGCTACCCATTGTAAAGTAATGCTGACATGTGAAGAATATGTAAAGTCCACAAATAAAGTGATCAGACTAGGATTTCAATTACATTAATTCCGAATAAAATTAACTTCCAAAAATTTAAAAAAAGGTCCTTTAAGCTTCTGCTCCCTTTCTGTATTCAACAGAATATGCAGGAGGCTAAGCCTGACTTGAGGGGAGAGAGGGGGATTAGAACAGGGCAGTCAGGAAGCAGTCCGACTCAAAAGACCCATTCAAGAGCCCACATAAACAAGCCGTACCTTCTGAACAGCAATCACTGCAAAAACAAAATTAAAGAAGAGAAACATTTTAAAAAGTCAGGCATGCTTTAAACATTTCTGCAGTCAGGTTTATAGTCACTACACACCGCTCCTTTGTGTGCCCATCACTGCTTGATTTTAATGGAATTACATCTCTGAAAAATAATTGCAATTACATTACTTATCTTCAGGGATGATGAACTGCTTACTATTTATTTGTTTTTTACAATGTAAAGAGTTGATGACATACGTGTATTGACTTCTGTCCCATGAGATAGAAATTATTGATGTTAATAAAGGGTAGATACTGTTTGGTATGAGTGTGATAAGGGATGCAAATCAAGCCATTCATCCACTTCCAGCCACACTTACTTCATTACAGGGTGATGAGGACCTGGAGACTATCCTGTCAGCTTCGACGGGACACCAGGGACACCTCACTGCCACAGTGACTCCCCCCACATCTGTTTAAGGCTGCCAATTAAACTAACACAGAAATGTAAAATAAACTCCACAATGACAAGAATATTAGAAATTTACGAAGATCTCAAAAGCTGTTTTGTAAAGGTATGTTTGATTTTCTCATCTTTTTGATGGAAGGGTTTATTTTAATAAGTTTTTTTTTTATTACATAAAGTATTGTCAGTCATTCATATTACTGTAGAACCTTCACTACCATATCTGGGCCTGGTTTCAAAAGATCAGGCCACTGCCTGTGATGGAGTGGTCTCCCATCTTGGGCTATTTTGCGTCTTATAGCCAAATCTGATTCAGCTCCCTGCCACCCACCTACAGGGTAAAGATGGTTAATGAAACAGTTGGATAAGACCTGTCATGATTTGGAGAGTAAACCAGACATAAGAAACATTGTTTGAATAAAAAAGCAAGACTTACCACAGACACCTTAATCCTAAAGCAAATGCACATTTTTGGATACAGCAGAATATTACTTTTACTGTTTAAATAACCAAATTTAAAGTAGGTTTCAGTCCAAAATTTTCAAAAAAATGTGGTCCCTACAGACACTTTAAAAATCAAATTATACTGTGATTCGCTGTTGAGTGTGCTCGTAATCAAAGACAACAGTTCAAGCAAATCACCATGAAGTGTGAATTAATAGAAGAAGTAAAAAATGTATGTCACAGAGGTAAAGCAGCTATAGGGTACCACAAATAGCCAACTGGAGAAACTCCCTTTCTAAGTACCAACCGCGTTTATTATGCAGGAACTAAATTACAAAAATATTATTTTAAATACACATTAATGTTTCCACAATTGTTCTTGCTTTACTCTCATTGACCCCACCATCCATTTTACTTTTACGGCAGACAACTTTATCCAAGGCAACTTACAACATTTATGATACAACAATTTCTTTTTGTTTTACAATCGAAGCACACACTGATCAAGTAACTCGCTTACCGTCACACAATGTCAGTAGCAGGTTTGAACCCCAAACCTCAGGGTATGAGGGCCAAAGCCTTAACCGCTATACCACACTGCCTGCATTTTGTAAACCCACTTAGGCAGAGCAGGTTCATAGAGCTACTGGAGCCTATCCCAATTATTATAAATCATCATTTTTTTAATTATAATATAAAAGACATTTTCCACCCTTATGAAAGACTGAGAGGATCCCAAATGTGCAGCACACAAACATGCACCGACTTTGCAGTTCTTGTAAGCAGCACACGGTATGTGCAGCTAACACATTTCCCAAGTATTTGGCAAATTACAGAAAATGGAAGTGAAGGAAGTCAAATTCTAAGAATACATTGCCAAGTTTACAACACATTGGGTTTCATCCACAAGCAACCCGTTGAAAACGTCAAAGAAAAATCAGGTCAACTACCATGACCTGACATGACGCAAAAATGAAGTTTTCATTCAGAGGTCATAAATAAAAAGGAAACGACTATTCCCACGTCAACATACATGAAGGAAATTAAATGTAAGCTTGTTAAAAGTAAAACTCAGAAAAGCTCAGGGGAATGTCTTTCACTTATATTTTCCGACACATAACGCACATTCTCAACCTGTGATATAACCAGGCATATTAAACATGTTAAAATCCCAACTTGCTTCATTCAGTGAAGTATTCATTAGCAGTAAGGTGACCACATCAGATTTCTTTTATTAAGGTAATAGATAGAATGTGACCACATCAGATTTCTTTTATAAAGGTGATAGATAGATAGATAGATAGATAGATAGATAGATAGATAGATAGAT
>JANRMT010062796.1:43212526-43286253 GCA_026402145.1 Polypterus bichir lapradei
GATAGATAGATAGATAGATAGATAGATAGATAGATAGATAGATAGATAGATAGAACTTTTTATGTGCCCAAGGGGAACTCCTCTATAGATAGATAGATAGATAGACAGATAGATAGATAGATAGATCCATTCATCCCTTCTTTTTGTTCAGTAACTTACTGAATGACTGGGTTCACTGACTTTGGGTCTGCTGGTAAGAATTGGCTTTTTTTTGGCATCATCATCCCACCGCCTAATTTTCTGTAGATTTGGAGGCTGGCAGATCAGGGTGGAGTTGTGTAATCTCAAACTACCTTCCTTGATCTCTTAGCTTTGGAATTCCAGAGTTGTAAAGTGAAGGATTGTGACTGAAATTGCTGCCACACAAAGGGGGCATTCATTTACTTCCATATGCACACGGAGACAGTTCCTCCTCCTAAAACACTGAGCACCACTCCTGTGGGACTTCAGGAGTACAGAGTGCCCCTCATTGCAACTGCACAGGCGCTTTCCTCCTGTGCCACTGGTTTCTCTTGTCTATGGGCACAGCACCAATTTTTTGAAATGCAGAATAAAACACAAATGAGAAAAAACAAGTATGCATAATGAGAAGTAAAATGAGGAACTATAAAACATGGCTGTACATGTAGTGCGGCACAATGGAGAAATGGCAAATGCTTCTTCCTCCTAGTTGCCAGAACCATGTGCTCAAATTTCAGCATGTGTTAAGTTTGAAGGTTTTCAGTGTGTCCATAAGAGGTTTGTTTTTGGTTGGATGTCTGGATTTTCCTCAAATTCCAAAGAACTACATGTCAGGTTAACTGCCAGCTTCAAATAGGCCAAGTGTGAGTGTGACTTTTGGTGGAATGACTCAAGGTCTACTGTGTAATTCTGTAGAGGGCAAACAGAATGCAAATAAACTCCAAAAAGAAAAATTGTGAAAGATTTGGAATGGATAAGAATACTTAGCTAAAAATGCTCTGGATATTCAGCTTCATAAGAGAGTAAGTGTGGTGTTTGGTTATTCACATTGTACCTGAATGAATTTTCATCTCAACCTCAAAGATGTAGGAGTTTGGGCATTCACATCGAGATGAAAACTCATTCAGGTACAATCTCAAAGATGTAGCTTACAGACAACTAACTCCAGCTTGGGTTATGGAATGTGTGTGCACTATGATCGACTGGTGCATAATTCCAGGGTTGGTTTCCACCATTTGTATTTTGCTGCTCAGGACTCTTAATTAAATAAGAAGGCTAATAAATAACTCTAATATACTAAAAACATTGCATGCGTAACCAAATGGAAATGACACATACTTCAGTGGATTTATAAAAGTTGTAATGTTTATCCTGTTCTTATACAAAAAAGTATCTGAAAAGCAATCAAACTAAATTTCTACTTTTGCATCCTCATACGATATTTTGTGTTGTACAAGCACCATTTTCTCTCATATCCCATGGACATATGGTTGGGGATAGGGTTAGCATTAACTTTAAACTGGCTGCCCAAGCATTCCCTGCAATGTAATGGCATCTCATCCAGATTTTTTATTTTATTTTTTGCTTGTTGTTCAATGGTTTCTTCCCATAGGATACCATGTATGAATGAAATGGAATAATACTTTGTAAAAAAGGTGTAACGAATGTATATCTGTCGGGTGAACTTCACTCACATGAACATGGTATGTCAGTCAGTCAGTCATTATCCAACCCGCTATATCCTCACACAGGGTCACGGGGGTCTGCTGGAAACCAACACAGGGTGCAAGGCAGGAACAAACCCGGGCAGGGCGCCAGCCCACTGCAGGGAATGGACACACACTCCAAGCACACACTAGGGACAATTTAGGATCGCCAGTGCTTTTAACCTGCATGTCTTTGGACTGTGGGAGGAAACCGGAGCACCTGGAGGAAACCCACGCAGACACAGGAGAACATACAAACTCCACGCAGGGAGGACCTGTGAAGTGAACCCAGGTCTCCTAACTGCGAGGTATGTGCTAATTTAAAAAGATACTGATCATTACGAGAAAAGAAAAGAAAAAGTTAAAATTTAAACAGAACAAATAAAGTTAGGGTGATGAACTGACATCATAATATGCCTGTAAAAAATGCTGGCACACTCTTTATATTGTTGCTCTGATAGATGGCTTCAGAAAAAAAAAACAAAAAAAAAAAACATCAAATATGAAGTGTTGCATAAGAAGCCAACCCAGGTAGGGCACATTGATGTCACGGGCACAACTCAGAGCCAGGTTATGGTCACAAGTTCACATTAACACTTTCAGACGGTGAAAAGTCTCAACAAAAGGCACACCAACACAGGTGTAGTGTAGACTGGAGGCTAAGGACACTGCACTGTGGATTTCATTGCAGAGCAGGGGCTCAGATCTAAAACGATGAAGATCAGGAATCCTACAATCAATATTCCATCAGTTAATTTCAAATATATTATTCTTTCTTCTAGGTTTCAAGTATATTCAATATCTAATCATTAATTTTATACTTTGATTGTGATGTGTAACAGAGATTTTTGCAAAGTTGATTACATTCTTTGAAGAAAATGTTGATTTACTGTTATTTAGGTGTATAACTCTAGTACGAATTCATGATTGAGAATGTTCTTCCACTTTGCAAACTGATTCATCTTGCTACCATCCTAGATGATGAAGAAATTATGGTTAAACTAAAGAGGGATGATAGTTTCTGAGTATAACTCTGTTTTATTCATCTGGACAAAACTCCTGTTAACCAATGCCTTAGTTCCTGGAGTCAGTGCCTAGTAACGCACTTCCTTTTCAAAAGAAGCAGATCTGATTTCCAGTTTGAAAAATCTCTTTGAAAATCTCATTCCTCATTAGGGTTTCATACTTCTCATTAGCTGCATCAATATGGCCTCTGCATCCTGATACAGTTACACAGTAGTCATATGGTTACTAACAGTGGCTCGTTTTATATACTGGAAATACAGTCCAGCTGTTAAAGCGCTAACCCTGCAGCCAGACCCAAGGTGGCAGGGGGCCCACTGGAATGCACTCTGGGGAAAGGTGTGCTGGGGGCTGGTGTTGTGCACGAGAGGGAAATGGAATGTACCACTGGGTCACTGAGGACAGGGGGTGGGCCAGAGGAATGTGAAAGAACAGAGAGCTCTTTTATGGGGAGATGTTTCTACAGACAAGGCCAAAAACAGGTTTGTATTATTTGGGGGGAGTGTTAACGTTTAAAGAACAAAGGTGCATTTATTTTTTTGCTATTCATTAATCTTCATTTATAAATCATTATTGTTAAGGCCTTATTTGCTAAAAAAGATATTGTAAAGTAAGAATAATGTTGGGTTTAAAGTAAAACTCACTTTTTTTTTTGCTGTGATGCTTCTTCACTGATTTAGTCTCTGGGGATCATTGTGTGAATCAAGCACATTTTACTTTTGTGTCTGTAGGTTGTCTAACCACATCACAAACATTCTGTGAAGGTGTCAATCCATCACAGAATGCACTAACTCCTGCTGATCCAAGTCAGAGATACCAACACAATACTTGGATTTTCTGAATCTGCTATCAGATATTGTAGATTTGCTTTGAAGGAAACAACAGAGCCCATGCAGCACTGTTACCTGAAACCAAGCAGCACTGACAGGAGACTGTCTAATGATGGATCTGGGATCAGTGGATTCTGTTGCATTGACATTTTTTATAGGGTTATTATTATGAGGTCAGAGTACAGTGAAATTCTTAAACCGGCATCACATTACATCACTTTAGTCTTAGTGGATCAAGTCAAAAACTAGATTTAAAACTTGATGATTAGAGCTGCTAATCTCATTGCCCGAGGATGTTAGATTACACAACTAGGTTTCGCAGAGGATGGCTCAAGATGGCTCTGTGATGACTTTCCAGAATTGTTTTAAATTTCTCAAGTATCACAAGCTTGCCCTTTTTCCCTGACATTCAATCACATGCTGCTTGGCACAGCTTGTGCTGCATAAATGTTTTCCAGTTAGGGGGAGTTCAGCCACAACCTCAGCCACTTTCTTCTTTTTCCCATTCTATCAAAGTATGGCAAACACAAGACATCACACAGATGAGTCCCTCTTCTGCTTGTGAGGTCTAAAATACCTGCATTCTTAATTTCTCATTGCTGCATTGTACCTCACTGCACCACTGGCTGAATGCACATTGGTTGTGAGCTCTCAACAACACAGAGCCCACCCTTACAACTTCAGACAAAATCAAGCTTGTTTGATTTTGTTGGGGTGAGCTGCAGGCTGGTTGGAATGTGTGGTTAGAGATGCCAGACAAAAGGACTGATTGTCACAGGAGTGCCTCCAGTTCGTTAAAATAGTAAAAGTGACTGAATTGCTGCAAAAGTCATAGCAGACCTTCACACATAAGAGCTCCATCTTTAGAAAGTCCTTTATTCCCTGAAATGTGTGTAGCTTTTCTAAACTAAAGTAGCATCATGTTGCCTTTAACAAAACAACAGCAAAACCTTACTTAAAAAATGTACCAATAAGCAGTGTTTCAGTTTGTAATGAAACCCATCAGTAGGAAGTCATTACATTTCCATGTCCTTTATACTAACTACCAATGGTGGTTTGCACATATAGGCAACTCAAAAACAGATCATACTCTTCATTCTTACATAATGTACTCCTCTAGTTGGTAATCTTCGTTAAGGCTGTTTAGGGCTACTGGACTTGTTAGCTGTATAAATTTCATTGTACAAAGAAAGAAGCTGGAAGACTCTCACCCACTGAGGAGAGATACTAAAAGGCCCCGAGTAATAAAACTCTGACTTGCTCATGGTGGATAGGGCATGTGGACTGCCTTTCAACTATTTTAAATGGCAGGATAAAAACAGAGGCGTGACCTGGATGATATTCTGACTCCATACTAGACTAACAGTTGTCATAGCGTAGGGTGGCTTAGAATAAAATAGCTGCCTCTGTTGCATGTTATTGACAGTTTGACTGAGTAATGATGCATCAAGCAGATTTGTAGAATCCTGTGGGACATAATCCTATACAACACCTGACTATACAAGGCTACCATTTCCAGGGAAAGTGTGCATGGTGTCACTTCTCTACTCAACAAAAGGACACCACATCCTCGAAGGACCATTACCTTTCTGGAGGCACAGTTGCACTGCACTTTGTTGGATGTATGACAGGATCCTGCTCAGCACTTCCATTAATCAGTATATCATGGCATGAAGTAAGTGTAAGTAAGACTTTTCACCTTATATTAGTGATCCTCAGGTATAGCCACATATTGAACCCAAAAACTGATCACTCTCTTTAGCTTTAGATTGATTGTTATTCAAGAAACCTTTGGTGTATGCAGACTTTAAAGAAAGGCATGGAGTATTATGTTTGTTGTATTTTGAGTTTTTATGGATAAAAAAAAAAACACAAAAGTTTACCTCCCTAGTGAGAATATCATTAACCGTTAGAAACTGAGCCAGAGACAACTGGAATTTTCACAAGCAAAACAAATACCGACAAGAATCAAGATTAGCAGTATTCATAAATTCCAGACCTAAATTGAGTCTTAAAGGATAGTGTTGTCCTACTCGAACTCGGCAGCCTACACAAGACACACATATAGCAAACTTTGTGTCTCTTCTAATACTTACTTCTTAGAAAGATGAGCGACAGGGACGCTACTTGTGAATTGCTTTTCTCACTACCCTGCCAACAAACAAGTGATCGCACTCTCTTTTTCAAGGTTCACAGTTCATGAAATTGTGCAGGATGAAAAATTTTTCAAGTGGATGGCAAAGTTCACCAACTCATTAAGTGAAGTTTGAGGGTCAGGGTGTGCAAACCCCACTAAACAGTGCAGCCTAGTGGTTGAAAACTACAAGGCCGTAAACTCCTGAACCCCTGAAAAATACAGTAAATTAGTGTGTGCAAAACTGCAGGTGCTGATCCACTTGGACAGTGGCCAACAGGAAAGGCACAATCTGCAGACTGATTTATAAGGACTGAATCCTCTTACTGTACCTGGAAACAAAAAAAAAAACAAAAAAAAAAAACAAATCACATAAATGCTGGATGGAGCACTCAAGATGAGAACCACCAATATATTGGCTACTCAGGTCAAATCAGGACAAAATGTTTTGTATTTGTTTACAGGTTAAAAGATTAGTGCTCCCTTATCTTTAATTGTGCAAATGTTTACGGATTTACAATTAAAGCTGCCACTCTCATTCATATGCCTTTATCACTCCGCTGGGCTAAGCTAACAAAAACACAAGACTCAAAGCTGTCCAGCTGCATTTAAATAGGAAATTCTGCAGAAATCTCTTTACAAATTAAGTGAATTGTGGTTTAAATTGATTCTCAATTTGTTATAATTGTTGATTAAACTGATCTGCTCCAATAGATTGTTTAATTTATAGGGAGCCTATCCCTTGGAAAAAGCACTGGACAAGACCAGGTTATACTGTCTGTGGCTAATAAACGTCTACACACCCTTGCCAAAATGGTAGGTTTTGTGTGATTAAAAAGTGAAATCAAGAGAAATCCTGTCAAAATGTATTACACCTTTATTGCAAAATTACAATCTATACAAAGAAGGTGAAAACAAATCAGAAACCGTTTAGTGAAAGCTGAAGCATCTTTTGATTTTATTACAGCACTCAGTGTTTTTGGTGTCTATCGGTTTGGCACATCAGGACTTAGCAATTTTTGCCTACTTCTCCTTGCAAAAAAAAAAATTCCAGATCTGTCAGCTCTCTTCAGGTCACCCCCAAGATTTTGAAACAGATTAAGGTCTGGACCATTCCAGAACATTGATCCTCCTTTCACCAAAGTATTGCTTTGATTTTGATGTATGCTTTGGGTCACTGCCACGATGAAGGTTTTGCGCCAAAATAGACTGATACTTGTAGCTATTCATGATTCCATCCACCTTGGCTAAAGCCCCCCCCAGTTCCAACAGAAGAAAAGCAGCTGAATGCATGATGCTGCCTTCACCATGCTTCACTGTGGGCATGGTGTTCTTTTGATGATGTGCTGTGTTACTTTTGCACCAAACATACCTTTTGCAATTAAGGGCAAATAAGTTCAACCTTGGTCTCATCAGACCATAATGCATTTTCCACATTGTTGTGGGAGAGTGGGCATACCGTTTTGCAAAGTTTAACCAAGCTTGGATGTTTTTCTTTGTGAGGAAAGGCCTTCTTCTTGCTACCTTACCCCACATACCAGACATATGAAGAATATGACTTCCATATAGGAAACAACCAAAACACTTGCCAGGAAATCCTACAGTTCCTTTAATGTTGCTATAGGCCTCTTGGTGGTCTCCATGGCCAGTTTTCTCATCAATCTTGGTAGTCACCTTTGATCCACTCATTGATGACTGTCTTCACTGTGCTCCATGGGGTTGATGCTTTGGATACTTTTTTGTATCCCTGTTCTGACTGATACCTTTCAATGAGGTGATCCAGTTCATGTTTTAAAAGCTCTTTGCAGACCATGGCTTTCGGAGTATGTTGCAACCAAGGGAATATCATAATAATCCTACAGGAACAGCCAGACTTGAACTTAATCAGAGCCACTTTAGTTTATGTCAGGTGTACACTAATTGCTATTTGAGATGAGGCTTATTGTGATTGCTTGATTGCAGACGCAGCCACATCCTTGATTTGTAAAGGGTGTGCACACTAATGCAAGCAAGTTTTTGTATGACTTTTTTACCAAACAGTTTCTGATTGGTTTTCACCTTCTCTATATGGATTGTAATTTTGGAATAAAGATGGAATAAGTTCTGACAGGATTTCTCTTGGTTTAATTTTTTTATTAAACAAAATCTGTGATTTTGGCAAGGGTGTGTAAACTTATTCACTGTATCAGTTTAGGTGCACAAGCTGGCCAGGTTCACCATATTTTATACAGTAGCTAGGCTACAGTGCCCAATTCCCCAAAGTTTATCAAGTTTTATATTATTACATATCTTGTTTTTATCATCTTGTACTCATTTGTTTCATAAACCTCTGTGTTGGTATGCTCTGTTAAATACACTATACAGTACCATAAAAAAAGTATTCATCCCAACCTGATTTCCACTATTTTAGCTTATTAATCATATTTATCTTCAAATACTTTTAGTATAATACAAACAAACCTAAGTAAACATGTAATACAGTGTTTAAATAATCATTTGATTTATTGAAGTAAGAAAATTCAACAACACTTATATTACCCATGTGAAAAAGTAATTGCCCCTTTACACTTTCACTAACATCAATCTTTGGCATCACTGTGGAGAAATTCTGTAGAATTGTTTTAACTTGGCCCCATTGTAGGGTTTTAAACTATGAGCTACCTATTTAAGATCCCACCACAACATCTCAAAGGGGTGCAAGCCCAGACTTTGATGAGGCCACTCAAAAACCTTTTTTTTTCACTCCTGGTATTCAAAGGTGGAATTCCTCTTATGCTTCAAATCACTGCCTGATGACTGGTCTTTCTCCAGCAGTACTTTCATTTAAAGAGCTTAATTTACTGTATGCTTCCCTCAGATACACCCAGGCCATGACACAGCAAAGCATCCACACATCTGCACACTACCACCACCATGTTTGACTGAGTGCATGATGTTCTTATTGTTGAAAACTGTGGCAGCTTTGCGCCAGATGTAAAATAACCCCTCCCCCCCCATAAATTTCTACTTTTTACTCATTAAACAACAGTATCCTAAAAGTTGGGGGTAATCAAGATTTCTTTTTGCCATACGTTAAGACAAGGCTTTATGTCCCACTTGTTCAGCAGTGGTTTTTGCCTTGCAACGATCACACGGATACAATTTTTGCCCAGTGTGTTTCAAATGGTGGAATCATGAACACAGATATTAACTGCACTGAGCAAGAACTACAGTTCCTTAGATGTCTGTTTGGGTTCTTCTGACTCCTGGATAAGTTATCTATGCACTCTTCGAGTAATTTTGTTAAGCCAGCTAAACCCTGGGCAGTTGTTTTCACTTGGGGATGATGACTCACATATAGTGTTTTGCTAGAGTCCCAGGGTTTTAGAGATTGCTTTATAACCTTTTCCCAACTTATATATTTCAGAAAATTATTTTTTCAGGTCAGTAATAGTCTAACCCCCTTTATTGCAGGGGTCTGCTGGAGACTAACCCAAGTAGCATAGGTTTTCTGGGATATCCTTTGACGGAGGCATGGCATGCTACTTGTTGAGACTTTTTAGCCAGTTTCACATTGACAGAAATATTTTATTTAAATGATGTTTAGATTCAATGGGGTTTGCAGCAATCAAGCTTGGATGCATCCAGTCTGATTTAACCCATTAACATCTAAATGTGGGTCACTGGTTGATTGAGTGACTAAGGGGGTAACACTTTTTCACAAGGGTAATAGGTGTTGGTGAACCTTTTCCTTCAATAAATCATCATTTAAAAACTAATGCATTTAATTTGGTTATCTTTTGTACCATTCTAAATGTGAGTGGAGATCAGAAACAAGTATTATGAATAACCAAAAATAGACGAAATCAGGAAGGGCGGAATGACTTTTTACAGCACTGTGTAATAAAAATTCTAATACACCTAAAACGGAACATTTGCTATTTTCACAGCCAGATTTTCTCGTCATATTATTTATTATGTGGCAACCATGGATGGGACTGCCACTCACACCATGCTACTTGTAGTTTGGAATTCTCAAATTAACCCGACAATCTATCTTTTGAGACATGGCAATCCCACCATACACTGTAGCTTAGCAAGTAATGTAAATGTCCTTGACATTTAATCCAGGTATCCCTAAATAAAGCAGGCTTTGCTAGGAAAGGTCTATGCTTTTAGTTGTAGTTTTGTTGTTAATTTTACCCAACTTAGCATAACATTCAACTGAAGTCAGCTAATATGCCTTTTGAACAAATATATTTAGTGCACCAAAGACAAACTCATTTATTCAGCTTTTTCACTGGTTTGGGACCACACAGCAAGATGTTTCATTCAAAAGAAATCCTTACTGGCAATACTTGCCATGTCACAGATAATTTAATTGCTCTCTCGAAGCACTTTTAGCCACAGGCTCATTCCAAAACTGTGTACTAAAAAAGGGCCTCTGGGGATCTTTTCTACCCACTGCTATCAGGTAATTCAATGCTTCTTCTCACTGTACTCAAGTTTGTTTTGTAATACCTGTATAAGCAAAAATGAAGAAAACAATGAAGGAAGGAGATAGAGAGAATAGATGAATGATTTCAGGCAGATGAAAATATAGAAGCATAAAAACCTTATAAATATGAGCAGACACCCCAGTCCATCAAGCTCATTTGATCAACTAAGAGCCCAGATGTCCCAACATTTTATCCAGACACTTAAAAGTTGCCAAAGTATTTTTTCTTCCAGATTTCAATATGATATTTTATTATAGCTGGCTCTAGCTGAATTTCTAAACTATTAAAGATCTGTACAAATAAAAAGAAGGTTGATTCAAAGGAATGTGAAACCTACTATGCTCATAATTAACACATTGATGGAAAGATTAAATATTAAATCAAAGAAAACAAAACAGCACTAAGACCACATTAAAGATTTGTTTCATTCAATGTTTACTATTTACAAGCAATTTGAAGTATATAATTTACTACTTGGAAAAATTAGAATTTGAGGGCTCCATTTAGGAATTTGCTGTACAACTGAACACTAACTGGGTAATGAACACATTCTGAACACCGCTTTTCTAATGTTGTGGATTGCAAACTCGACACTCACATTGTGTAATGCATAACCTTTTCCAGGTAAAACACAATATATTTAAAAAGCAAACAACATTGATTGTCAGTGTCTCAATGGAATGGTGGCCCATCTAAGGAGAATACACCAGGACAAGTTCAGGCACTCTGTAATCACAAAAATGGAAGTCAAATAGTAAGTATTCTACATGGATGGATGGATGGGTGGTACCATAAAGCAGCATACAAACAACAGTACACATTTAACACAAGCTTTAACTGAAAATCACTATACCTTTTCTAGATGTATATCGCATGTCTAAGGAAGCTTTTAGTCTATCAGGGAAGCACTAGACACAAAGCAGATAAACTTGGCTACAATGCGAATCATATCCATTAAAGTCTGCCAATTCAGTCTCTTAACCTAAAAATCATATTTTCAAATGCTGAAGAGGCTTAATAAATGCACACAGACACAGGGAAAATGTGTAAATTCAAAATAAACCACAACCAGACTGACAACTCAGTACAGATCTCAGAAGCTGTGAAGACTCGACAATTAAAAATACCACTCTAGTTCACAATTGCTATGAGTAGCATTTACCTTTGAATGTCAGTGTAATGACATAATGAACAATTATCACATTTACATATATATATATATATACACATATATATATATATACATATATATATATATATATACACATATATATATACACACATATATATATATATATACATATATATATATACATATACACACACACACACACACACACACACACATATATATATATATATATATATTATATATATACACATACATAAGTGTCTAAGGTGAAATGAATAAAAACTTCTAAATCACCTTCTACACTTCTTATAAATGAAAATAGACAGCACCACTAATTTAATAAAAATTCACTACACTTGTGCCAGCTTTCAGTAGCTCTATAATTGGCTAGAGTTATAGCTAAATGTCTTTGAGAAGTCTCTCTCATTGGCACACTTCAGTTTTTGCCTTTTGGCAAACAACAGTTGTCCACTCTGGTCACATACTCCTGAATAAGGCTCTGACATTTGCTTCTGATAAAAGCAGCTATTCTTTTAGAATTTCTCTGACCATCCTTTTCCCTTCTGGTCTATTTTTATAAATCTTCCAAGCCCTGAAGTAGAGGTATTATGTGGTATATTGTAATGGCTGTGCCATTGTAGTATTTAAGTACATGCAAAACCAAAAGGTTTACTTAGGTTTCAACTAGCTATTTATTTACTACTTATTCTCTAAACACTCTGTTAACAAGCACCAGGTATCAGATATGAGCTTTTTAAACAATGTCTTTTATTTTGAAACCCAGATTCACCAAACACTGAGACAAAAGTTGTCTTATATATTTCTCACTTTGAATCTTAAACCTAACCCACAAAACTTGATATTTATAATTCTCCTAGTTAACCTCAGGAGTAGTAAGCAGAATGAGGTTAAAACTTTAATGACCTGTTCTAGTATCGTTAAAACAAGCGTCAAACTAAAGAAATAACCTCCTACTCTCAGGATTTGTAATAATACTGTAACTGAGACATCAAGTAAAATTTAAAAATTAAACAAGCAAGGGGCAAGTGCTTCTGAATATTTCCCTCTAATAAATTATAAATAAAGACAGAGTCTAGGTATTGTTAAAAGCTACATATTGAGAATCACCTATACATATAGGTATAGCATTATGTTGTTTTGGCAAAGATGAACTATCCATTTATTTACAAATCCGCTTAATCCACAAACATGAACTACATTCTATAAAAACCACAAAAAAGTATAAAAACTGAAGACAAAATGAAAGAAAAAATGAAGATTTTAAAAAACAAAATTCCCCACATTAAATACACAATTCTTATTTGAATGTTAATAAAGAACAAGAAATGGTAAATTATACCCAAGGACAGCAAAGACTAAATGAACATATGGTTTTAGATGGTCATTATATCTTTAATGAATATAAATTTTATATAAGCCATCTTAATTCACTATGTTGTGATTGTCTTTTAATGCGATAAATTCCAACAAACCTAACTGCTGAAAGTGCTCCAGTGCCCTCTGGTGCTGACATGCACACATCACAACTTGCTTCATCAGAGAAACCTTGGGAACCTGATGGACTGAACTTGACAGTAGGTGGTTAAAATGAAACTGGACATTTCTTGTCTGGATGCTTAGACTGAGAGAAAATTTATCAAGTCTAAAGAAATTAAAGGCTTATGCATATTATATAGAAACAATTGTTATCTGAGAGTAGAAAAAAAAAAAGAAAAAAAAAAAAAAAAAAAAAAAAAAAAATGTTGTTAAAATCATGCTAAATAGACATATCTTAATACTTTTAGAAAAAAATACCCTGATGCAAATTTGAAGTTTAGGGCTATGACAGTATCTATAAATTTATGGTAACTACATAAACATCTCTCACCATGTAAAGACAAGGATGACTGAAGCGGTTCACTTACTGGCTAGCAGAATGAAACACGTATCTCTTTGTCAGCTGAGATAATGAGATGCTCAACCATTAATCAGTACTGTGTAGTGAAGGATTTTTGAACACTTCCAAGGGTCTGTCTAGCAGAGTTTTAACCAACACAATCTCCATTATATTATATTTTATTCATTTAGCAAGAACAAAGTTTTAAAAACAAATGATCTTTTTCAATATTTTATTTTTGATATGATTTTGTTTTAGATTTTTTGGGGAAGCAGAACTAGAATAGAAGTAGACAGTACAGCAGCTTTTGTGACAGGAACCAAGTGTCACTGAAAATAGTGTGTATATATATATATATATATATATATATAGGCAGAAATGGTTCATTTGGAAAAGCATCAAACACAAAAATTTGCATTGTTCTTTTTCAGTTTTCAAAGACTGCAAGGAATGGAAGGCAAACATAATAAATGGAAATTTGAAACTGTGATTAGAACCGTTCATTTATAAAGATACTTGCACCAGAAAGTACAATAACCCAAATGAAAAAAGGTAGAAAAAAATGTGAATTAAGGGCACAAAAAAATAAAGGAGTGTAAATCAAAGAATGATTTTAAAGAGAGGTCAAAAAAAAAAAACGTACACAAAACTAACACAAACGAAAAATAAACAAGGTTTACATTTTCATATTCAAATATTTATGGAAGGGATGTAAAGATCACATGAAGATTGAAGGTGGTTTAGGGCTATTACATGGCGTGATTGACAAAATGAAACACTACTTCATAACATTTGTTCTTATTATTTTCTTGTAATGTTACATAGATACAAATGTAAAATGTATTCTGCATAACATGGTAAAAACAAGACAGAAGTCTCTGCAAATATCATGGCAATTTCAAAATATATTCAATGAATAAGCCTCCATTTACTGCCTAAAACTGGTTCACAGAAAGGTAAGTCACTGCATTTGTGTGGTGATCACTAAAATCAAAATAATTATATAAACTGGTTACTTAGCTGTTGGCATTTAATTATATCACTCATGGAATCCCTATTATGCAGCATAAAAAAAAAACAAAACAGGAAATGTCATTGTCACTCTGTTACTTTTCACCCCAGAAATAGTAGGGAAGGTGAACAACATTTAATTTTGTAACATTTACATTAAGTTATATGTAAGAATTTTTGATTAATTAAATGCATATATATATTTTATCCTGATACAGGACATGGCATTGAGGAATTCATACAAAATATAACTGAGAAACCATTAAGCCACATTCAGATTTCAGCCAGTCTCAAACTGAACCATTACCAACAAGCAGGTGACCCAACAGTTCATGATTTTCAGGGACACCTGTCTCTAGAGGTTTCTATAAGGGATTATGTGATAAACCTAATTTCCAGATCATGTAGTCCTTAAGACATGTAAAATCAAACTTTTTGCATCTGAAGGCATCACTACTCATTGATTACATAATGGAGATGTGGGCCATCCAGAAATCTTGCCATCTCTTCAGAAGAGGATGCTTAAAGATAGTGGTGTGAAAAAATTATACAAAAGGAATAAAATGGCTCAGGACTTGAGATCCAGAAAGTCTCAAGTAAACCACATCTCATTTATGAGATGAATTTACTTGGTTTTGAGTCATGCACTAAAAACAGCTTGGGATATTATAGCTGAGCACTACACCTTTTTAAAGATATTGCTTTGAAAAAAAGGTCAGAAAGTAAGAATGCTAACAAGTGAGACAAAGGAAAAATCTGTAGCAGAATCAAAACGGTAACTGCAAGGCATAAAAGATTATCGACTTATCCTGATTTAAATATTGTTTATAAGAAACAGGCAAAATAAAAAGTTAAATTCAGTTTTTCTTATTTAACTGAAAAGCAAAGGCCAGCAATTTAATATTCTGGCTCACTCAAATATCCAACAAAAAATACGCGCACATAAAAACAAGAACTATAAATGCCAACTTTTTTTTTTCTCTTTTTTTTTCTCTTTTTTTTTAAACCTTTCAGAAATAACTTTGCAACAAGAAAAATTTTTTAGTTACCATGTGTTACCAGAGAGAAAAATGAAAGGCTATTTCATGTCCTTTGAGGACCACTCCACAGAGTGCAGGTTAAGCTTCTTTAGCTTTTCTAAGGAGTAAGACTATGCACTTTATTCTTTTAAGTTTGTCCCATTATAATGTAAAAAGGAGCCATAGATGATTTCTTAATAAAGGAACCACTTCTGTGCACAGCACAGTACATAAAAAGAAATTGACATGAAAATATTATCACGTAACATCACCAGATAAAACTTCAGCTAGCCTCTAACAAATCAAAGTCAACAACACAGTGCGAAATCTCAGCAGGGGAGGGTTTTCTTAGCTGAAATCAAGTTTTTAAAGTCATTTTAACATTATCATTCTTTGAAACTAATAGTTTCAGACCCTCCCCCCAAACATATTTATCGAAGCTTATTTTTTTTTTCTCTCTATATCAAGACAAAACAGCGCACAATAAACTCAAGAGGTAAACACTGCAGGTTCTCTACGTTTCAGCTGATTACCGCAGAGTTCAGTGCTAACAGCAGCTTTCCAATATAGAAATTAGCATTTGATTACAATATTAAAATAGTTATTTTTATTTAAAAAGTACTCACTTATGGATGCTTTATGTATTTTCACCATTTTTATGGAAAACTAACACCAAGGAATAAGAATGTGTTACAAAATAGACCTGCAACATTAAATATGAAAGTCTTTAGAGACTAATTAAGAAAAATGATACTGCATTTAAAGAGTCATCAAATAAAGCAGACGAATCTCTCTCTCTCGGTTTAACTGCCACCAGACAAACGTCATTTTTAAGTAAGCATAGTCAGTTAAGCATAAATAACTGCAATTAAATGATTACTACGTTGAGTACAGACATACACACATGGAAAAGGGAACAAAAAGGATGCAACTGTGTATTGCAAAAAAAATTAGAAAATAAAAAAAGGTGTATTTTAAAAAAAGCAAAAGCGCCATTAAAAATGTCCTTCTCCAAACTTTTATCCACGGAAACCTGGCCATGGTAAAATACCCAAGAGTTTCAAACCATAATATTTTCTCCAGCATTTGAGTTTGAATTGGATTTCACCTGTAATTATCTGATTTAAAAATATACCACTGACCCACTTTTCAACCCAGTTTAAGTTAAAAACCACTCAATCCTTCCAAACCCACTCATACACATTTTAAAAATGTGTGTGTGTGTGTATATATATATATATATATATATATATATATATATATATATACACATACACACATATACACACACACACACACACACACACACACACATACATACACACATTTATTCTGTTGTAGTATCAACATGAATCACAGAGTTTGCACTCATTTTGTCAATGAAAATTCTTTTACCCTAATTGGAATATTGGTGCGGTGTTTGGGATTCATCAAGATAAAATCTTCAGTTCCTTTATATGCACGACTGAATTCTTTTTTCATGCACAATGGTTTAAGGAAAAGGACAGCTGAACAACAGCTAAAAAAGAATGTAAGATTTTTGTTTTCCAAGGGTAAAAAAAAGGCCTTCAGATGATCAATTTTGATGTCAAATTCAAAGTAGATCTGTTCCACAACTAAAGAACCCAACCCTAGCCAATATGGCAATGTGACCCCCAAAAACAACCATTCCAAACAGTACATTATGATTCTTCACTCCTCCTTATGGTGGCTAGAAATTGCATAATTCACGCTTGCTTTTTCCTACGTTAACTGGTGAGGGGCTTCCAGCATCTCCATGAGGAAGGTGTCAATGGGAGTGTCTCCAATTAGTTTGAAGAAGAACAAGTGCTCCAAGCATTTTAAACCAATGGAGCGTAGTGCTGGCAGTCGAAGTAGTAGTTTGGCAAACCTGAAAAAAAGCATGACAAAAAATTTAAAATAAGTAAATAAATAAACCAGTTTGTCATCCTTCTTTAACCTATTGATGGAACAACAGACTGAGTTATTACTAATAACAAATGAAATGTCCATTTCAAACCTTAAAGGTAGTACATTTGCTTTTAAGATGCTTGCAGCACAAGCCACATTTTATTGTTAGAAATAAGGCAGGTGCACATGTGTCTGTAGTTGTAAAAATAATAATGTAGTATAACTTTCTTTTTAATCTATACATACTTATAGTAGTTTGTCACATATTAGTGATGGCTATGTAGCATACTATCACTTCAGGAATATGCTTCCATATTAACTAGCATTTTATTTCCTTATTAAATATTTATTAGTGAAAATGGTGAACAACAATAACAGACCACAATAAAGTACACTATAATAGGACAATAAAACACCCACTCCTTGGACACATGAAACAATAATACCGAACAGTCTGTTTCAATCAGTCTGATCATTGATATATGTTAAATACTTTGTCTATTGTCTGTTTATTTGAAAAATAATTGAAATATGCATCATGAGTTTTGCATTTTTTAAACTCTTGAATGGTTTGAGGATGATAAAAAACAACACTTTTTAACAGTAGTTGAGAATTTGTAATAGGTATTAACAAATAACAGTGCAACCAATTAAACTGAGGTACTAAAAGAAATGGAAGTACCTGGCCAATAATACAGATGCTACAAAAATAACGTATAATTAAAGAAAAATGTAATGATTCTTTTGAAAGTAATACACAGTACTAACAATCTAAAAGGCTGAACGGGTAGACCTTCAAATTTCCGTTACTGCTGTTACTTCCCAAATGAGGACATCATCCTTCTATATAAAAGCGGTTGGAATTGTCCTTCCGTCCCGTGAGTGCTACGCAGGTGCGGAGTTTCACACACGCCCCGTCCATTTTGCAATGCACGATGGGATTTGTAGTTTCGTTTTTCCAGGTAAAAGATGGTTTTCTACTACAGATTGTGCGAGTAGCACAGAGTTTCACACATATCTACATATTGAATTGCCTTAAGAAGTGGTCAACTTAAAAGTCGGTCGCCTTAAAAGGCGGGTCAGCCTAGTTCATTTATAAAATGGAATTCACAACTATCATTACTGTTCTCCAATGACCGATAACAATGGCAACCTGGATTAAAATTATCATAACTAAAGCAAGTTCATTCCTACCTTCCCTGTTGGTCTGGGTATCTCTGCTTGCAGTAGGCTTCCAAAGATGCATAAACCTTCTCCCTGAGTAATTCCACTTCTCCTGGGTTTGACAAGCCCTTTGCATCTGAAAAATCATTAAATACAAGCTTTAAGGTTATCCAGAGATTTCTGTGACATTTGCACTTATGACCTGTATGTAGTAAGTTCCTTTAGAAGTATCATGAGTGTGGCAATACAGTACATGTTCAGGAAGTGTTTACAGCGTAGAGAATATAACAAGGTGCTCATTAAAATTCAGAATTTCAAAATTGTACTAATGTTTTAACTTATTCCAATGTAGGTTAGGCCAACTGAAATCTGATGTACATTGTGATTAGAACTCAGACTTAAAACAACCAACATTTTCAACATTTTTAATTTCTTACATTTTGGTGCAACAGAAGACAGTAGCCCACACAACAGTGTAAGAAATTTGACGCATTAAAAGAAAACACTTTTGTGATCGCCTAACAATGAAGAAAAAGGTCAATCAGTTGGAAAAAAAAAATAAAAAAAGACTTTTTTTGAGTTGATTATCAGGTAGCAATTATTTGTTGTTAGCAGCTATTTGTGTACCAACTCTGCTAAACACTCCAACCATTCTCCTTTCAACTCCTAATAGACCATAAAAACCTCTGTTGCTTGCCACATCTTTATGTTCCTTGGAACCTACTATTTATCTTCTAAAGATATTATGTGGATTTTGCTTGAAGATAAAGATCAAAAGGCAGAAAAAAAAATCACAAACATGACACCGGTCCATTGCAAGACACACACAATTTAGAGTAACCACACAACCTAACAGGCTCTCCTTTGAAACCCTGGAGAAAAGTAAAGTGAAAAAAGCTTATGCAGACAAAGAAAGAATGTGAATACTACAGAAAGACAGTTACAAGACTAGAAACTTAAGTTGGTCACTGAAGCTGGATTGTCACTTTTAGTATTGTGAAACCCTTTTCTATATTACACAATCACCACATATACAAGCCGATTTCTATCTGTGTGCAGTTTCAGTCTGTTGGGTGTATTCTTGCCGTGTGCTATCTATTGGAATATATTTTTTAATTTTCACAGTAATAAATCACAATGCACTTTTCATTCCAATTCACTGCAAATATGTATTTCTTTTCATTGCAATGCAAACATTACCATTGCTGTAGAGAATCCTATACCAAATGCTGCATAACTGAAACAACAGAGAAACTGACCCTACAACTTAACACATAATTAAAAAAGAAACAATATCAGTACATAAAATATATGTGAACTTCTGTCTATTTGGCAGCAACTATTATAAAGGTACCTTGCTTCCAGATAAAATTCAACAAAAACTCCAAACAAATCGTTAAGAATATTTAATTGATCAATGGTGTAAAATCTGAATAAAAATCCGGGGAAAGAAAGCACTGCAGAGAGAGTGTGCCAAGCTTGACAACATGCAAATTGATCTGAAAAAGTAAAAAAAAATCCAGATTGCTACAAGAAACAAAAAGCAAATGAAACTCTACATCAGAGTTCAAAACAATTACAATAGGATGTCTAATTATCATCAATTGCAAAAGGAAATTTAATTCAATAAAAATTACACTGAAAAATCTTTACTGTGGGATGCCATGGATCTCTGTTGTGAATACTTGAATTTTGCAGATGAGAAGCTAGCAGATTGCTTCTGTGCTTAGATTGGGAAATGCTAGACCAATAGTTCAACATTTATTGTGGACTGGGCCACATAGTATTTAATATAGGTCTCCTTAGAGAAGGAAATTGTTTAAATATAGAAAGGCATAAAGTACACAAACTTAACTCGACACTGCCAGTATGTATAAAGCTAATGTAAAAGCTTTTTCAGGTGGATCTAAATGACCAGCATCTGAATGCCCTGTCTTCCTATGGAAAACTGAACACAATGGAGATAGTCCCATTAATATTTATTGCTAAATAAGGTTCAGTGAAGTCAAGTGATAATGGTTAATGCCCTACCTGGGTTGAAAAGAATAATTGCCCGAAGACAGCCAAGCTCTGTCTTATCCATTTGCATGTCTCTCATCTTTGAAACCAACTCTGTCAACACTCTGCCAGAAAAGAAAAAACAAAAACAAAATAAAACTACTCATTCCTATAATAAAGTGAAGGCCTTATGATCAGGGCCAGTCTATAACTTAACCCATTATTTTCTTTAACAGGAAATCAAAAAAATTGTATTAAGCTATATAATGCGAAAGGATGCAGACAGAGATACCTATCAAATATTGCTCCCACTCCTGCACTGTGTGCACTATTTCTATGCACATGTAGCCCTGTTGCCAGCAGGATACCATCTTTCACTGAAATGGAGCGATGGGAAAAGGAGGCAATTAGCAGCTCATTCCATCCTAAAAATTGGAAACAGAATTTAAGAAATTCACATTAATTCAAGAAACAGGCAGGTGAGACAATATCTTGTAGTCAACTAATGTTCACATTCACTTTAATAATGTCAAAGAAAACATACATACCTGCCCTAAGTAGTATAACCTGGTCATCTAATGGCAGTTCAGAAAAATGTGGAATCCTTTTGGCCCACTCAACCAACGTAAAAAGCTGCTTATCTGCAGCCTGACAGATATTTGTAACAGGATCATTTGGCTAGAAGAAACATTAAAAAAAATACTTACTGGATATAAACTGCAATGCTAACCACATGGTCAACAAAATATAGTTCTTAGCAAAAAAAAAAAAAAAAAAAAAAAAGAACAACTATCAGAGTGGTAGACCAAATGTATTTAATGGAGGACATCAATAATGAAAATTTTTGTGCTAAAAGAAATCAATTTAAAAATGTATCTTATCAAGTATTTTTGTTTTAACAAATACTTTCATGAGTTATTAACTGTTTCATCTTTATTTATTAAATAAACATTAAATAAAACTTGTAGTCTCAGATAGGGATGTCACAACAATACTTCAGTACCAAATCCATACCAAAGCTCAAGCCTCTGGGAGTAAGAGTACAGTCAAGCCCCCATATCTGTGGGGTTTTGGTTCCAGGACCAATCCCCTCCAACTACGGATACCAACAGTTATGGATGCTCAAGTCCAATATACAAAATGATATGGTGTTTTATTTGAATATAACCTACTCACATCGTCCAATATACTTTAAATCATCTCTAGATTACTTATAATACCTAATGCAATGTGAAAGCTATGTAAATAGTTGTTATACGGTACTGTATTGCTTAGGGAATAATGACAGGAAAAATGTCTGTACATGTTCAGTACAGACACAACCATGGGTATGCCTAACTACAAGTTAGCAGCAATGAAACATTTTCGTTCTTTCAGCACTTACATATTCTGTTTTGTTCTGCATATTTCATGTAAAATACAAGTACATCTAGAAAATAAAATTATAAATAGAGAAAATGCATCATACAGACACAAACTGTGTTAACACTGAACTGCATATGATGACAATTTGGAGGTAGCTCAATAATCCTGTAATGAATTGGGGGAACGTGAGAGAAATAGAAAAATGGAGAAATGGAACTGTTCTTTTTAACAGAAGCAACTGCTTTAAAACTACAAGGGAAGCTCCACCTCCCCTAAAGTGTCATGAAAAAAAATCAGACAGAATGTTGTGTTTACATTGCTATTACAAGGAGTGTGCTATAAAATGTTCAACTCTACAGCTGGTTCATTCAGAATCGGCAATAATTTCTTGCAGATCGTGTAACATGATTTTTTTTTTTTTCCGAATACATTACTGTGGCAGTATGATCCATTAAACCCCATTGAAGTAAAGCTTCACTGGACTTCAATGGCACATCAGAAAATGCTTGTTTTCAGTGCACCAAAGATAGACATTTATTGGACAAATTCCACAAAGCATTATTTCCAGGGAAGCTCAGCACCTCTGGGAATAATTGGGGCAGTGGACTGGCAAGACACTGGGCCTGCTTCATGATGATTGACAGCATTTTGGCATTGTAACATTTCAAGCTCAGTCCCATGGGGATATTTGGTAAGCGAAGCTGCTGCTCGTAGTCTTGTTATTTGCTAGTGATATAGCCCACTATTTTCACTTGTACATATCATACTGTAAATAAAAATATAAATAGTGTTCATGAGTTTGCTCCTTGTTTCATTAAGTTTTTTGTTCATTTCAAACTAGGTCTCCCTATCTAGCTGGGGGTAAGCTGTATGATTTCTTGGTGTTTTTTTTAAAGACATGGAGTTGGATAGTGCAATGCCTCCAGTTATACATGTGATTGTCTTTAGTAGCAACAATTGGAGCTATATCAGCAGGCGTAGAGAGGAGCTTCTAATGCTTAAAATGAGTCAAGTCATACAGCTGCATGGTGAAAACCATTTAAGCAAACGTCTGCTGGCCATTGAAAGGAAACTGGTGAAGTCTATGGAAAACATTCCCAGGTGGTATGACAGGGTCACTTGTCACCATTTACTACAAAAAGAAAGGAGGGTAGAATTTACATATAAATAGCATAATGCAATAAATTGACTAATTTCATGATGTAGGCCTAAAATGTGTTTCCCCCGTTTGAAAGACCACCAGCTGCCACTGCTTTTTACGAGGATTGCTGTTAAACGGTCTTAAAAAGGAACTTTTGGCTTCTGCAGTGGTGTTCCTGCCATGCTGCTCAGGTCTCACCGCTGCATTGTCCCTTTGTAATCTCACGCATAAAATACAGCTCGACCTTACTGCGCGGATCAGAGGCAGACCTCATGCTACACTGCTACCCTGGCTCACAGTGAGCCAACCAAAGCCCTGGGTGGTCCAAATCAGAGAATTGCCAATGGCCAGGCACCTGGAAGATGTGATCAAGGTGCCTTTTAAGTGCTGTGTCTGTGGTCCCCTTACTTTGCTGCTGATGGAGCTGCTTCTTCAGGTATTCCTACCCCCTCAGGCAATCTGCAGCCACCTGACGAGTGTATCCCTCACAGGTCCAGACCATGAGGACACTATAGTACTAATACCAGGGTCTGTGGAGTGCGAGGGCTGATGATCTTCCACTGTTGAGGCTTTACAATTGCAGATGCTTTAGCTATAAACATTGTTATATATAGGAAGCTGTTTCTTCTTTTTCTTTGCATCATGAAACAAATCTGTTATCCCTCGGGTAGACAGGAGGCTACAGCTAGGTATGCCTATACATCATTTCATTCATGTGCATTCAGTGTAGTGCTTGCCGCACTGCAAATTTGGTTCTTAGAACTTTCTGAATTTATTCCCTCCACAGTATTTTCATTCATGCATGACGTAAAGTACACAAATGCTTCAGTAGGCACAATAATATGTGGGAATAACTTGCTTAAACATTCACATGAAAAAGGGTCACAGTGGTGTTGAAGCAGCACCATATTAACACGACAAAAAACAGTACAGCAGAAGTCACGTCTAAAAAGTCCAAGTGTTCAATGCAGGAACATTTCAGTGCAAGATGGTGAAAATTGCACTCATTATGAGTTTGATTTTGTTTGAACAATTAATGCACACTTTCTGTAAATCCAATAAACTTCATTTCACTTCTCAAATATCACTGTGTGTGTCTCCTATATGATATATTTAACTGACATTTTTTATCGTAACAACCAACGATTTATACAGGAAAATAATGACTATTAACAAGGTTGCCGAAACTTTTGCATCCCACTGTATATGTATTGCAATTTCAATAGTATTGGTATCCAATACATTTACATTTATTTGCTTGGCAGATGCTTTTATCCAAAGTGACTTACAAAACAGGTAAACAATCGAGCAACTTTAGGCTAGGACCTGTTTGTTCAGTAAGTATAGTACGTAGAACAGGTAACAAAAGCTGAATGGCACAAGTAAAAAGAATTAACAACTAATACATTTACAGTCATAGATTTAATAATTGATAAAGCAATTAAACTTAATGTAAGAACAAATCAACCAATAGTATGAAAGATCACAGAGCAAAGTTTTTTTTTTTCCCTTCAATACAAAGTTTGGTGTTGTGACATCCATAGACTCAAAAAACATTCCATAAATACTACCTATTACTCACATCTCACCTTTACTTTTATTACAATTTACTAATGAATACAAATTACTTTATTTCTTGACTTTCACTGCAATGTCACTTTTTTATAAGCAGACAATAAAAGCATAAAATGGCTATTTAAACTGCTGTGTAATTGTAACAGTGTACAGTCTCATATAGCTGCACAGTTCACTCTTAATATTACAAGTATTAGTATATTTTTAACATTAAACAAAGCTCACAGATATAAAGAAAAATGATTCTAAATATATTACATATTTAAGTGGGCTGTTTCAGATGACTACACAAAGTACCATTTTACAGCAAATAAAATGACTGCTATAAATAAGGCATAATAAAAAATTAATTGTTCTTATTAAATAATATTAACAATTCTTCTATTTCAGAACAGTTAGTTATATGTTTTGGTTAAAGGATATTTCATGACAAGAATATCATGAAATCATGTGAATGGCAAATATATGGATTATGGCAAGAGGAGATTCCCAGTCGATGGTTACTTTGTACATTTCAGTAAATGCTGTCTGGAAAGAGTCTGGCTACATTTGACCCTGAACTGAATTAGGCAACATAAGGAAATAGATAAGAGAAAGACATAAGGAGAGGAAAGGGGGAAAAAAAAAAACCACTGTACAAAAAAGTAAAATTTATAGATCAAATAAAACCAAAACTTATATTATTCAACACAGTTTTACTAACCGAGTTGCCCGTGCTGGCAGAGCCGTCCACATGTAGCTCAGTCTTCTGTTCCACAGCCATTTCTGCATCCAGGATCTTTTCAACTGGCATTTCTTCATTGACTCCACTTGTTGATTCGACTTCACCATCTTTATCCTTGTTACGCTGCCGCTCCTCTTGCACCGCTGTAGACAGATGGAAATGTAGCCCAGCACACGCATACATACACACAGACAAAACATAGACGGACAGTAAGACAGACAAAAAAGTGACAAATATACCCAGTTACTGTAGCACTGCACATACCCACCCTGACACTTTCTTTTCCGCATACATACTTTATACAATCAATTTAAGTAAAAGTGACAAGGTAGCTCTAGATCTATGCCAAGTCATCACAGTAACAAGTAATTGTTTTAATTAACACTGTGCTTAGTGATCCAAGAGTTCATGACAGTTGCATTACACATTTTATTTTCTAATCAGTGTAGGTTTAAAGGTAAAAACTGAATCAGAATATTTAAATTAGTATAGAATACTTATTTGTGTAGCATATAGTTGTGTACTGCAAACGCTGAAGATATCCAAAGGAACAAAAATGAAAGCATTGTGGGCAATAATGCACATACTTTCATTTTCTAACACTTGTTTATCTTGTACTCATCTTAAAGATTAGTACTACATCGGTCAAAATATATGAACAAATGGAACAGGCAAACATAGAAGTAATCATAACACGCATGTGCTAAATGAAGAAACTCGTTTGGTATTAAAAGTGACTATACTAATCAGAATATTATCAATTTAAAAATAGTCATGTAGCAGCAGTCTTGATGCAGTTAGTTAGAAATTAATTCTCTAAGAAGAAGATGACTATTTGAAGCTAAACTGGAAATGAGAACTAGCTCTTATTTTATTTAATTATGCTCACCGCTGCCTCCACTGACTTGGAAAATGCAAAGCAAGCTAGGTGACATGAAAAGAACCCTCAAAACTATACAAAAATTATCTCAGTTTGATGACAGCATGCTACACACATTTTGCAAAAAAGGCACCTAATATGAAAAACGTATTATCACTTACTCTTAAAAATCTGACTAGTTAAAGATGCCAGCTTCTGGAAAAACATGTTTGTCCAAAATGCCATACTAGTTGTGTATTTTCCTTGTACCTTTCTGCATGCACATTGTTTTAGTGGTTGGCATATCTTTTAGGATTCTAAATGTGTATAGAATAAAATGGAAATAGCCAAGAATCATTGGCAAATATGTCTACTCCTGTAGAACTTTAAGCATGATTACTTGTATAAGTATAAGTAACTGACTGACATGAATTAACTCTTTGAGGACTGAATTTATTTCCACACAATGCACTGGTTTCACACATAAAATCAACATAAAACGTCTGTTGCTACGTGCTGCGGCTTCTGTTGAGGCCTGTTCGGCATCTCTGGCAGCAGTGGCTGCACAGGGGTGGCTCGATGGTCAGCAGGAATGCATGGCGGGCTGGCTACCTCTCTGTCTTCGCACAGCAAGTGGGTGACGGTGGCAGTCATAGTGTAACGCAATATGGTTTGTACCTCGTCATCATAAGTTGTGGTCCTCCTAGGCGAATGCAGCTGTAGGTGTTATCAGCGACACAAACGTGTTCAGCACCACGATCAACTGGGGCCCGATTGGCTGCCCGTACCTCACTTTGTTTTCGATATCCATCTCCAGATCACTTGCATCAAACTCAGAGTCCGATTCAAAGATAATACGTAAAACGTCCATGGAGTATTTTACTTTTGCACATTTGCTTTAGTCTCACCAGATGTCGATGCCATTTTTGAAGCGGTTTACTCTTTACTACTCATTCACGCGCAATGAATCGAGGTCAAATCAACAAAGCTACGTAACTTTCCTTAACGCAGAGAGAGTCAAACTAAAACTTAAGGGAGAGTTTTGTCACAGTTTACAGCCGATTACCGTCCTCTACTCCTGAATTTTGACAAAAGTCAACATCAGCCCTGAAAGAGTTAATGTAGTCTTTATAATCAGACATTAAGCAAAAAAACTTTTTCTGCCACTCCTAAGAAAGATAGCCATATGAAAAGAACAAAGAGCTCTATGCTTGCTTTAGTAACAATTGTTTATTGAGAGATAGCCAACCTGCTTTTAATGGGAAATCATAGACAAAATCCAATAAACAATACAAAATAAAAAAAAATTCCGTTGAAATTTGCGATAACCCTTGCACTTGCATTATCCTGTATTTATCTTTAATATTTTATGTAGATATTATTTGTATACAGTGTTGTATACGCTCTGTGGTTCTTTCTAAATTTCTGTTAAGTGCTTTGAGCATAGGAAAGGCACTACATAAATGAAGTGCATTATTATTAAAGAGGTACTTCTAAATGCTAAAACAAATTAGCAAGACGTCAGTGACGACAATATACTGCTTTTCCACTAATGTCAGGAACCAGACCTATTCTTGTTTTATATACAGTTTACTTTTTACATGGAACATCTGACATTAAAATACCTGCAAAAAAGCCAAGGTGACAATTGAACCGATTTTGTGCAAAAATTGTTGTGTAAAATGGAAGTAACATCAGTACTGGACCAAAGGTGATGTACAAACTCTTTCTGCAGTTTAGGTTGTTCAATTCAATCTAACCCATAACCAAAAACAGTAGAGATGCTGGAAGGAACAGGTGCCTCATGCACTGTAAAATAGTGCCATTATATATATTTTCACGCCTAGGTATTAACATACAATGGCTCCACTTGAGATTGTAATAGGAGAGAGAGGGCTGGCTGCATAAGGCCAAGAAGGCAGTTAAAGAATGCACCGGGCTTGTTTTTAAAGAGATTGATTCAAGCATTGTTTTAACCTCATATTTAATGAAGACTTTTTTCTATTGGATTTTAACCTCCACTTCACTTCTGTTTACAGCGATCAGTTTGTAGCGTGCATTGTTGTAATGTTACTTTTCTTGGTTGTTTATTAAATTACGGATTTTTCAAATGTTCATGTTTTTCCCTGTGCTTAAAACTCATTAAAAAAAAGTGTTTACAGTGAGCGGTTCGTAAGGCTATAGTGTGAATTCTTGCAATGTTACTTTTCTCTGTTCAAGGTTTTCTCAGTGTTATTCAATGTTTTTATATTTAGTTTACTATTACGCTGTGCATCCTATGGTATAATTATTTTTGTGCTTAAAAATCTTTAAAAAAATATATTTACATACAGTTCGTACGGTCTGGAACGGATTAATTGTATTTACATACAATCCTATGGGGAAATTACTTCGGGTCACGGCCAAATCAGGTTACGACCAAAGGTTTGGAACGAATTACGGTCGTGACCCGAGGTTCCACTGTATTTGATTTTCTTGCCACTTCATAAAAATGCACAAGCTCCTGTCAGGCAAACGATGCAGCTTCCTATTTAAAATGCAAAGTTCAGAAAACGTTTGGACTGTTTTTATGAACTTGTTTGGGTTGTGTTAGAGAAGGTAAAATAAAGAATCTATATATATAATTCACTAAGGCAAGACACCCATGGAAAGCATGCCGGAAGGGGCGTGGTTTCACTAAGCCGCCGACAAGCAAGACACCTATGGCGCACGCAGAAAGGAGCCACGCCCACCAACTCCAAGACCATTGGATACGACGACAACTCGCAGAGCCACGCCCACCAACTCGGACGCGACGACACAGAAAAAACGGCATCATTTATATTCGTCTGTTGTAGAGGCCACATGCACCTCCGAGCCACGTTGACTGTTCATAGAGGCATGTTTCTCGTGGAGGTGAATCGCCATATGCAGCATGTAAAACGGTTTGCGAGGGGTATCCCATGGGATCCTTAAAACAATCCTTTAAAACTGAGGTTAAAACACAATGAAGTAAGCAGTCTTTAAAAACCGAGTTTTCGGTTACGACGCACGACTGCGTGCACCATAGCAAACTGTTTTACACGCTACATACAGCAATTCGCATCCGCGACAAACATGCGTCTTCTTAGATGCTACTGCAGGAACACGGAAGACGTTTTCCTGCCCACCAACACTCCTTTTTCACCGGGCCGCGTCTACCCTCGCTCTTTAGGCATTCACACTGCCTGCCAATGTGCCCGGACGCAAAAACTCACCGACCACCCAGATATGAATGCCACGATTCTTGCGAGAAATGTTCGTTTTCATCTGTGTCTTCAGTTAACCACACAACGTTCCACACCTTTGGGACACGCATAAACTCTCCCTTTCCGAAGACTTTCTCACAAAATATTCCACAACCACCGCTTGCATGTATGCTCTCGCTGACATTAATGACATGCTGCAACCAAATGGCTTCAACCTGCACAAATTACACCTTCCCCCCACTGACAATCCTCCGCTGTGTCTCCCACCTTCGACGCTCAGGCTGAAAACTCACACGCTATAGAACACTACGACAAACTCAACACAGAACAGAAACACGCTGTTGATACTGTTTTACACGCTGCATATAACAATTCCCATCCCCGATGCTTCTTCTTGAAAGGTCCTGTAGGAACAGGGAAAACCTTTGTGTTCAAAACCCTGATTCATACCATTAGAGCTAGGGGAGGCATTCCTACAACTGTAGCATCTACAGGAATAGCTGCAACATTATTACCGGATGGACGAAATGCCCATTCTGTTTTTAAAATACCGTTGAAGCTCACTACTACTTCCACATGCAACATCAAACCTTCCTCACCACATGCTCAACATCTTCTACAATCCAAAGTTATTATATGGGACGAGGCGACAATGACACACGCATACGCATTCCAGGCAGTTGACAGGTTATTACGTGACCTCACGGGTGACACGCAGCCTTTTGGAGGCAAAACAATACTATTGGATGGAGATTTCCGACAAATTATCCCCATCATTATGCATGGCTCCCGCGCACTTACTGTCGCCAGTTGCATTAACAAGCACCCTTTGTGGCGTCACATGCATGTTCTTACACTGACAACAAATATGAGAGCTCTTCCTGAAGAACAACATTTCGCGCAATGGCTCCTTGATGTTGGAGACGGGATAAACGGAACACCTGTGACATTGCCTACACATTGTTTTCCTTTAATTTCTGATCCCGTTCAACAACTGTATGGCGACATTGACTTCTCAACTGTCACTCTGGAACAAATCAGCACGCGATCTATATTAAGCGTCACCAACGAAGACTCGCTATTCCTTTATAAATAAGTGCTAAAACTTATCCCTAACAATGAGGTGACTTTCACGAGCGTGGACTCCATCGTCACAGATGATCCTGCAGATCAACTTTTATTCCCCGAGGAATTTCTTAATAGTCTTACTCCTACTGGCGTGCCTCCACATAAACTCAATTAAAAATGGATCCGTCATCATGCTTCTTAGAAACCGCCTGCCTGCAAAAGGTCTTTGTAATGGCACTAGACTGTCTGTTAGCACCATTCACCGTAATGTACTGGAGTGTAAAACTATCACATCTGCAACCTCACAAACTATCCTTATTCCCTGTATATGCCTGACCCCGTCAGATTCAAATTTGCCTTTTACTTTTACCCAAAGACAATTTCCTGTTCGATTGGCATTTGCGATGACAATTAATAAGGCACAAGGACGAACTTTCAAAAATATATGCCTGTATCTGCCAAAACCAGTCTTCACTCACGGGCAATTATATGTTGCTCTCTCCAGAGTTACATCTTTTCATTCACTTTCTGTTGTATCCTCAAACCCTCCCTTTTTAGACAACTGTGTCTTTCCAGAAGTGTTCAACCATCAAATTATTATGCGGCGTTTGTTTTGCCGCGGGTTCACTATTGTGTTGTATTTTGCTCTCTCCAGAGTTCCATCTTTTCATTCACTTACTGTTGCATTCTCACACCAACCCGTTTTAGACAACCGTGTCTTTCCAGAAGTGTTTAGCATTCAATAAATACTTATGCATGAGATTGAGCATGTGTCTACCCAGCGCAGAGAGGCGTGGGTAAGCTGTTGAAGCCCTTTTGGGCTGCAAACAGTGGAATTCCCACTAAGTGCGACTCATATGCTCCCACTGATTACGTCCCTACCCTTTGTACACACCTCCCTCCCACCTCGCTACTACCGTGGTTGGGTGTCTTGGTGAATTATATATAGAAAAACAGCCAAAACCGCACAGAGCAATGAAAAGTCTACGTGAGTCACAGGTGCATCTGGACTATGCAAAGAGGAAAAACGAGCATGAGCAGGCAGTGCATACTGAACGAGAAATCAGCGGACTAGCATGACGGAGGGAGCGGAATGGACGTCCTTCTCCTCTCCTCTCCTCCCGTTCCACCCTCTGCGCCTGAGCGCCGTCCACCCCCATCCCTCCGTCTGGGAGGAGAAGGCGCGATGGCGGCCCGCCAGTTTTCAGTCACGGACAATTGTGTGTTGGTTCGTTCCGTGCATTGTTACAATGTTGCTTTTCTTGCTGATTTATTACATTACCGATTTTTCAAATATTAATTTTCTCCCTGTGGTTAAAAATCATTAAAAAACCGGCCTGATTATGCGGCGTATGGTATGCCGTGGGTTGGCTAGTTAACATGAATATAGCAAATTCTGTTTCTTGACCTGAATGTGGAATAGAGTTGGTGAGAAACTTAAGAAATGTACAAATAAAATTAAAAACAAGCTCCCATTGTGGTTGCAGTATTTAGGACTCCTTTTTCTAAGAAAAAATTTCTACAGTCCTAAAGAGCTTGAAGTAAATGAACTAATGATAGGGATGCTCAATAATTTAGTTGCTGTGCTCCTTTATGCAAAGAATTACGGTAGTTATGCCAGTGTGTGTCTTTTTTGCAGCAAACTTCCTACAGTGTAAACAAAGGGCAGCATGCCAAGGCCAGTTGTACCAGAGAGAAAAAGGAGACTGCAACATTAGCCTTTATGTTAAAGAAAGTGGAGAAATAACTGAGAAAAAGGAATTGGAAAAGTTGTCCTGTGTAATTAGACAAATGGCAAGAAATGCTAACTTTAATGAATTCCGACATTTTTATTTTGCCATTTAAATTAAATCGGACATTGTTTCAGTTTGGATAGCAAGATTGTTTTATGTACAGCAGCTTCCATTTGCAATTGGAAAAAGATGAATACAAATTTGAAATTGCTGCTTACTAAACAATAGGTTTGTTAGCTTAACAGTAGAATGTGTATTTTACTTATAAATCTGTTAAGCAAGTTAGTGTTGTGTCTTCTTGATTAGCAACTCATGAACATTTGATACATATGCAGCTTTTTTAAAGATTTGCACTGTATATATTATTTGTTGCTGTGTGTCATACAGCATAGGTTTTACTGAAAAATCAAGTAGTATTGAAATGGTAATCCATATTTATAATTACATCTCAATAATTACGACTGTTTAGCTGATAGACTGAAGAAAGAACTACCAGTACAGTATAAATAGAGAAAATGTATATTTTAACAGCAAAAAATCTGTAGTGCAATTAATCATTAAAAATGATTAAAAGCAATACATGTGCATATATATTTACATTGAAGCCACACACAAACAACATGCTGCTCAAAAAATTAGGGGAACACTTAATCATCACACTCTAACACCAAGTCAGTTAAGATTCAGGGATATCAATCTGTCCAGTTAGGAAATAAGCGACTGAGAATCAGCTTCACCTGCTTTGCTAGTACTGGTAACATGAAGTGGAACCTGTAGCTTACTTAGGTTAAACAGGCAGTCCACCTCCTCCAGGGTGGCACATCCATATGTGCTATCTCCCAGCACATTCTCAAGAGCAAGGAAGAGATAACCAGAACATGGGCTGTAACACGAGAAGAGCTGGACAGGGCAATAGAAGGGCAACCCAGCAGCAGGACTGGTATCTGCTCCTTTGTCCGAGGAGGAACAGGAATAGCACTGCTGGAGCCCTACAAAATGACCTCCAGCTGGCTACTGGTGTGTATGTTTCTAACCAAACTGTCAGAAACTGAATCCATGAGGGTGGAATGAGAGCCCACATCCTCTAGTGAGATCTGTGCTCACAGCCCATAACCGTGCAGCTCGACAGGTATCTGCCAAAGAATACACAATAAGCAGCTACTTCATTGGCGCCCCATTTTCTTCACACTTGAAAGCATGTTCACACTAAGCACATGTGGCAGATGTAGAACAGTCTGGAAATGCCGTGGTGACTGTTATGCATCCAGAAACATCATCCAACATGACCAGTTTGGCGGTGGGTCAGTGATGGTCTGGCAAGGCATACCTAGGAGGGTTAAACTGACCTCCAAATGCTATGCTCTGGTACCGTGACTGCTGTTAGGTACCAGGATAAAATCCTCACAGCCACTGACAGACCTCATGCTGGTGCAATGGGCCCTAGAGCGCTTTGAGTAGTAAGAAAAGCGCTATATAAATGCAAAGAATTATTATTATTATTATTAGGTTCCTCCTGGTGCAGGACAATGCCCAGCCTCATGTGGGCAGTTTCTGGATGACAAAGGCATTGATGCCATTGACTGACCCACATATTCCTCAGACCCGAATCCAATTGAGAATCTCTGGAACATTATGTATGGGTGCATCCGATGTTGCTAAGTACTGCCACAGAATTTGCATGAGCTCGCTGACGCCCTCATCCAGGTCTGGGAGGAAATCGCCCAAGACACTATCCGCCATCTCATCAAGGGCATGCCCAGATGTTGTCACAAGTGCATACAGGCACGCGGGGGCCATACAGACAGAGTCACACTATGAGATGCTGTGATAAAATTCACGCAATTTGGATCAGCCTGTGATTTCAATTTTTGACTTTGATTTTTGGTGTTATGTTAAATCCAGCCCTAAAATTGTTGGGGATTCTTGTTTCCATTGACCGCTGCTACATGATTTTGTTCTTAGCAAATTACAAACTATTACTCAGTAAACTCAGTTTTTCCACATGAATATTTTGTTCACCGAGATCCAGTGTATGATTTAAGTGTTCCTCTAAAGTGTACCCATGTACGCTTTTTTTTTGTTTTTTGTTAGAGAAATGGTGAAAACTACCTTTTTTTTTTAATTAAGCCTTATTTCAGATAGGTACATTAAACAGCATGACAGCTTGTAATTAGGAGAAGCATTTTATTTTGTTTTAGGCCATATGTATTATGGATACATATCTTTGTACATATTTTATTAAAGATTTTATTTTAGTACTTTTTAGTTACAGAACAATAATAAGTCTACAGAATTAACACCTGTGGTCTACAGTATAATTTAATTATAAAAATACACTTTAATATAGGACATAAGGCTTCTATATGTTTGGTTATGCAAGAGCTTAGTGTAAAAACATTTTTTAAAGGGATAAATGGAAAATAAAAAAAAAAAATCTGAATCAGATGATCGAGTAACATGAAAATCGGCACCGGTCTTAAAAAACCTGATCGGAGCATCCCTAACTAGCAAGGTTTAGAAAAGACGGAGATATTTTATCTAACAGTTCATATTAAAAATGCACTTGGACTTCAAGCCTGTCGAAATACTTTTCAAAAAAAGTACTATTCAACAGAAAGCTCACTTTTTCTTTTCAGTTTTTTAAATTCACCATACTTTGCTACTAATCAAGTTAAATATTTAATGAAATAAAATATTAAGGTCCTTAAAAGATGTAAGACGTCTTATTTTTAATTTCAAAATTACTACTACAGTTGTGCTTGAAAGTTTGTGAACCCTTTAGAGTTTTCTATATTTCTGCATAAATATGACCTAAAACATCATCAGATTTTCACTCAAGTCCTAAAAGTAGATAAAAGAGAAACCAGTTAAACAAATGAGACAAAATTATTATACTTGGTCATTTATTTATTGAGGAAAATGATTGAATATTACATATTTGTGAGCGGCAAAAGTATGTGAACCTCTAGGATTAGCAGTTAGTTTGAAGGTGAAATTAGAGTCAGGTGTTTTCAATCAATGGGATGACAATCAAGTGTGAGTGGGCACCCTGTGTTATTTAAAGAACAGGGATCTATCAAAGTCTGCTCTTCACAACACAAGTTTGTGGAAGTGTATCATGGCACGAACAAAGGAGATTTCTGAGGACCTCAGAGAAAGAGTTGTTGATGCTCATCAGGCTGGAAAAGGTTACAAAACCATCTCTAAAGAGTTTGGACTCCACCAATCCACAGTCAGACAGATTGTGTGCAAATGGACGAAATTCAAGACCATTGTTACCCTCCCCAGGAGTGGTCGACTAACAAAGATCACTCCAACAGCAAGGCGTGTAATAGTCGGCGAGGTCACAAAGGATCCCAGGGTAAATTCTAAGCAACTGAAGGCCTCTCTCACATTGGCTAATGTTCATGTTCATGAGTCCACCATCAGGAGAACACTGAACAACAATGGTGTGCATGGCAGGGTTGCAAGGAGAAAGCCACTGCTCTCCAAAAAAAACATTGCTGCTCGTCTGCAGTTTGCTAAAGATCACGTGGACAAACCAGAAGGCTATTGGAACAATGTTTTGTGGACAGATGAGATCAAAATAGAACTTTTGGTTTAAATGAAAAGCGTTATGTTTGGAGAAAGGAACACACTGCATTCCAGCATAAGAACCTCATCCCATCTGTGAAACATGGTGGTGGTAGTATCATAGTTTGGGCCTGTTTTGCTGTATCTGGGCCAGGACGGCTTGCCTTCATTGATGGAACAATGAATTCTGAATTATATCAAGAGAATTCTAAACGAAAATGTCAGGACATCTGTCCATGAACTGAACCTCAAGAGAAGGTGGGTCATGCAGTAAGACAACGACCTTAAACACACAAGTTGTTCTACCAAAGAATGGTTAAAGTAGAATAAAACTTTCAAGCACAACTGTATAGTAAAAGACTGAAAGAGTCAAACAAAGGATGCTATGAGAATGTTTTATATGAAAGAAAGTCAAAGATATTACAGGTACATAAATATGCCAGACAATGACAAAATATTGTGTCACAACCTACTGAGGACTTCTAAATGTATTTATTATGTGCTTAGTTTTTGCTACCTGACCAGTTATTGATAGGTATTTTACAAAATTTACTACAGTTTTTAAAATGTACAAAGTCACTGTGAACTTAAACTGAGAACTCAAAAGCAAATGTGGTTATAGCAGTTTAAAAGCAAGGAACAAGGAGGCAGCACTGCAAAATGAATTTTTCGTCTATATGGATTTAAAAATGTACCTATTATGGAAAAATTGCATGTTTTGTATTAACAGATACTGAAAAAAATCATGTTTACTGTCTAACACCTCATAGAGGTAGCACAGGACTGTCATTTAAAATTCAAGGTTAACCCCTTCAGACAGCAGTAACAGCAACACATTGCAAAAGGGTGATTTTGTCCCTGTATATTTAGGTTTTATTTGTGTATAAGGATGTTAAAATGGCAAGTTATTCACAATGCTCTTAAGTAATATTTATACTTTCTGCCTCTGTGAAACCTGAAATACTATGACACAAATGATCTGAAATGAGATGGAACATGTTGGTTTTATAGAACATGACTATACTACCTTCCATGGATTACCTTAACTAAACTGAAAAGCCCCGTCACTTGTACATGTTATGGATAAGACAAATAATCATTTTGATTACTACTACTACACAAATCACAAAGTATTTTGATTTTAAAAAGCACTACATTTTCAAATTTAAAAGCATGCATGTATTTGTATACATGAATGTATATATGCAATATTATATAAAAAGTTTTTTTTAAAGAATGCCATGTCAAAGGATACATATATTTTTTTAAGTCATGCCTGCCTGTTCAAAGGGTGCAGATACAATAAATGAATGAAGAAAAGTAAATTTAATAAAACAAGATTCAGCAAGAGTTGGGACACAGAACTATGGAGGTAAAATGATACTGTATTCAAATATCTGGCTAAGATTATCTCTCTTTTTAGAAACTATTCAGTCTTACTGCTGAGAACAACAACTGCAATAGTGCTCACACAAAAAAGGGGAGTTAGGATTCCTGTAATGGTGCAGGTCAGCTCCACACTTTCTTTTTAACTGTGGGAGCCTCTTAAACCTGACACCATCTATAAGTCATGACCGGGACGAGCTGAGCAAATGAGGACACCACACAAAAGAAGGGGAAGGTATAAACAGAAGTGCTCAGTGCTTTTAATAAAACTGTCCAAAAACAAACAAGTGCTCAGAAAGTGCAGTGTGCAGTTAGTTCTAAAAAAATAAATAATCCAATTAAAAAGAAGCATTTGTGGATGTTAAAGCCGATATAAACAAATCCAATAAAATGAGTTTAAAACCATATGGTAGGAAACTTGTCCTTTTCTAAAAGCCTTAACTGGTGGCTCCTCCTCTTATCCCATACAGGCCTTGCAGCAGAGTAGTTGCCCTACCGAAAGATTCAGCTGACCTTCCACAAGTCTGGGTCCCTGCCGTCCCATGGCTATAGTAAGGCTCCCTCTCTGGACCTAGGCTTAGGTCCCCAAAGGACATGGTGCTCACAATGGGGCTCTCCCTCCAAGCCTCATCGATCCCCGCTGCCTTCCCAGTCTTCTGTGGCGAGTCATCCAAACTCCCGTTCACTCCTGCTCCTCGTCAAAGCGCAGCAAGAGCGACTCCTCTCCAGGGGTTCTCTTCCAAGCTACCTGCCGCCTTCTCTCCTAAGCCCACTCTCTTTAGCTCGCCCTCTCCCATGCCTGCACCAGCTCCTTCCACCTCCTGCCTTCATGTCTCTCTCTTTCTCCCTTTAACCTCTGTTCTCCTCTCTATTTTTCTTTTGATTCTCCCCCTCTTGCACTTCCCTTTATAAAATGGGAGATTTGGCACAGCTGCGGCAATCAGCAGCTCCCTGTATCAAATAGGGTCATGAAAGATCCTAAACCTGTGCACTAAGTGCAGGGTTGTCCGCTCCCGTATCGTGCACGGAAACCGCTCTCACCACGCTACCACATACCGACCACCACCTAAAGACGCGAGTCTGGCGATTATTTATTTAAAAGACGGCAATCAGCAGCAGAACTCACTTTACCACAATTCCAAAAAATTTAAGGGATTTTCCCCCCTTCCACCTTGACCACAGGCTGATCTGCAAAGAATCCCAAGGACTTCATTCCTCAAAAACTGACCAATGACTTCTTAATCGGTTCTTCATTACTGCCTTTAGAGTGTTATAAGTAAACTGCAATATGAGGGAGTTGTGGCATCGATGTCTCAACTGTCATAAACTTTAGTTTCCTGTACCTCAGGAGCTACATCATTTTGCTTATTTTTTTCCAGAAGTCAAAAGCTACTCAACTAGCTAACAATATAGTGAAGGTGCTAATCTGAAGAGCAGTGTATTTGTGCTAAAATATATACATAACCCATCCACAGGGGATGTACAAACCAGTGTGTTTCTTTGTGCCGGTCCCAAGCCTGGATAAATGAGGAGGGTTACGTCAGGAAGGGCATCCAGTGTAAAATTTTGCCAAATCAGTAAGCGGACAACAGTACAAATTTCCATACCGGACCAGTCGAGCCCCGGGTTAACAACGACTGCCACCAGTACTGCTAGCCAACAGGGTGCTGGCAGAAATTGGGCTACTGTTGGCTGAAGAAGAAGGAGAAGAAGAGGGAGGAGACGTGTCCAGAGACAGGAGGAGAGGAGCAAAGTAAAGAGTGGAACTGAGGGTAGGAACTTTGAATGTTGGCAGTATGACTGGTAAGGGGAGAGAGTTAGCAGATATGATGGAGAGAAGGAAGGTTGATATATTGTGTGCGCAAGAGACTAAATGTAAGGGGAGTAAGGTCAGGTGGATTCAAATTGTTCCATCATGCTGTGGATGGGAGGAGAAATGGAGTAGGGGTTATTCTGAAGGAACAGTATGTCAAGAGTGTTTTGGAGGTGAAGAGAGTGTCAGACAGATAATGATAACATTATAGAAAGTTATTGTCTGTTTTACCTGCATTTTTATCAGTCATTATGTTAATATTGTTTTTATCAGTATGCTGCTGCTGGAGTATGTGAATTACCCCTTGGGAGGTGAGACAGGCACTAGGTGGCAGTGAAGAGTTACCAGACAGCTGGGAAACTACAGCAGATGTAGTAAGGTTGATAACAAGAAGGGTGCTTGGCGTGACATCTGGAAAGAGGAAGGAGGAAAAGGAAACCTGGTGGTGAAATGAGGAAATGCAGGAGAGTATACAGAGGAAGAGGATGGCAAAGAAGAAGTGGGATAGTCAGAGAGATGCAGAAAGTAGACAACAGTACAAGGAGATAAGGCGCAAGGTGAAGAGAGAGGTGGCGAAGCCTAAAGAAAAGGCGTAAAATGAGTTGTATGAGAGGTTGGACACTAAGGAGGGAGAAAAGGACCTGTACCGATTGGCTAGACAGAGGGACAGAGCTGGGAAAGATGTGCAGCAGGTTAGGGTGATAAAGGATAAAGATGGAAACATACTCACAGGCGAGAAGAGTGTGTTGAGCAGATGGAAAGAGTACTTTGAGAGGCTGATGAATGAAGAGAACGAGAGAGAGAAGAGGTTGGATGACGTGGAGACAGTGAATCAGGAAGTGCAACAGATTAACAAGGAGGAAGTAAGGACAGCTATGAAGAGGATGAAAAATGCAAAGGCAGTTGGTCCAAATGACATACCTATGGAAACATGGAGGTGTTTAGGAGAGATGGCAGTGGCGTTTTTAACCAGATTGTTTAATGGAATCTTGGAAAGTGAGAGGATGCCTGAGGAGTGGAGAACAAGTGTACTGGTGCCGATATTTAACAATAAGGGGGATGTGCAGGACTGCAGTAACTACATCGGAATAAAATTGATGAGCCACAGCATGAAGTTATGGGAAAGAGTAGTGGAAGCTAGGTTAAGACGCGAGGTGATGATTAGTGAGCAGCAGTATGGTTTCATGCCAAGAAAGAGCACCACAGATGCAATGTTTGCCCTGAGGATGTTGATGGAGAAGTTTAGAGAAGGCCAGAAGGAGTTGCATTGCGTCTTTGTGGACCTGGAGAAAGCATATGACAGGGTGCCTCGAGAGGAGCAGTGGTATTGTACGAGGAAGTCGGGAGTGGCAGAGAAGTACGTAACAGTTGTACATGATATGTACGAGGGAAGTGTGACAGTGGTGAGGTCTGCAGTAGGAGTGACGGATGCATTCAAGTTGGAGGTGGGATTTCATCAGGGATCGGCTCTGAACCTTTTCTTATTTTTTAATGGTGATGGACAGGTTGACAGAAGAGATTAGACAGGAGTCCCCGTGGACTATGATGTTTGCTGATGACATTGTAATATGTAGCGATAGTAGGGAGTAGGTTGAGGAGACCCTGGAGAGGTGGAGATATGCTCTAGAGGAGAGGAATGAAGGTCAGTAGGAACAAGACAGAATACATGTGTGTAAATGAGAGGGAGGTCAGTGGAATGGTGAGGATGCAGGGAGTGGAGCTGGCGAAGGTGGATGAGTTTAAATACTTGGGATCAACAGTACAGAGTAATGGGGATTGTGGAAGAGAGGTGAAAAAGAGAGTGCAGGCAGGGTGGAATGGGTGGAGAAGAGTGTCAGGAGTAATTTGTGACAGACGGGTATCAGCAAGAGTGAAAGGGAAGGTCTAGAGGATGGTAGTGAGACCAGCTATGTTATATGGGTTGGAGACGGTGGCACTGACCAGAAAGCAGGAGACAGAGCTGGAGGTGGCAGAGTTAAAGATGCTAAGATTTGCATTGGGCGTGACAAGGATGAACAGGATTAGAAATGAGTACATTAGAGGTTCAGCTGAAGTTGGACGGTTGGGAGACAAAGTCAGAGAGGTGACATTGTATTGGTTTGGACATGTGCAGAGCAGAGATGCTGGGTATATTGGGAGAAGGATGCTAAGGATAGAGCTGCCAGGGAAGAGGAAAAGAGGAAGGCCTTAGCGAAGGCTTATGGATGTGGTAAGAGAGGACATGCAGGTGATGGGTGTAACAGAATAAGATGCAGAGGACAGAAAGATATGGAAGAAGATGATCCGCTGTGGCGAACTCTAACGGGAGCAGCCAAAAGAAGATGATGTAAGGTTTTCTAGAATGCTTAATACGAGTTGTATAAAGAAAAGCTTCCTCTGGCAGAAACCACTTAACTATAGGTGAAAAAAATGAGAGGATAAAGATGGATAAGTTGTATTACATTTTTAAAGATGAGATGACTGTTGCTGAACAATTTATGAAAATACTGTTAGCATACAGCTCATTTGTTGATGGATTCAAAGAGAATACACAGTAATTTCAGGATACATAATTTTAAAGACAAAAAGCAAGGCATTTTCATTGAAGATCAACTCTGGAAAGAAAGACATCTGAAGGTGAATATAGTAAAGTCTAAAGTGCTGTCTGTGTAACAGTTGCAGTAAAGGGTATATAAAGTGTCACCCTTTACCTTAAAGGTGATGGGGAATGGTGACAGTTCTGGAAGTGATACTTAGGAGGAGGCAAATGCAACTGATGCAAATCGATGAAAGAAGGGTACTAAGGCAGTACACATTGTAGGCAAAACATTTGCCATGAAGCTAAAAATTGAGCTCAGGTGCATCCTGTTTCCCCTGATCATCCTTGAAATGTTTCTGCAGCTTAATTGGAGTCCACCTGTGGTAAATTCAGTTGATTGGACATGATTTGGAAAGGCACACACCTGTCTATATAAGGTCCCACAGTTGACAGTTCATGTCAGAGCACAAACCAAGGATGAAGTCAAAGGAATTGTCTGTAGACCTCCGAGACAGGATTGTCTCGAGGCACAAATCTGGGGAAGGTTACAGAAAAATTTCTGCTGCTTTGAAGGTCCTAATAAGCACAGTGGCCTCCATCATCCGTAAGTGGGAGAAGTTCGAAACCACCAGGACTCTTCCTAGAGCTGGCCGGCCATCTAAACTGAGTGATCGGGGGAGAAGGGCCTTAGTCAGGGAGGTGACCAAGAACCCGATGGTCACTCTGTCAGAGCTCCAGAGGTCCTCTGTGGAGAGAGAACCTTCCAGAAGGACAACCATCACTGCAGCAATCCACCAATCAGGCCTGTATGGTAGAGGTGCCAGGCGTCACGTTTGGAGGAAACCAGGCACCGCTCATCACCAGGCCAATACCATCCCTACAGTGAAGCATGGTGGTGGCAGCATCATGCTGTGGGAATGTTTTTCAGCAGCAGGAACTGGGAGACTAGTCAGGATAAAGGGAAAGATGACTGCAGCAATGTACAGAGACATCCTGGATGAAAACCTGCTCCAGAGCGCTCTTGACCTCAGACTGGGGCGATGGTTCATCTTTCAGCAGGACAATGATCCTAAGCACACAGCCAAGATATCAAAGGAGTGGCTTCAGGACAACTCTGTGAATGTCCTTGAGTGGCCCAGCCAGAGCCCAGGCTTGAATCCGATTAAACATCTCCGGAGAGATCTTAAAATGGCCATGCACCAACGCTTCCCATCCAACCTGATGGAGCTTGAGAGGTGCTGCAAAGAGGAATGAGCAAAACTGGCCAAGGATAGGTGTGCCAAGCTTGTGGCATCACATTCAAAAAGACTTGAGGCTGTAATTGCTGCCAAAGGTGCATCGACAAAGGTGCATCGACAAAGTATTGAGCAAAGGCTGTGAATACTTATGTACATGTGATTTCTCAGTTTTTTTTATTTTTAATAAATTTGCAAAAACCTCAAGTAAACTTTTTTCACGGTGTCATTATGGGGTGTTGTGTGTAGAATTCTGAGGAAAAAAATAAATTTAATCCATTTTGGAATAAGGCTGTAACATAACAAAATGTGGAAAAAGTGATGTGCTGTGAATACTTTCTGGATGCACTGTATTATTACCTTGAAGGCACAGGAACATCTTTAGCAACAGATTTTGGGAAGTTGTTTGGCATGAAAATTCAAGGTGGGTGATATGGTCTTAAAAATATATCATGATATTCCAGGACATTTTTGTGAAAATCGTACTTTAAAATTATATGAAAATATACTATAGACATTAATATTTGTAAAAGTTTAAAATCCTACCAAAAGTCAAATGTTTTAAAATAGAACAAAATACTAAATACTAATAAAGGGGTCAAATATTCAGCAGTAACAATAAAGAACTATAAAGTTAAACCCTGCAATGTAAAATCAACATTAAAACTAAAAAACTTTAATGTTTGGTATAAAACTAAACAGTAGGATCACACAAAATTTACTATTCACATTCTCAGACTAAATGTAATCAGTCAAATGAGGTAGAATTTACCCCATCAAACAATACACTACCTTTATCATCAGAGCTAAAAATAAAAACAAATTTAGTTTAAAAAATTCCTTATCAATCACCCATCTTAAAAAACTGTCCACTACAAATGCTTATCTGTAATATCTTACTACATTTACTCCAATGCCATATAGTCTCTCAAGTGGTATATTGGTTACAGGGAAACATATTTTTTGGCCAGTAAATTAATTTTTACTACTTTTTTCAAATCAAAGCCTTTCACCAATTTAATCTTCTTAGTTTATATAGAACCTCTTAGTAATTGTTTTAAACAGTTCCAGGGCTCTTCCATAATAGCAAAAAAGTATATATTTTCTATTTTAAACCTAATGTTTCAATATTTTGACTGCACTGTGATCACAGCCATCAGGCACAATGACAATATTGGTACATCTTTCAGAACTTGCAGGATGGTGTAAACGGACTGTGATGCAATCAAAGCATTAACTATTGCTTCTGTCTCAGGCAGTGCTCATGACAATTTTTGTGCCATGTTGGAATCTGAGAGTACTGACTTTATCAGGGGAGCTGTATAATCCATTGATCTGTAACTACTGTGATTCTTAACCAAATGAAATGCCAAAAACACACTCAGCTATAGTGTACATTCTTTGTTCTTCCTGGTGTCCCAAAACATTTCTGTTACTTTTGCAGGCTAGCTTTCTCATTTGTAAATAAAAAAATAATACAAAACTGGTTAATAAGTGGTACTTAGAATTGTGCTAACAAGATGCTCGATACCCTATTTTGCCTGGTTCTAAATAATTATTTCACATCATAAACAATTCATAAAAGTAGATTCTCAAAGAGTCAACATGTAATAAACACATAAAACAAAAGCAACCTCTTTGTAGTTGCAACATTAGGCTTCTAAAAGCTGCAAAAAGAGATAAAGCACTTATGCAGCAGGAAATGTAAATAGGTCTAATGTGTTTTTACAAGACTCCAAGAACGCAACTTTGTGTAACATTGGCACAATAATGCTTCAAACAATACGCCAGTAACTCAGGTTCTTAAAGTATTTCACGTACAAAGCCAAGTTTCTCTTTAATTGTTGTCTTCTAACATTCACACTTTCACATTCAAACACACATCCTCTAGCCTCTGATTTCGTTTCCCTTTCCTCCCTACCAACCCCAATCTCTGCTTACAGCGCTGGCGCTCATCTTGAACAACTAGAAGGAGAGAAAGAAAGAGAGAAGGGGAGAATATTAGTGCAGCCTTCTTTCTCACTAGTAATTCATTTTGTTACTAGCAACTTTTTATATTTGCTGTGCACTGTAAACGACCACAAAAGACAAAGGGTTATCTGTTACACTAACGATAACACCCTCTCCATCCCTTCTGAAGAGTGCTGACTTTTGCACCGGTAGTCTGGCCTCTTAAGTACAACTGGTCTGTGGATGTCTCTCTCTCTTCCTCAGCCCCTTTCACAATACACAGCATTACACAGAAAGGTGCAAGACATACTGAAATGAAAATACATACACCTTTCCTACCTTCTCTTTTCATGCCCATTGCAAGGCACTTCTGGTAACGACAGTACTGGCAACGGTTCCGTTGTCTCTTATCCACTAGGCAATCCTTATTGTCACGACAGGTGTAAGTCAAGTCTTTGCGAACAGTGCGTTTAAAAAATCCTTTGCAGCCTTCACAGCTGTAGACACCATAATGCTTGCCTGAAAAGAAAAAAAGAAACTTGGATTGAAGAATTCCTATGCAAAATTATTAAAAGAATGGCAATATTTTGAGTTTTTTACAGACTTGCATAAACAGTAACTAGGATGCTAAACAACTGAACATACAATAGGCAGTATGTTTCATATTAGATTAACTTCAACCATTTTCTAAAACTATATGGTAAACTATGAAATCCGAAATCCCAGTTAGTAATCATCTCATAGTCTCAGTCACTGTCTCTCAGGGATACTGAAGTATCACTCTAGGGAAAAATAATATAGGTTTCCTAAACTCTAAAGATTTAGGCAGTTGTGTGGAAAATTTATTTTTTTCTCTAAAGGATGGTATAGTGTGGCAATACTATCAAACGGTCCATTAATGCAAGTGATATAATATGTACCACCAACAATGCTTGAGTAAGATTAGGAAAAAAAAAAGAAAGTATATTTAAATAACATTTTGCACCTATAAAAGGAAGGCATTAAATCAGGCTTAATTTGAGATATGTTAAAATGATGCACATATACTATCAATTCATAAATTTCTTGAAGTTCCAATGCCAAGCATATTTCATATGTTAGATGATTTATAAATTAAGAATGGTTGCTATGGATGATTTTCATGCAAGGGTGGAACGGACATTAACTGTCTGTCTATCTTGGCCAGGGTTCCTCCCCATTTGTGGTACTCAAATTAATACAGTAGTACCTTGGTATACGTCTGCTTTGGAATAAGTCCAACTTGGTATACGTCCTGTTTGGACACGAAATATTTTGCTTGGTATACGACCTTTGTTTGGAATACGACTCTCGTGCTAGCCTTGTTTACCTCTCTCGAGACAAAGCCACGACTGCCCACGAGCGTCAGTTGCTAGCATTCAGTGAACAACCCGCGATATAACTCTCTGTGAACTTTCACGTGTGTGATATAGCGGGTCCACAGCTCCTGTCAAAGTTCATCTTTAAAATAAATCACCGCGCTCGCAGCTTGGTGAGGGGGCGTGGTGGTTATGTGGCTGAAGGTTGTCAGGGCGATTAGCGATGTGGGCGTTTCTCACCAAAGTGCACTTGTGAGGGACCGTCCGCATTCATGATTGTTCCTGGGCTGATAAACAGAAGCGCGAGTCAGCTAGAAGGGGAGTAAAAAGAAAGAACGGACGGGAGGTTGAGTGAGTGAGAGAGAGAGGGCTGCTTATCTTGATAAACAGAAGCGCGAGTTGGCTTGAAGGGGAGTAAAAAGAAAGAACAGACGGGAGGTTGAGTGAGTGAGTGAGTGAGAGAGCAAGCGAGTGAGTGAAGTAGGCAGAGTTAACGTCAGCTGCAAGTAGGGCGACTACCCTGTTGGGAAGCAGGGGGGCCGCCAGGTAAAAAGGCACCGGGCTTCTTGTTTTTTTTTTAATTTTTTTTATTTTTAAAGAATGCTTCCTGCTCTATTTTAACTTAGTTGTTTTTAAGAAGACTTTTTTCTATTGTTTTTAACCTCCACGTTTCACTTCTGATTTTATGGATTATTTATTGGAACTTTGGAGACTGCACTTTAATTTGAACACCTTGTTTTGTTAATCGTTTTAATAAAAGCACTTTTTCCACCATCCCCTTGCTTTACCGATGAGGTTAGCAGTGAGGCACATTACCGACGGTGTAGGGTTCAAGGGCTCCCCGGCAGCAGATGGGAGCATACAGGAAACCTGCATCGTCACAACGTGATTTTGTATTTTTTTCATGTAAATTTGAATTGATTGTTGAAAAGTATGAAGGTGGCATGCGTATCCGGGACATGGCTGTTGCATACCGTTTGCCGAGAACGACGGTATCTACGATTGTGAAAAACAAAGATGTTATTAAAAAGTAAAGTGAGGTAAAATTTTCATTTATTTCATCTAATTGCTTTTGTATTTATGTATTTTAGTATTAAGCAGTGTTTAAATTATTTTATACAACCCCATCAATGTATAATATGCCAATAGCAATAGGATTTTTTTTTCCATGGGAACGGATTAATTATTTTCCCATTATTTCTTATGGGAAAAATTTGTTTGGTATACGTCCTGTTTGGTATAAGTCAAAGGGTCGGGAACGAATTAAGGACGTATACCAAGGTTTCACTGTATTTTGTTTCTCTTTTGTTCATTTTTGACTCTGATTTATGTTGATTATGTGTATCACTCTTTATTTTTGGTTATGTCTATGTACAGTACATAAGCTGCCTTTTTTATGTTCCATGTGTTTTGTGGGTGGTCTCCAAAAAGGAGGTGCCACCTGCCAATCACTATCAGGAATTGCCCTCTGCCCTATAAATCCAGAGGTTTCAGAGTTCCTGACATTGTAAATATGCTCTGGATTCTTTTTGCTGTACTTTGTGCCTTTGATATACTTTGGAATTTTGACCGTCAGTGCTCAGTGTTTGACTGTGTTTCTAGATTTCTACATAAGTAGTTTGTTTGCATTAGGTTGCCTTAGTGTTCATATTATTGGCTTTATGAAAGACTATTTCTAGCATCTAGAGATACCATGACCTCTGGAAGCTCTAAAGCAGGGGTCTCCAACCTTTTTTCCCCCCCGAGAGCTACTTTTACCAAATGAAAATGGCTGAGAGCTGCTCATGTTTTTTAACATTTTTTCTCATAGCTTATTTCAACGCAAAAAAAAAATGAATAAGCTTATTTTGCCTCAACATTTACAAAATGTTGGTGTCTATAACTCACAATTTGCATTAAAACATCACATAAATATTTAATTCACCCGCAAGTGCATTTAGTATGTCTGTATGCATTTTCTAGTGTATCTCACACCACTGAATTAAAACATGAACGCTGTCAAAACAAAACAATGCAATTATAAAAACACAGATATTACTTATTCATTTGTCATTTTGTTCCATGTCACTGTTTCAGTTCATAAGAGTATTCACATGTCCAGTTACATGTGTGATGTGTTTTTTAGTTAGTCAGATGACTGGCACTGCATGGAGTCAACAAGAGAGACAGGTGTATGGTGGAGTGTAACCACTTAGGTTCACTCTTATGGAGTCATTTAAATGTTCATCTGTCAGTCTTGTTCTGAACTTTGATTTCAAGACATTCATGTAAGAAAAGGCAGACTCATAGAGGTATATAGATCCAAACAAAGCAGACATTTTCAGAGCTGCCTGGTGAAGATTCTTAGTTATCTGCCTCTACTAAGCTCCAAAAAAGCCGAGAATGCTGTTTAGACTTTAACTACACATTATTTTGAAGGTTTACTTATACATAATATATAAAATCCAATGTCTGTCTGTCTGCTTTTCACGAGAGAACTACTTAATGGATTTAAATCGGGTTTTTTCTACTGTATAGTTTGCTTGAATAATCCGGTTGATTTTGCGACTTCTCTCATTTTGCTATGTATCATAGTTCGGTTGCAGTACCGATTTATTTGCACGAATCCGAGATCCATGCAACAGGCCATGAAGAGGGGCCTTCCTCATTCACTCGCCAGCTTTGGGGCATGTTCCTTAACCCCACTTAGTTAGCGAACAAGAGAACAACTGAAAAGAGAGAGAGAGAGAGACAGATAGATACATACTGTACATACTTTATTAATCCCAAGGAGAAATTCACATACTCCAGCAGTATACTGATAAAAACTATATTAATTAAAGAGGGATAAAAATGCAGTGCAAGTTAAAAAATGCAAGGTGGAGAGTGTGAGGCAGGTATAACAGACAATAACATTGTATAATGTTAACGTTTAACCCCCTGGGTGGAACTGAAGAGTCGCATAGTGTGGGGGAGGAACAATCTCCTCAGTCTGTCAGTGGAGCAGGACAATGACAGCAGTCTGTCGCTGGTGCCTTCCTCACCAGTTTGTCCAGGCGTGAGGCATCCTTCTTCTTTATGCTGCCACCTCAGCACACCACCACGTAGAAGAGGACGCTTACCACAACCGTCTGATAGAACATCTACAGCATCTTAATGCAGATGTTGAAGGACACCAGGAAGTATAGTCGGCTCTGTCCTCTCTTGTACAGAGCATCAGTATTGGCAGTCCAGTCCAATTTATCATTAAGCTGCACTCCCAGGTATGTATAGGTCTGCACTTCCTGCAGACAGTCACCTCTGATAATCACGGGTCCGGGAGGGGCCTGGGCCTCCTAAAGTCCACCACCAGCTCTTTGTTTTTTCTGGTGTTCAGGTGTAGGTGGTTTGAGTCACACCATTTAACAAATTTCTTGATTAGGTTCCTATACTCCTCCTGCCCAGTCCTGATGCAGCCCACTATAGCAGTGTTGTCAGCGAACTTTTGCACGCGGCAGGATTCCAAGTTGTATTGGAAGTCCGATGTATATAGGCTGAATAGGACCGGTGCTACTGACCACTATGTCAGACCTGCAGTTCCTGAGACACACATACTGAGGTCTGTCTGTAAGATAGTCCACGATCCATGACACCAGGTATGAATCTACTCCCATCTCTGTCAGCTGGTCCCTAAGGAGCAGAGGTTGGATGGTGTTGAAGGTGCTAGAGAAGTCCAGAAACACAATTCTTACTGCACCACTGCCTCTGTCCAAGTGGGAGAAGGATCGGTGTAGCATGTAGATGATGGCATCCTCCGCTCCCACCTTCTCCTGGTATGCGAACTGCAGAGGGTCGAGGGCATGGCGGACCTATGGCCTCAGGTGATGAAGCAGCAGCCGCTTCATGGTCTTCATCACATGTGACATCAGAGCGACAGGCCTGAAGTCATTCAGCTCACCAGGACGTGATACCTCTGCTCTAAAGCTACTGAAGTATATTATTACATTGACCATTGAGCAAAGGTTTGATAGCATTAGTCTTCCTTTAAGAAACCCTGGTTGATCTTATAAAATTGTATATGGAAAGGTATCTTATTCATTTTGCTAAAGCTTTCCCAGAATCTTGACTTTATTGTTCAGTAATTAAATTGGACTTCGATGTGCACTCTAATGGATCTTTTCCCCATAAATAAATAATAAATAAATAAACAAACAAACAAATCAAAAACAATTAAAAACTGACTAATTCAGGACATGATGTTTTAAGACAGAATGTGTTCTTTTTTACCTTCCCTATAAATAGTTGTTTAACAATTTACTTTTATTTTGATTCCTTACAAAATTCTACTAAATACTTGTCTGGCCCTTCAGTTTTTCATCCTGAATCTCAAGGAGCCTCAGGGGTCTTTGCTTTTTTTTTTTTTATATAAGTGATGCACCAAGCTTGCCATTTAAATTTTATCAAAAACATTTCAATGCATTGCAATTTTACATTTGTTACAACTATTACTTCATTAACCTTACCTCTATCTGAATTTTTAATTTGTACAACGGCATTACCAAACCTCATCTGCCTTTATTTTTATTTTAAGGGAGTCATTGAACTTACAAAGCTAAACCAAATTTTAGCAGTTACAATGTAGATAAAGAACAATAACTTTTAAATAAATCATTATAAATAACCATATGGAAAAAAAAGACAAAACCTACTTAAAAACTGAAAAAAAACAAACATTCACATTCATGTTAACACCATGGTAAAGGCACCTTCTTAAAATCTTAAAAATGTATCTACACTTCCAAAAAAAAAAAAAAATTGACCACAAGTGAAATTTAGGCATGGTCAGAATAAATTATGCCAATCCAGCCTACACATGTAGCAACAGAAAACTTAACTTAATTTTAAACAATTGGACAAACACTTCAGTATAAAATAAGGATTGAAAGGAGTATACACAAAGCATTAAGTTTCACATAGACAAAAGCATGGACAATAATACGGTAATGAGAATTACTGAATATTCTAAATTTATTGTTAATTATTTGGTGGGTCATTTTTTTCTCTTTTTAGTTTAGATGGCTGCGTAGGAGTCATTTTATTAAACTATTTCCACATATGTTGTAAAACTTTCATCTCTCCCACTTAAAAACTTAAATCCTATGCACAGCTCTAAAATGTCTTGCTCCATGAAGCATGAAGGTAGGTTGTGCATTCAGAGGTTAATTAAGAGCTGCATAAATTCAGTAAATGCTTAGCTGAAGTGTTGGCAGAGTACAACGAAAATTACAAGCTATAGTTCAAAATCAAAGTTAACATTTATGGTTTGGTGGGGTGGGGGGGCTAACCAGCTAACAACAGAGATGAAGCAAATGTTAAGTTCTCAGTGCAAAAGCTGAATAACAGTTAAAATATACTTTAATAATAGCATTGTATAGATGTGCTTCACCACACTACATTCAACTGTGAATAAAATAAATGTTAGGTTAAATACTGCTAAGGATAAATATGTAATAATATAAACAACACATCACTTTTGTATTATGTATATTCATTTTCATTAGTTTACTTGAAATAAAAAGCAGTCCTTGGTGGATTTCTGGCTTCTGTACATTCTATTTCACTGTATTTTAATCAAACAGTCATTGTTTTGTTGCAGAATAAATATACATTTACTGTATATAGCAATAATTATCACTACCATCCAAAACATATTTATTTTCCTCATGTTAACTATTTTTGGCTATTATGGCCAACTCAAAGGAAGATCCAATTTCACTATAAAGTTACATAGTAGGAACGACACTGCACTTATTCAAAATTCACCATAATTTAACTAACATATGTATCGCCACAACAGAGTCCAAACATATTATAGGGCTGTGGTATACAGGGGCCGCAGCTCTGAATAAAAGACCAGTTTTTAAATAAATAATTGCCACACTTGAAGCTTATAGAGGGGGCATGGTAGTGTGGCCGGAGCAGTTCTCGAACGTGATGTGGTGCGGGCATTTCCTCACTTAAGTGCACAGGTTAGGAATCGTCCATATCCGTAATTGATGCCGAGAGCTGCTAATCGCTACTGCTGTGCTACATCCCCATTATAAATAGGAGAAGCACGAATGTGGAGGGATAGAAGAAAAGACAAAAAAGAAAATGACGGGGGTTGAAAAGGAGGAAAGGCAGGTAGCGAAGGAGCCAGTGTGAGTGAGCGAGTGAGAGCAGGCTCGCTGTAAGAAGGACAGGCAGCTGGGAGAAGTGAGCCCAAGCAGGGTGTTTGGCCAGCACCTAGGGGCAAACTGATTGGGTCAATCTTGTTGAGTTTTGCAGAGGAGCAGGAGTGACCATGATCGACGGCTCGCTGCGTAAGGCAGCGGGAATCGGAGGCTTGGGAGGTGGTAGCCCCAGTGTGAGTGCCCTGGTTGCAGGGGAACCGAAGTCTCGGTCTGGTGAGAGCCCTATGAAGCCAGGGACCGAAAGGTGACCAGACCCTTAGGAGAAGGTCAGCTACAGGTAGGGTGACTCCCCCTGGTGCATGGTCCGGATGAGAGAAGCAGGGGAGCTGCCAGCTAAGGAAGGCGCAGGGTTTTGTTTTTAAAAGGACTGCTTCCAGTCATTGTTTTAACCTCGTTTTAATGGATTTATTAATTGGATTTTAACCTCCACATTTTCACTATTTTTAATGGATTATTTACTGACTTTTAGAAGCACTGCACTTGTTTTGAACACTTTCTGCTTTTGACTGTTTTAAATAAACACACTTCTGCACTTTGCACCTTTTCCCCTTGCTTCATTGGTGTCCTCACTGTCCAGCTCATCCGGTTACACTACCGACAGTGTGGGGTTCAAGAGCTTCCAAAAAGTCAGAAGGGAGCATGGAGTTGAACCCGCATCGTCACAGGCTCTTTGATTTAACAGAATGCAATGACATATCCTTTACAAAACATCTATATCATCTTGTAAATAATAGTACAATAATCAAATATTGTTTCTTTAATAATAAATGTTACTCAATAACCTATTTGTGTGTTATGAATCTCCATGTTGACACCCTTCAACTAAACTGTCAACCAAATTTATTCCCCTATTGGACATGTAAAAAAATCTTGAATTAGTTGAAATTAAAGATACAATGAAAAGACTTGTGTCTTTCTGTAATTCTACAAGTTACACATACAGGTGCCGGTCATAAAATTAGAATATCATGACAAAGTTGATTTATTTCAGTAATTCCATTCAAAAAGTGAAACTTATAGTATATTAGATTCATTCACTACACACAGACTGATGTATTTCAAATGTTTATTTCTTTTAATTTTGATGATTATAACTGACAACTAATGAAAGTCCCAAATTCAGTATCTCGGAAAATTAGAATATTGTGAAAAGGTTCAATATTGAAGACACCTGGTGCCACACTCTAATCAGCTAATTAACTCAAAACACCTGCAAAAGCCTTTAAATGGTCTCTCAGTCTAGTTCTGTAGGCTACACAATCATGGGGAAGACTGCTGACTTGACAGTTGTCCAAAAGATGACCATTGAAACCTTGCACAAGAAGGGCAAGACACAAAAGGTCATTGCTAAAGAGGCTGGCTGTTCACAGAGCTCTGTGTCCAAGCACATTAATAGAGAGGCGAAGGGAAGGACAAGATGTGGTAGAAAAAAGTGTACAAGCAATAGGGATAACCGCACCCTGGAGAGGATTGTGAAACAAAACCCATTCAAAACTGTGGAGGAAATTCACAAAGAGTGGACTGCAGCTGGAGTCAGTGCTTCAAGAACCACCACGCACAGACATATGCAAGACATGGGTTTCAGCTGTCACATTCCTTGTGTCAAGCCACTCTTGAACAAGAGACAGCATCAGAAGCTTCTTGACTGGACTGCTGCTGAGTGGTCCAAAGTTATGTTCTCTGATAGTAAATTTTGCATTTCCTTTGGAAATCAAGGTCCCAGAGTCTGGAGGAAGAGAGGAGAGGCACAGAATCCACATTGCTTGAGGTCCAGTGTAAAGTTTCCACAGTCAGTGATGGTTTGGAGTGCCATGTCATCTGCTGGTGTTGGTCCATTGTGTTTTCTGAGGTCCAAGGTCAACGCAGCCGTCTACCAGGAAGTTTTAGAGCACTTCATGCTTCCTGCTGCTGACGAACTTTATGGGGATGCAGATTTCATTTTCCAACAGGACCTGGCACCTGCACACAGTGCCAAAGCTACCAGTACCTGGTTTAAGGACCATGGTATCCTTGTTCTTGATTGGCCAAACTCGCCTGACCTTAACCCCATAGAAAATCTATGGGGTATTGTGAAGAGGAAGATGCAATACGCCAGATCCAACAATTCAGAAGAGCTGAAGGCCCCTATCAGAGCAACATGGGCTCTCATAACACCTGAGCAGTGCCACAGACTGATCGACTCCATGCCACGCCGCACTGCTGCAGTAATCCAGGCCAAAGGAGCCCCATCTAAATATTGAGTGCTGTACATGCTCATACTTTTCATGTTCATACCTTTCAGTTGGCCAACATTTCTAAAAATCCTTTTTTTGCATTGGTCTTAATTGATATTCTAATTTTCCGAGATACTGAATTTGGGACTTTCATTAGTTGTCAGTTATAATCATCAAAATTAAAAGAAATAAACATTTGAAATACATCAGTCTGTGTGTAATGTGTGAATCTAATATACAAGATTCACTTTTTGAATGGAATTACTTAGATAAAAAGGAAGCATTTTAAAACAAGTATCTAGAGCTTATGGTTGTTGTCAGCGTCACTGAATGAATGGAACATAAAAGAAATACAACCGGCCATCGCGACCGATAATGACACTATTATAAAGCTTTGCCGGGTGAGGCACGTTGTAGGGTCTTTTATCTTTAGGGTCTCTTATATTTACAGATAAAAAAAGGCTACAGATTCTGTTATTTTTTTTTGTTGCAGAAGGCAAATTAAACAGAAGCTTGGAGCTAAACGGTATCTGCAGCACATATTATTTAGGCTCTACTTGTTTGGATGTCGACGGAGACAAGGTTTCCGTGTGATGTCGGGATAAATGGCTTCTCAAATTTGTGTTACAACAAAAATTAACTTCTGAGCTGCGCTGCTTACATATGGCTATGCTTTTATCAAGTTGTTCAGTACCGAAGCACCATTTCAATATGTAGTAAGTCCACACTTTTGATTTAAGCATCTGATACACTGATTTCCATTAAAAAGGACACACCATGTTATGCAAAGTAGGAAAGTGCTTTTTCCGTAGAAAGCCTTAAGCCATTTAAGGAATTGGATGCCAAAAAACAAAGATAAGCAAAAATCTACATATAGTAACTGAGCAGGACAGAGATTCACAAGATCAATCTTCAGACTTTAAGAATTGATATTGAATCATTTAAATGAAAAATAACTAATCAGAAAACTGATATTTTTTACCCAGGCCTAATTCTAAATGTTACCGAGGACTGAATATTAAAACATAATAATAAGCCTTAACTGACTTCTGGATTCAAAATACGGCATCAGAAATGAAATATTTTGTGGTAAGATTTTTGCCCAAAATCCACAGTCCCAACCTGCGAAATAGAATGTCACTATTATTTATAATTCCAATATATATTTAAAAAGTCTTATTTAAAGGCAAAAACTGGGGTTTGAATATAAAACAATAATTGCAAAACAGAAACAAAGATTAGTTTAGTATGTTATTCCTTAATCAATTTCCATTCCATGCTAAAAAGTATCAAGTCAGGCTGCATACACCTTATCAACTGCCTAAACTTCTATAATCTTCCTTAATAATGTTGCTGTGCATGTTTTGGTAATGTAGTAGTTTCGTGAGAAAGACACTCTCACTCATTTTTAAGTTTTCTTAGCTTCTATGAATAAAAACATTTGCAAAATGCAGAGGCATACAAGAGGATGGGATCCCTTAAAATGTCCGTTACTGTGAACCATTAATTGAGCAAAAGATGAATTGATCACCAGGGTATCCAAATCTTTGTATGTCACTGTAAATAATTATGTGGAGAAAATACTTAAAGATCAATATAATGCAACATTCAGAACACTCAGCTGCATCATTTGTTTAACATGTAGAGTCAAAGTTCCTATACTTATATAAAAGGAAAATTACCTCAAAAAGACTGGGGGAAAAAAAGCATACTGACCGTGTTTAAGTTTGAGTAATCACAAGCAATTTTTCCTGGGTTTCTTATGTGCATTACAGGTAGTGCAAAATGTACCTTGTTCTGCTTTGTCTTTGATAATACAGCATATTACTCTGTGTGCATGAGAATCCAGGTTTTTATATCTATTATAAAAAAAAAAATCCTGGAGAGAAACACTAGGGATATGAGACGTGATCTTCACGTGAAGATCATGGAAGACACTTAAGACACCGCGAGATGAAAGAGAATAGTCACGGAGCGTCTTGCAGGGACCTTAAACATTAGACTCTGTGTCAAGAGATTGACCCAGGACTGTCTCGCGATGACGTAGGACATGAGATTCTTGCAAGAATCTCCCTATGCCCTACTTACAATCAATCAATACTAATAAAAGGCAAAGCCCTCACTGATTCACTGATCACTAATTCTCTAACTTCCCGTGTAGGTAGAAGGCTAAAATTTGGCAGGCTCATTCCTTACAGGTTACTTACAAAAGTTAAGCAGGTTTCATTTTGAAATTCTACACGTAACGGTCATAACTGAATCCTACTTACGTACATATATACATCCATAGCCTGCAGCTCGGTCGCCGTGTGAGGTGGCGTTGCGTCCCCCATTCCCACGCCTCCCACGTAGTTGGCTGCCTGCCTATACACTGTGTGCACAATTATTAGGCAAGTGAGTATTTTGACCATATCATCATTTTTATGTGTATATTCCAACTCCAAGCTGTATTAACTTGAATGCTTATTGGATTTAAGCACGTCAGGTGATGTGTATTTGTGTAATGAGGGAGGGTGTGGCCTAATGAGATCAACACCCTATATCAAGGTGTGCAGAATTATTAGGCAGCTAGTTTTCCTCAGGCAAAATGGGCCAAAAAAGAGATTTAACTGACTCTGAAAAGTCACAAATTGTAAAAAGTCTTTCAGAGGGATGCAGCACTTTTGGAATTGCTAAGATATTGGTGTGTGATCACAGAACCATCCAACATTTTGTTGCAAATAGTCAACAGGGTTGCAAGAAACGTGTTGAGAACAAAAGACGCAAATTAGCTGCCAAAGATTTGAGAAGAATCAAACGTGAAGCTACCAGGAACCCATTATCCTCCAGTGCTTTCATATTCCAGAGCTGCAACCTACCTGGAGTGCCCAGAAGTACAAGGTGTTCAGTGCTCAAAGACATGGCCAAAGTAAGGAGGGCTGAAACCCAACCACCACTGAACAAGAAACATAAGTTGAAACGTCAAAACTGGGCCAAGAAATATCTGAAGACAGATTTTTTTCAAAGGTTTTATGGACCGATGAGATGAGAGTGACTCTTGATGGACCAGATGGATGGACCTGTGGATCAGTAATGGGCACAGAGCTCCACTCCAACGTGGAGGTGGGGTACTGGTATGAGCTGGTATTTTTAAAGATGAGCTAGTTGGACCTTTTTGCATTGAAGATGAACTCAAAATCAACTCCCAAACCTACTGCCAGTTTTTCGAAGACACTTTCTTCAAACAGTGATACAGGAAAAAGTCTACATCTTTGAAGAAGACCATGATTTTTATGCAGGCCAATGCTCCATCGCTTGCATCGAAGTTCTCCACTGCCTGGCTAGCCAGTAAAAGCCTTAAAGACTGAAGGAATAATGACATGGCCCCCCTTCCTCATCTGACCTAAACCCTATCAAGAACTTGTGGGCACTTCTTAAACGTTAGATTTACGGGGGAGAAAAACAATACACCTCTCTGAAGAGTGTCTGGGAGGCTGTAGTCACTGCTCCACAAAAAGCTGATCGTCAACAGATCAAGAAACTGACAGACTCCATGAATGGAAAGGCTTATGACTGTTATTGTAAAGAAGGGTGGCTATATTGGTCATTGATTGATTTTTTTTGAAATGTCAGAGATGTTTATTTGTAAATTTTGAGGTGTTTGTTTATTATTCTCACTATAACAGATGAAAATAAACAAGTGAGATGGGAAAATTTTCATTTTTCCTTTAGTTGCATAATAAATCTGCACACTAATAGTTGCCTAATAATTGTGCGCACATATGTATTCCCCTGATGATGTTCACACTCACATTTCCGTTGTGAAACATTCAGGTTTCAGGTTTATTAACATTTTGGATTGACTGATAGCACTGTGTTTGTTCCATATTAAAATTAATCCTCAAAAATACAACTTGCCTAATAATTGTGCACACGGTGTATTGTGTCCCCCATCCCCACGCTTCCCACGTAATTGGCTGCCTGCCCATATAAGGCCGTCCGTCGCTCTGGTCTCTTCATTCCCTTGCTTGCTTCGCCACGGTATTCATGTCTCTCTGCTAATAACTGCAGCCTTTTTATTTAATCCACAGCTTCTCTGCTGTTTTATTGTTTGTTTATTACGATTATAGTTATTGTGTAGGTATTTTAGACTTGGTTTACTGTTCAGGTACCCTTTTCCTTTACCGTTCCAACCATACCCCCATTAACATGAATATCGAGGTGATCACCATCTATCAAAGAACTGTCACTTACCGAGTGGTTTCCATGCCCAGAGATGCCGCCTGCCTTTTCCATTCTCTGTGTTACATATTGCACGGCCATATCGAGGTCACTCTTGATATCCGGAGGAACATTGTGTCTTATGTATTGAATGACTGGGACAGGTTCAAGGTGTGGACTGATGACGGTACAGGAGATAATTATACTACATAGGAGCCCTATTAGATTGAAATGCTTAAACCCTTCACCTATGGTTCTGCATGTGAGTTGATGGCTGCCGCTGAATTGTTCGGTTGTCGCTTTCAAGTGCACCGAAATGGCCAAATATTTTACACCTTTGGAGAACCGCCAATGCCTCTTAAACATCTTAGATTCACAGGTGATGATTTGAGTAGTGGACACTTTGGATGTTTATGAATGTTTCAACTCTCAAAAGCTGGATGCGAGGTTATCGATGAAACCGGTTGTATACTTACAACGCTTGACAGATGCCGAATGTCACTTCAACACAACAAGTCCTGCAAATACTAACGTAATTGAAACAAACCATGAAACTCAAACCGATTATGACAGCAGCAATCCAAGCTGTGAGAAAACAGTAAAAAGGAGGCGTGTCAGACATTGTGGTACATTTTCTGATACAGCTAGATGTAAACAACTTTGTGACGCTGCCGCCAAATACTCGCAGAAAAATCCACAAGTTCATAGAGACACTGTCGCTAAATACTCGCTGGCAAATCCACAAGTTCATAGACACGCCGCTGCTTAATATTCACAGGCAAATCCACAAGTTAATACCGGTAATGCCTGTTAAACATCTTAGATTCACGAGTACCAATTTGGGTAGTGAACACTTCGATGAATGAAACCTGTTATCTTTACAATGGTTGACAAATACGGAATGTAACTTGAACACAACACGTCCTTTAGATACGAACCTGATTGAAAGAAATAATGATAATCAAATCCTCGATGACAGCAACACTCATAACAGTGACAAAACAATTACATTGACAACCATGTTACGTTATTTTTAAAATGTTTCCTTTTCTTTATCATAACTTCTTTAACACACTACTTCTCTGCTGCGAAGTGTGGGTATTTTGCTAGTATCAAATTAGGGGCAAAACACGGGCAGCAAAACATTCAGTCATGTGAAGGATTTGAGCACACACAGATCCAGGGTCTCACCGCATATAAAGTGTATAAGGACAATACATTAAAAATGAAACGTCAACGACTAAGTGAAGAAGAAAGCAGCACGGAGAAAAGAGACTCAAAAGCACTGCAGAGAAAAAAGAGCAAATAAGAATAATCTAGGTGCAAATTCAGAAAATAAGGAAAGTAATTATCAGCACGTCCAATCGGGCTCAGAATTAAAAGACAGATTAAAAGACAAAGTAGAACTTCATAAAGATGTTCACAAACGTCTGCGTGATACACACGTGGAGAAAGTTAAAGAATATGAAAGTAGGAAAATTAGAAAGTATAAAAAAAAGAAAGTAAAGATTGCAACAATTCAAAGAAAAGAAAAAAAAAAAAAAACTTAAAAAAGTGTGTATCCGGAAAACCAAACATGGGGGTTGGCGAGCAGAGGGCAAAGCCCCCTAGTTAAATATAAAAAGAATAAAAAGTTTAAATGTTGTAATTTTTGTCAAAAATATGTCTGAATATACTCAAACCTTAATATACTGTTATTTTGACAACTCCACTAAGGGCAGCTTTTTGAAGATAGTAAATCATTTCTACAATTCTTTAAAATCATTTCCTGGTCATGGAATACAAGGCAGCCTCACTCTGCTGTAGTACGAGTTTCTATGTACACATATGCCAACATCAAAACTGATACCAGCAAAAAAATGTGGCATAAATACTATTAATTTTCATTATTTTAATACATATTTTTAAAAAATTGTGTACTGGTTTGCATGAGAATCTGTTACTGTTACACGACTACAGCTCTCTAAACATACCTTTTCTGCAGTGAATTCAATAATAGAGCTGCACTAATAATTCATATTTCTCAAAAGCCAGGAAGATGTATTTAAAACCTGTGGAAGGTTCTGGATTTCTACATGAATAGCTTCTAAAATGTGATCTTGTTGTCTTTTTATTCATAAGACGACTTTGCCAAGTCATGCAAGTCTCAGTCACGTGAAAAAGCATGCACACTCTTTCTTTTCTACATGGACATATCAAAGTTTGATTTTCATTTAAACAGTACCTTTAGGTAAAGGTGGTGTAAATGGTGGAGTCTGGACAACATGCCATTTCTGTTTGTGGAAAAAGTAGGTACACCTTTGGCTCTAAGGCCGGGTTTATACTTCACACGACGTGATGCATACTGCAGTGGACGCTCCTGCTACGCAAGCGTTGTACTGTTTATACTTGCGTGCGTACTTTACGGAAATCTGGAGGAAACCACCAGGTGACACTACTAGATGATATTACGGTGGGAACAGGTTTGGCTTTGCTGTGTTGTGAATTGCCTGGAACACCAATTAAATTCCGATGACACCTTACCGCAATATCTCTGAAAGGGATGTTTAATGATTAAATCCATCAATCCAGGGATGTGTCCATTCCAGCTAGTATTGGGCACGAGGTAGAAATAATCCCTGGACGAGGAATCAGCTCATCGCAATGTGAATACAAGCACTCATATACACTAGCGTCATTTTAGTGTCACTAAATCTTCATATCTTTGGAAGGAAACCGGAGTACACTGTGGAAACCCAGCAGGAAAACGTAAACAGCGATGCGACTCCCTGCAGCGCTAATGCTCCGCCACCGTGTCACCCCTGTGTGTGTAGTTATTAACAGTGTTCATTATTTAAACGAAATGAACGATTTATCTGTAAAATGTAACATACATTCTTTAATGCATTTCATCATGAAAGTGATATCAAGTATAAATCTAAGGATTCTAAATGTGCAGAGACTTGGAATATCACACATTTAATGTCTTCAGTGTGCCGATCTATTGCTGTTTACCACTGCTGTCAGGTGAGGAGGAAGGCTCAGAAAAAAATAAGGCGGCACAAAAGATGGTATGCAAGACTTTTAAAATGTATTGTGTCATTACGATCGGGAATATGCGACGTTTGAATATAAAAGCACCACGAATGCATCTGTATGTCGGCATTTTACTTCACCACATCGAACCATTCATCAAACATCGAACCTACTAGGAACCACATAGAGGCTTTCTGTCACAAGTAGATTAGTAAACAGAGAGTCTGACGTGACGTTCCAACTTAATCGCACTTCACCGATGTCCCAAACTTTTTGCTGGTACTGCAACTCGCACATGCGTTGCGTTAATTTCTGAGGACCTGCTCAGAGGATACGTCAAATGAACGCTGGGAACATGTGACAGCCATGATGTGTGCGAATTCTGAGCGTAAAGTATAAACGAGCCCTAATAGCTAGTATTACCCCCTAAGCAGAAACAACCTAAAGTAGGTGTTCCCTAAAATTGCCAATTAGTCACAAATATCAAATGGGAGAAGTTTACCCCTCCCCCACAAAGAATGTTTTTATCTGTGACATAATGTGAGGCATATTTGCATGCACAGCCCATTCTCCCCATATTTTCTCAATAGGATTTACATCCAGACTTCTTTTCAACCATTTCTTGGTAGATTTACTTTAATGTTTAGGGTCATCGTCATGGTGCAAGGTCCACCTTAAGCTAAGCTTCAATCTTCTGACGGATTGTCTCATATTATATTTAGGCACAGTCTGCTACAATAAGAACCCTGGCTCTGATGTAGCAAAGTAGCCCCAAACCAGAATATTTCAACCACAAATTTTACTTTAGTATTTCCTGGCTGAAGAAACAAATTGATGATTTAAAAAATATGAAACTAAAAGCAACAGAATATCTTAAACAATATAGGCTTGTAACACTGTCAAAAAGTAAGTTCACCACTTTTTTTTTTTTTTTTTAAAAAGAAAAAAACAAAGTGTTGTGTTCACCAATGACTTTGTTCACTGAATATTTTCCTGGAAATTCATCATGCGTTTGGCTTAAAACAAAATCTTTCCGCCAGCACACCATGATGCTTTGTGAGGCCTGCATAATATCCTCGCCAATGTTAGATGGGACTGCATCCCATCCCTGAGTCTAAAAATGTTGATCCTAGTAACAGTCTAAAAATGTGACAAAAACTTGCAAATACATTTAAAAACACAAGAATTGCACAGAAGGAAACTGGAAACATGTCGGTGTATGTTTGTCTTAAAGGTAGTACCATTTTGCATGGACTTGTATATGACCTTTGTGTAACACTGGGAAGTGAAGAATTCACATGCATGTTGTGAATTTGGTAGTATTGGCAGTGAATGAACAAAAGCATTAGGGACTGAACCAAAGTGTACTTTTCGGTTCCAGAAAGTGTTCTACATGTTTGCAAACCATCATTTGTGCAATACTTAATGAATTCAAGCTTTCTGATTCTGATATTTAATTCTATTCATTTTATGTCAGGATAGCATGGTGGCAACAGTGGTCACATAGCTCAAGTCACATTTTTATGCACAATAATTGTTCCAACACAGTCAACAAAAATTTCCCTAGCCATCAAGGACACCACATTACCATTATAAACCACTCAAACCTAGATCAGATTAGCCTTCTCCACTGAATCAATGCATTTTGCCAAGTTTGGCGAAGTTCACGAACGTTTCTACAGTGGTGAAGCAAATTCAGAGGGGGTTTCTCAACACTAAACTAGAGGATATTTGATAATAAGACCTTGCAACAAGATAAAACACTCAAGCAAATTCATAAAAAAATGCATTAATGGCCAAAGTCCAGATTTTAGCTACACTGAAGTGCTTTGAGAGAACATGAAATGGGCAGTACATGCAAGAAATCTCCCAAACATAAGACAATTAAAGAAGTTGTTGGCAAAAATGTCTGAAACTTGACATATTAATCTTAAAAAAATTATACTAGAAAGTCAATATAATTTCTGCCCCCAAAGGGGCATCAGAAATGAATGAATAGTAAGTAGCAATTTTCATTGAATCTTATAAAAACAGATTGCCTTTACCTATCAATATGAACATCAAATATCCATATATGCAATTATGTTAAACACATTTTCATGATGTTTACTTTGCTAAAGAATATACAGTTTTGTGGAAAATGTTTCTTAGACTAGATAAATATAAGTTACAAGGAGAAATTCACATATATACAGCAGCAGAAATATAAAAAAACAAGGATAAAGACTCATAGGACAGATAATACAGCCAATCAATACGTAAATAAAAATAAAACATTTTTTTTTGCACATTTGATTTGTCATCAATGTTTAAAGAAATATTGAATAAACGATTCAAAAACAAATGCCAAAAGACTCACCACTAGGTAAAATTTAGGCTGATACAGATGCTATTACATTACATCCAGCATTTGCTTATTAGGAAAATGTAGTGCTTTGTTGACACAGAATAAAGGGCAGCTTGCAACCATTAGCATGTCAAATAAGCAAATGGAATAAGTGCAAGAACCTACATTCTGCAAAAAGGAACAGACTGCCTGCTCAAACAGAAACATTTTTAGAACAGGTACATTATTTCTAATACAGTATAGAACTAAACCAAACCAACATAATTATTTAGCTCTTTCAACTACGACGTAAAATTAAAGTAAATGATTTCAATGAAAAAATCTAAGCAGTTATTGACAGTTAAAAAAATCCCAGATATGTAAACACTTTTGAATTTTTGGAAAATGAAAAAGCAAATTAAGAAATACAAACTAGGTATCTTTCAGGCTATGATTAAATATTGAGAATGGAACGCATTGCTAAATTTTAATTATAACAATTACTGCTGTACATATGCACATATAGGACTTCTGAGTAGTATAAAGAGCAATTAAAGCTTATATATCAACACAAAATGGTTTTAAATTTAATACCTTAATAAATATGGCAGGAAGACTGAACTGAAACTCCTCCCACAACTCAAGTGCATTTAAGGATATGGAGTCTTAAACATACCCTGCCTGAGACCTTACAGATGGAGATTGGCCAAAATTTGGTTAGTAACTATAACGGTAAGTATCTAAGAATGTGTTCATGGACAGAATTGGTAAAGACAATTTACAGCAGGGAAGTAAAGTAAAGACTTAAACCTGAGAGTACATTGGCACTGAAATGGAGAATTAGTTGCATGTAGTATCAAAAAGGTTTGGGCGAATGATTTAACCTTGTAAGGACACAACAAACTTTGCCCAGACTGTTTTCAGCAAGGAAGCCAAAACATTAATCTTGACTATGAGTTGTTGCAGCAGGTGGAAGGAGTATTTTTTTAGTAACTTATAAAAATAGCAGACAGCATGCTGTGCTCACAGAGAAACGTGCTAGAGAAAAAAAAAAAAAAAGGTGGCGCAGAATCATTTTTTCCTGTGGGTAATGTTACTCTATTGGTTGAGAAACACTGAAGGCAAGGCTGTAATGTTTGTTAACATCCTGAGGAAAAATCTGAAGAACATTAATATTAATATTGTTAAGATATTATACTTATTGTTTTTCTTAAACACTAAACAGAATAGCATATTAAGTAAAACATTATATAGGAATAGTTAAGAATGAGTAGAACGGTGCTTGAAAAAATTAATTTTCAAAGCGAACAGAATTTAAGCAAATATGTCTGTACCAGAAACATGCAGGAGCTATTGGGATAAACAGATTGACAAATCTATGCCACTATTTTGTCATTTTGTAGCAGGAGGTTGGTATTTGCTACAAAAATTGCATAAATATTATTTTTCTTCAGCAAGTTGCTAGCTTGCTCACTTCAATTCTTGTTCTCCTCCAAATCAATATGCTTTTTTATTTGAGTTATTCAAATCTGAATAGCTGTTTAGTGTGCAACAGTTTCAGAAGCCAAATATATTATTCAGCAAATATTCTATTCGGCCACATATCACATTAAGTCATCTTGTTCAGACATCTAATGGGGTTTTGTTATACTTGTTATACAGTATTGCCCAAGTTAAGATGATTAGCCCCACCCTGATGCAACCACCTACTTTTCTTCTGAATAAAACAAATGGAATCATTGAAAAGATTCAAAACTAGTACAAGTAATTGTTTGGTCACATGACAATTTATAATTTTTTTTTTCCCCAATTACATATTTTGTGGGTTAATTCATACTATTAAAATTAGTTTATTGGTTATGAAGATAATTTTTAACAAAGGAAAATTGATTTGTTAAAATTACTATATGTAATTAGGTTTTCCTTTTCATTCAATCACACTATTAGTGCCCATTATAATATACAGTACTTGAATTCATTCTTACTTTGATGTGCACCAACAGCTATTTTGTTGTATATTTTAGCACAGTGACTAGGGCTGCAACGATTAGTTGATGTAATCGACGACATCGACTACAAAAAATCGTCGACACGTCATAAACAGAACCTTCAATAAAGGCTCCAGTCACAAAGAACCACATTGGTTTTTGTAACTGCAATGCACTACATGAACGTCTGGGGGCAGAATCGTTTGTTACTGTTTGTCAAGATGCACACAGTCCTACCAGCGCAAGCATCCTGGAGCTGTGATGCCGCCGTCTCTCAAGAGGTAAGTTTTAGCAAGTAAAGTTAGTGTCACGTGTTACCATTGATGTTTGTACTATGTGTATATCAAGGTTTCGACAATGATAGTTGACCCTTAAACTGACACATATTTGGGGGTTAATGCGCCCCTGGACGTCAAATACTTTTTAGTTGCACTTTTTAAATAAACATCACAATTCACAAAGAAAATGTGAAATTTTAACGGAACACGTATTTTTTTTTCATGCAAAGAGCAACACAATTACTGCAACACTGATCATTTTACACACTGGAAATGAACTGTAAAAACTATTAAAAAAAACTACAATATTACTATATTGCAACAATATTACTATACTATATGTTCAATATGCAGTTGAAGTCATTGATGAAATTCAGTATATCATCGAGCCAACTGTGCTTGAACTGGCTGCATGCAAACACACAGGGGTAATGATTGATGATGATGATTGCAGGCTCATCTAGTGCAGCGGCTGAATCCCAGAGACAGTGGGGCTGCAGATCTGCCGGGGCCGGCAGTGGTCATGAGCTGACTGCTCAACAAATATATGGCACTGACTGATCAGCTCCGGCGTGCTGGCAAATTGCACTGAGATACAACTTTAGCCAGTCGCAGAGTTCAATGAATGTACGTCGCCGCATATACTCGGCTTCAGCGTGCTTCCAAATTGCACTGGAAACCGACTCTAGCTAGTTGCGGCGTTCAACAAATGTACTTTTCTGAATATACTTGGCTCCGGTGTGCTGGCAGTAATTACCTTGTTACATATTTTAGTCTGTTATTTTTTTTATTTTGGCATAATATAGTACATGATGTGATAAACTACAACAATTTTCTTTCAGAATGTGATCATTAAAACATCTTTCTCTGTCTGCAAAATCACTTATTTATTCCTGTTACCTCTACTCCCTCTGAGTGTCTCTTCTCAGCAGTTGGAAACATTGTCTTAAAGAAGAGAGCCAGTCTCACACCAGAGCATGTCAAAATGCTCACGTTCCTGCACTGCAATCAGGAATATATGAACAGAATCTTTTATAAACTGTACATTGTTTTATTTTATTTGAACTGAAGCTTTATTTAAACTCTTGGACTTTATTACACTCCAGTGGCCATTTTTGGTTAAGTTAAATGCACTTTTTGTGTTTAAAGACTATGTACACTTTAGTTGGTATTGTTTAATATATTTTTTATTGTGACGGTCACACTAATATAAAATCTGATTATTTTCAAATTCATGTTTCACTGGTTATTTTTATTTGACTATTATTAACTTTAATCATGTTAATGCAGAGACAGATTTTTATTTCATGGAAAATGCTAATTTGCAACTTCAAAATATCAACCAGAAATAGTATTTTGTTACTGATGTTCATCCAGGTTAGAAATCAAATCTGAAATTCCCGAGGCATACTGTACAACTAACAATTTTACCCAGCACAAAGCACTTTAAAACTGTAGATGCAATGATCCAAAGAAAGTGAGTAACACAGCTAAACAGAATTGCCTATATAAAAGACATTGCATATTTGCAGGTGAGCAGGCTGCAACCCAGCTTTTACTTTTTAATCTATTATTTTAATTAAATCAACCTGATATATCAGTGCAGTGTGAAAAACAGATGTGTCTGCTAATAGCACGGTGTGATAAAACAAAACTGTGCGGAGTCCCAGTGTCTTTTTCTCTTTCCTGTTATGAACATGCATCGTCTAGAATAAACAGATATCAACAGTGTAGTGGGCATTTTGGCACTACATGGTTATACATGCTTCATAATCTTTTTGGATTTTAATGTCAAGTTGTGACTTCAATGAAACAGGTTTCAACAGCTTTAAAGTACAATACTAAGTTAATGAGTAAAAAAAGACTTCATTAAAAATTTATAATACCAAATCTGACACACTTGACATTGTAACCTCACACAATAAAAAAAGAAAATTTCAGATATTTAAGAGAATATACAAGATAAAGATATGTAGCAATGCTGTGTGTTCTTTTGTGTGTTAATAAGGGGATGTGCATTGAAGGGAGCCGAGTGGATCAAATGTAGGTGATTACCCGCAAGGCCAGAGGGTGGCGGGGTGCTCTAAACCTACTTCTTTTATCTCCGCAGACCAAATACAGGAAAACCTGCCTGCTTTAACATCACTTCTGGTTCAGGTGCCCAGAACGATGTCACTTCCTGTTCCCAGCAAATAAAGACACCATATCCCAAAACCTCATCAGTTAAATCCTGGAACTCAACCTATCAACAACCTCTTCTTCTTTCTTTAACCTTTTGCAGCTAGGGACAATATATAGGTGGCTGCCCCAAACCTTTCCAGTGTGTTAAGACTCATTCTTTCACACACAGTTTTCTGAAAATCACACGAAGCAATGGTTTCACACAGAAATCAACATAAAGCATCTGTTGCTGCGTACTGTGGCCACCAGTTCGCCACGAAAGCATGGCAGGCAGGCTGCCAGACTGTCTTTGCATAGCAGGAGCGGCAACAGTGGCCTCAATCACAGTGCATCGCAATCTTGTCATTGTAAGTGGTGGCCTGCCAGGCGAGCTTTGCCATAGGCACATCAGCTACACAAACCTCTTCAGCACCATGATCCGCTGGGGACCAATCAGCTGATGCTGGTACCTTGCATTAGTTTTCGATTACTTATATCAAAATTGGAGCCTGACAAGTCAAAGTCCAATTCCCAGATAATATGCAAAACGTTGTCCATTGATTATTTTGCTTTACGCATTCGCTTAGATCTCTTGCCAGATGTCAATGCCATTATTATTATTTAACAGAAGTGTGTACAGAAATGGCACTGGGGTTTCTTCATATCAATAACAATATACCTTTAATGCACCTCAGTGGAGCTGTGGCTGCTTTTTTTATCCTTACCCAAGCCAGAAGTTTTCTTTATTTTTTAGCAATTCTTGAGTGTATTCGTCTCTTATAATATTTATTTATCTTTATGTAAAAAGCAAGTTTCCCCATGCAAAAAAACTATCTATTTTGTTACTTGATGTCTTGGTACATAAATATCCCTAGTTCAATATTTTGTGGTGTAACTGTAGTCACAACTCCATGCCTGTGTGATTAAATCTGGAAGGCAAATGAACTGGTGGAGTGTAGGTAGTATGGCTAATGTTGACAGAGAAACCAAGTTGTAAAGCAAAACCTTTGTTTTACTGGTCAATCTACATTTTTGTACTCATTAACAATAACAATGGGGAGTATAACTGCAAGATGGAAAAAATTAGGTTATCCCAATGGGTTGCAGGGCTCAGTCTTCAGGATAGCATGGATAGTTTCAATGTTTGATATCGAGTAGAGCTGTAGATGATGGAGTGTGGTGTAGCAAAAAGGCAGATGCTGCTTCAGTTTTGGATGAAGGATTTTTAAACACTTCCATTTATTGTTCATGCACTGCACAAATTCAGTGCAGCATAAATGCTTATCCATCTAATTCATACCAAAACCATTCCATATTTCAACTCTGCATGATGGAATAAAAGCTTCAGGTATCAGTTTTAGACTAATTCTTTGTTATTTTTCAACATTTACGTAATTGGTACTTACTATAGATTTTATTTTTGATTTGAGTCTGTATTGTTTGTTTACTAAGCGAACTGAGCTTCACTTTACAAAAGTTGTGAATATGCCACACATAGAATGTTTATTTTGCATTAACAATTATAAAATACTGATGCAATCTTGGCCTGTGATGGAATAAGTAGGCGAGTTTCTGTAAGGACAAAGCTATATGTGCTTAAATGGAGCTCTACTGAACAGATTGTAAACTGGACTGAAAAAAGAATAAGGAACTGGACAGCACAGTAATGAGAGCTAACAAAGAGGAGTTAACATGCTTCACATGACATCCCCTGAGGCCAACAGTACAAGTTAAGTCTGTGTTCCAGTCAGAAAAGAACCAGAAAAATGGTCCTTCCCCTATGGAACTGGATTCATCCGTTGTGAGATATGGACCTCTAAAGCTGAGCTCAGTTAGCAGTAGTGTTATTTTACCCCTTTATTTCTATCATTTCAAGGTATCCTGTATTTACATTATACGTGATCATAAATAAACATGGAAAGCACACAAAGGATTCAAAAGAAAAGGAAAATGAGGAGGATAAGGCAGCTAACGTTTCATCAAAGTCAAAACTGACCACAAGTTCACGGTACTGATTACCAGAGACTGACCTGGAACAGACAAGATAAGGATCTGTCAGGACTTGATGCTGCAGCATCGGCTCCAGCTGAAAGCTAAAGTGGGAATGAAACTGCGAACAAGGCAAGCAGGGAGATTTTCTTGATTCCATGAGGATTATTGGAACTGAGCATGGTCCTTTTAGGTCTGCTCAACTGCAGCTAATACCTACATGACACAGCAGCATCAATCACAACCAGACTCACAACTCTGCATAGGGAGCGCAGAGAAGACCGAAACACACTGTTCGAACTGAAGGTAATGATTGCTACACCCGGGTTATGGGACATAAATGACATAAACAGTGATGTAAAGATGGATACAAGACATATAAAGATTGAAATAAAGGACCTAAACAAGAAAAATGAGCAACACCATCAGAATATAAAAGACCTGGAGAAAACATACAAGTACTAAGTTTAATATAGCCTTTAGAGAAATTAAAGAAAAAATTTGATGAAAAAATATAAAAAAATCTGAGTATGTTTGAGAGTAAAATTAGAGTGCTTAGTGCTCAACTTGATGTTGTTAAGCAAATGTTTATCACGCATATTGAAATAGTTGAACAATTAACATCCGCCACTGACAAAAAAGCATTGGCTTCAAAAATCAGAATGCAAAGTGCTCTCAGACAAACTGGCTGCGCTGGAAGCTAGATATAGAATAGCTACATGGAAGCTAGATATAGAATTGAAGGTCTCCCTGAAAAACGTGAAAGTCTAAACCCAGTGAAATTTACAGCTAAACTATTCTGTAAAATAACTGGAGAGGACTTCAAATCAGACACCGAGATCTCAGCAGCCTGCTAGATACATAGATTGAATGCCTCAGAACTGAGAAGCCCAATTGTCTATTTTGATAAACTACATGTTTAAAGAAAACTTCATGGCCCTTCTCAGACAGAAAGAGGAGATTATATTTGAAAATAACTCATTCGTATTCTCCCAGATTTCTCCCTGCAACAGCTGCTAAATGCGCAGCATTACAGCTTTAATCAGCCCCTATGCAGAGCTGAAATCAGATACAGCCTGTTGTACCCTGCCAAACTGAAAGTGGTCATTGAAGGTCAGTTCTACATTTTTAGCTCTCCAAATGAAGCAGAATAAGAGCTAAGAACATTGATCCTGACATCCTTTTGAAACACAATCATGAGTCATACTGTGTTCTGGCAAAGGCAAAGTAGATTCTGCTTGTAACTTGCACCATAAGTAACGTGACATTTGCCATAACTATACAATCTATTTCCTTTTCAGCCACCTTTATTTTAGTTAATCTTCAACTATTATATTGTACTGAAATTTCTTCCATTGAATATACAGTGCATCCGGAAAGTATTCACAGCACATCACTTTTTCCACATTTTGTTATGTTACAGCCTTATTCCAAAATGGATTAAATTCATTTTTTTTCTCAGAATTCTACACACAACACCCCATAATGACGTGAAAAAAAGTTTACTTGAGGTTTTTGCAACTTTATTAAAAATAAAAAAACTGAGAAATCACATGTACATAAGTATTCACAGCCTTTGCTCAATACTTTGTCGATGCACCATTGGCAGCAATTACAGCCTCAAGTCTTTTTGAATATGAGGCCACAAGCTTGGCACACCTATCCTTGGCCAGTTTCGCCCATTCCTCTTTGCAGCACCTCTCAAGCTCCATCAGGTTGGATGGGAAGCGTCGGTGCACAGCCATTTTAAGATGTTCAATCAGATTCAAGTCTGGGCTCTGGCAGGGCCACTCAAGGACATTCACAGAGTTGTCCTGAAGCCACTCCTTTGATATCTTGGCTGTGTGCTTAGGGTCATTGTCCTGCTGAAAGATGAACTGTCGCCCCACTCTGTACATTGCTGCAGTCATCTTTCTCTTTATCCTGACTAGTCCCCCAGTTCCTGCCGCTGAAAAACATCCCCCACAGCATGATGCTGCCACCACCATGCTTCATTGTAGGGATGGTATTGGCCTGGTGATGAGCGGTGCCTGGTTTCCTCCAAACGTGATCTTTGTCTCATCAGACCAGAGAATTTTGTTTCTCATGGTCTGAGAGTCTTTCAGGTGCCTTTTGGCAAACTCCAGGCGGGCTGCCATGTGCGTTTTACTAAGGAGTGGCTTCCGTCTGGCCACTCTACCATACAGGCCTGATTGGTGGATTGCTGCAGTGATGGTTGTCCTTCTGGAAGGTTCTCCTCTCTCCACAGAGGACCTCTGGAGCTCTGACAGAGTGACCATCGGGTTCTTGGTCACCTCCCTGACTAAGGCCCTTCTCCCCCGATCGCTCAGTTTAGATGGCCGGCCAGCTCTAGGAAGAGTCTTGGTGGTTTCGAACTTCTTCCACTTACGGATGATGGAGGCCACTGTGCTCATTGGGACCTTCAAAGCAGCAGAAATTTTTCTGTAACCTTCCCCAGATTTGTGCCTCGAGACAATCCTGTCTCGGAGGTCTACAGACAATTCCTTTGACTTCATGCTTGATTGGTGCTCTGACATGAACTGTCAACTGTGGGACCTTATATAGACAGGTGTGTGCCTATCCAAATCATGTCCATTCAACTGTAAGGTGAACTCAGGTGGACTCCAATTAAGCTGCAGAAACATCTCAAGGATGATCAGGGGAAACAGGATGAACCTGAGCTCAATTTTGAGTTTCATGGCAATGGCTGTGAATAATTATGTACATGTGCTTTCTCAATTTTTTTTATTTTTAATAAATGTGCAAAAAACTCAAGTAAAGTTTTTTCATGCTGTCATTATGGGGTGTTGTATGTAGAATTCTGAGGAAAAAAATGAATTTAATCCATTTTGGAATAAGGCTGTAACATAACAAAATGTGGAAAAATTGATGCGCTGTGAATACTTTCCGGATGCACTGTAGGTACATTTTGGCAACCACAAAATAATTAGCTATTTACGGTGTGTTTTGTTTTCCTACTTTCCTACTTCCTTGGTTTATTGCATTGGGAATGTACTATTATGTTATCTCATTCTCCATGGGAACTGTCTAACATCATTCCCTAGGTTTATTGTACTGGGATTGTTTAAGATCATCATATGTTTAATGAATTTGGATGTTACTTTCAAAAGGTCTCATTTTTAACCTTTCCTACACCACTGCTGAGGGTTCTTTTTGTTTTGGATGTGGTCCATCTCTTGGCAGGACCAGGACTTCAAGAAGTGTAGTCTGCCTCTCTCAGATAGGCAAACTGGGAAGGGAGGAGAAGGACAGCATTGCCATTTCTTATTTATTCTTTCTACCGCAATAACAGTAAGTGCCAACATAACAGACTTCACAGCCAGTGTAATTTTATAAAAAAAAAAAATTCAACTAAGTCAGCTCCACTGTTATTAGCAACATTTACAGAAGCTAAAAACAACAAAATTCTACCTCTAAATTACTGTCTTTCCTAAGAAAAATAAGAACTTACTACAATGTTCATCATACAGACCAATCTCACTCCTGAATGCCATTAAGATACTCTCCAAAGTTCTATCTAGAAAGACTGAGAAAGCTCTTCCTTCTGTAATATCACAAGACCGAACCATATTTATTAA
>JANRMT010062796.1:43286263-43317596 GCA_026402145.1 Polypterus bichir lapradei
CGGTTAACTTCTAATCTTTGATGTTTGTTTAATATAATACTACAGACTACTTCAATTCAGAATGCAGTATTCAAAAAGGATGCCCCCTATCACAATTGCTCATTGCAATCACCATTGAACCATTAGCCATTTGCTAATAAAGGGGATTTTCAAGAGAAATACTTGAACAGAAAATATCACTATATGCAGATGATACTAAAAGAGTCCTACAAGCACTGTCAGATTTTCAAAAGAATATCTGGACTCGAAATCACTTTGAATAAAAGTGTGCTTTTAACCAGTGAATTCTCTAGCATACAATATTAGACTGGACACCTTCCCATTTATCTTAGCAGATCAGTTCAAATATCTAGGTTAATTAACACAAGCAAATAAAACTCTTTTTCCAAGATGTGATTAGATGGTCCACCCTCCATCTTATATTAGCAGGGAGAATGAACATCCTTCCCAAGCTTCTTTTCCTATTTCAAAGCTTCCTTGTATACGTTAACAAATAATTCAAGAAATCAGATTCAATCATAACCTCATTTTTCTGGAATATGAAACATCCATACATCCAAAGGGTGACTCTACAACAGCCTAAAGCAGAAGGGGACATGCCACTACCTAATCCAAATGCCATTCATTCTCTCAGAATATGAAACCGATGTAAGAAGCACTTTAAGACAGAGAATATTTTATCTGTTGCACCTCTACATGACAACAACCTTTGTCCACCCCCTCAAACATAGAATATTTAATGTTTAAAAAAAAACTCACAGCCTTGTACATAGACATTGTCTTTGCATCATACAAACAAGTATACTTCAAATTTAACCTCTCATCACCACAATTCTTCTACTTTCGAGCTAGAAATTTTGCTAAACATAACCCAATTTTCCTCACCTCCCATTTAGTTCTATTCCAGAAGAAATATTGATCAATCTTGAAGGCTAAGATAACATTTTTAAAATTTATAAAACCATTTTTAAGTCCCTTTCTTTCAAAGATCCCAGGGTACATTGACGATAATATCTGTCACTTAATATTTAAGAAAACAAGTGGAAAGCAGCCATTAACAGAATACATTCTAGCGCCATATGAACAAAGCATTCAATCACCCAACTTAAAATCTTCTATCGAGCATATATATCTAGTTTAAAATTGTCCAAAATTTTTCCAGGGCAAGATTCAACCTGTGAACATCAAATCTAGCTCCAGTCTCAATGGGCCCAATGTTTTGGGCATGTACCAAATTAAGATCATTTTGGACAAAAACCTTTGAATGCCCATCAGACAGCCTTGGTGTCACAATTACTCCTAACCCATTAACAGCTGTGTTTGGAGTACTCCTAAAAGGGCTTAAAGTGGAGAAAGACAAAGAAATCGTAATTACCTTTATCTCATTCATAGTACATAGACTTATCTTGCTCAACTGGAAGAATCCCACTCCACCACTTTTAATTAAGTGAGTAACTGATGTCCTACACTATTTGAAATGGGAAAAAATTTAAAATTCTCACTTAAGAGAATCTGTTCAAAATATTTTTTTTAAATATGGGAAGATCTAATCAATAACATTTAGAATAAACATCCATATAGGAGAAAAGGATATTCTTCCATGCTACTTTTAAAGATTTGCTTTTTTGGTTGGCTCTCCTTTCTTTTTGGTAGGGGTTGAATTTTTGTTTGTTAAGTTTGATTTGATTGTATGGATTGATATTTGCTTTTAATCAAAAAATATTTCCTATCCAAAGTCTATCAACCTTTCTTTGAGCCTGCGTGTCATTTCTTTCCTTTACCATCAAGTTTTAACAAAATAGATTCAATGTAAATAAAAAGTGAATATTACAGGAAGTCAAACATACATTATGTTTTGCTTAGACATAAGTTATTTACAGATTGGGGGGTTGGAAATTAAGGTGCTTGTCCTAGCCCAGCACAAATAGCACTTGACCCCAGATAAAGTCTACTTGATAATCAATGCTTTACATAATATGATTTAGAGTAAATGATGCATAAACAACCAAATATAAATAAATAATCAAAAGTGAAAATTGGGTCAAATGGATTACATATACAGTAGTAATATATGATAATCATTAATGTCTGCTTAAAAGCTGAATGGCAAAAACAACAACAAGCAAATCAACCAAGATTCATATTTAAAGAACTCTAAATTGCATAGGAATATGTTCCAATATTCTTCAATAATGTTTAAAATATCTCCAAATACTTTATTTAATTTCCTACTTTATTTCACCAGAGGTGTTAATCAAAGAAGACCGGACATCTCTGCAGAGTTTGTTTTTATAAAAAAATAAATAAATAAATAAAAAAGACAAAAGGTTACCACATTCATCTACAGCTTGTAACATACCAGCTGAACTGGAAGTGAATTCCGATCCAATCAGTGGAGACTACACCTTCCCTTGAAAACTTGTGCATGTATCACTTTATACTCTTTGGGGCAAGGAAGCTCTCCAACCCTCTTTAGAGATCTTGCAGATCCATTTTTCCAACCAAAGCTCTGCTATGCAAAGTGACCAAACCTAATCTGGGCCTTCCATCAAGAAAGAAATTTTGTGTCATTAATTCTTAACTAAAAAGAACCAACATGTTCTCTGCAAAGCTGCACTGGACACAATAAAAAGCCTAATACTCAAACTGAGTTGAGGAAAAATACAATATCATACCACAGACAAGTACAAAGGACCACACAGCACAGACAATTAGTGCACTTCTCTGCAAACAAACCTCTTCAAATGAAGCCAAAACAAAGACATGCAATCCACACATCATCAGACATCATAAAGGCTAGGTAGTTTAAAACTGTTTCACCTATGCAAAAATAAACAAACAGCTGACTAAATATCTGCTTTCTTATGTTTAATTGTTACCATGTAGCTGTGTCAGGTAAACCTCAAGCTTTCAAAAGTTTTTAACTAAACTTAAAACAATTGAGCCTGATACTACAGCCATCTCCCACCCACAAATAAAAAAAATAAATAAATAAAAATAAATTTGACCCTCTGAATATAAATACATATACTCTACTTTAATTAAAAACAATGAAATACAACTAAAAAACAAATATATCCTCGGAGCCAATTAACATATTTAGGGATCACAAAAAATGTAATCAAGGGCAGATTAAGAGATTTTTTTTTGAGTTACATAGCAAACTTTCATTGGTATCTGAACCGGAACATGCGGGGCTCCATGTCATCATTTTTCTTGAAACAAATAAGTACTGTTATTCTTTATTAAAGATTTAAACTTAGGCAATAACTGATAACATCTGAAATTTTTTGTTTATTTACCTGTTGGACAACTTAAAAGAAAAGATCATAGTAAGAAAACACGTTCCTGTGCATGCACACATTGCAATGGGGGGTTGGGGGTTAGGGATGGATGGTGGTTTAGTCAGTTAAAATAGAGACAACTCACCAGAAGATCTATCACCACAAATAGCACAGAGTCTTTTCTGTGACATCACAGGACCAGGGCTATGTGAGGACATACTCTTAAGGCCAAATGGGGGCTTCACATCATCTGAGCTGCTAACAGCATGATGTCCAGAAAGGCTCACTGTTGAATTTATCTGAATAAAAGAAGAAAGTTAGCGGTTTAAAGCATGCTGTTTTCCACAAGATTATTTTAATTAGGAGCTTACAAAAATCTGTGCATTTTAAAGTGCTTGCCTAGATACCTTAAAGTTAACAGCCCAACTTTAGTAACTGTTATAGACAGAGTAATAACAACAACAACATTTATTTATATGGCACATTTTCATACAAATAATGTAGCTCAAAGTGCTTTACATAATGAAAAAAGAGAAAAAAGACAAAGTAAGAATTAAAATCAGAGAACACTAATTAACATAGAATAAAAATAAGGTCTGATGACCAGGGAGGACAGAAAAAAATAAAAAATAAAAAAACTCCAGACGGCTGGAGAAAAAATAAAATCTGCAGGGGTTCCAGGCCATAAGACTGCCCAGCCCCCTCTAAGCATTCTACCTAACAAATGATCAGTCCTCATTGCATTCAGGGTTCTCATGGAAGGACTTGATGATGACAGTCACATGGACTTCTGTTTAATAATAATTTTCATTTAATTTAATTTTAATTAAAATTTTTTATTTGTTTTTTAATTTAATAGGTAGTAATACAGCTAATACCAGAAATGGATGCCAGTTCAAAATAAAAAAAAAATTGTAATGTTATATATATAAATAAAAATATTTGAGTGGTGGGAAGGACTTACGCATCCACAAACCTAAGCTCCAACATAAAATAGTTTATCTTGCATTTACTCAGATTACATTATGCTAGAAATGAAAAGTATCCAATAATTTAGATCATTATGTATTCAACCAACAAATCTGCTTAACAGAACAGTAGCACATTTAATTAATACTGCAGCCCATAGTTATCACAGTCATGTCAATTTTACCAGAAACACAGAGGGGGGTACTCTTCATCATCTCATCTCTGGTTTCTCACAGTAAACATTTCCTGATAAAAGGTTAAGAGAAAAATATTTTTTTATAGAAATGTAAATATTAAAAATATTAAATAAGCAACATGGAAACAAGTTTTTATGTAAATGGAAACTACTGGACTATTAACATCCTCTCCAATTCAGTTAATATTCAAACAGTTATCAATAATCTTACAATTACAATCACCTTACAATTGTAAATTGTTTGTGCTAAGGAATTTTGTTCTGGGGGTTTGTAGCTCAGCGCTTCCAATGCAAGCCAATCACAAAAAGGCAAATTTTCAGATTACTAACAAGCCACCTCATTCACCCACTGAAATGACTCCTAATATTTGGGGCTGCAGCACTTCCATTGTTCTCCTAGCCTTCCTCCCATAGGTGTTTCCAGATTGTTACAATATTATGATGTTCACTGTAAGCAAAAAGTTTAAAGTCCAGTTTGCATACTGTTACATGCAAAACTGTCAAAATGGAATATGTATCCATTAAACTGTGGATGTTTTAAGACTTTAATCATCTAGCTAAAACTGACACCTGCCCCCAAAAGGAGACGTTGTGATGTTTTTAAAATGCATTAAGCACTTGCCTTTCTGTGCCACATGTCTGATTTGATAGGGTGGCATTCCCTACCTACTCCTGCTAAACAGAATATTAACACGTTGAAATGACAGGCAGACCTTTGTCTGGTCTAAATATTTAACATTGATGAAAATGTCATGGAATATCTGCACTTTTACTTAAAGCTTAAGCTAAAAAGTTTACAAAACACTTTTCATTTGTAGTCCTCAAAAACTGTTCTCTCACTCAAAGGGCACCATACACCACCAATTCCAATATTATATGAACTGAAGGTTAGAAATCTATGTATGTCTGCTAGGGCAGTCAGTTCAAATGTTGCAGTAATTTTACATCATATTACTCCAAACACACTATATGGTATTTTACAGATGTTTCTGCACATCATTTCCGAGTGGTTGGCTTGTTTCAGTTGTCCATGAGGGATACATCTGCAAGAGATGCCAGCTGATCCAGCACCTCGAATTGAACTGAAGGAGGAGTTGGCTGGCCTGCGTTGTAGTAGAGAATTAGCAGACCTGGTGCAGGTGTCCTTTAGAGAGACAGTGTGCAGATGGTGGTGCGGTAGGAGATTCCAGACCAAGCAGATAGAAATAGGTGGGGCACGGTCACAAGGCACAAGGTAACGGGTGCACACTGTCCGATGGCATCAACCCCACCTCACAACCAGTTCCCAGAAAGAGAGGTAGTGATAGCAGGGGACTCGATCATTAGGGGGATTGAAGCGCAGATGTGCTCCAGAGACAGAGTCTCGCACGGTGTGTTGCCTTCCAGGTGCACAGGTGGGGGACCTCTCTGCAAGGGTGGATAGGCTCTTGGCCAGAGCAGGGGTGGATCCAGTTGTCATTGTCCATATTGGAATAAATGACATACATATGGATAGTCTGACAAGGTAGTCTTCTAGATTAGAAGGCTTACCGCGTGGCTCAAATCTTGGTGCAGGGCAGAAGGGTATAGGTTTATGGGGTACTGCGAGTCCTTTTCGAACAGATGGGACCTGTTCCACCGTGACGGATTACATCTGAACTGGAGGGGCACCAATGTATTGAGGAGGTGTATGAATAGGTTAGTTGAGGATTGTTTAAAGTAGGGAATTGGGGGCAAGGGGTTTAGGACCAGGTTTAGATCTATACATGGAACAACAAGCAACGATGTAGAAATAAAAATGCATAGTAATGTAAATTCTAAGCAAACATTTAAATGTAGAAGGAGTAACACATTAAAAATAGTTGCCTTAATGCTAGAAGTATCTAAAATAAGGTAAGCGAGTTGGGGCTGTATGTAGCACAGCATAATTATGACATTATAGCAATAATGGAAACCTGGCTAAATAGATGGGGATGAGTGTAATATAGAGGGATACACATTTTTTTAGGAAGGATAGACAGAACAGAAAAGGAGGTGGGGTTGCTGTTTATGTCAAACAATTTAAATGTAAGTCCTCTTCAGGTGGACAATGAGCCCCATCTTAGTGAAGACATGGTTTTGCCTGGAAAATATTAGGGAAAGAGGTCTTATTTTAGGAGCATGTTATAGACCACCCAATTCAGACAGTAATTTCAACACACATCTTTTTAGTAATATCAAAAAGGCAAGTTTACAGGGAGATATTATAGTCATGGGGGACTTTAATTATCCAAATATTAACTGGGATAACCTTGAAGATGGAGGGGCACAAGAACATGAGTTTTTAGAAGTAATCAGTGACTGTTTTTTAACACCAACACAGGGTGAAGCTTGTCTGGATGAAGTATTTTGTAATAATCAAGATAAAACTGAGGGTATAGAAGTGATTGAACCACTAGGGTCAAGTGACCATAATATAATACAATTTTCAGTATTTTGTAAGAGTGCAGATGCAAAGACTAAAATTGTTAAGCTGAACTTTGGTAGGGCAAATTTTGACCAGATGCGGCAAAGTCTAAGTAGGATAGATTGGGATAAGCTTTTAAGTGTGAAGACAGTCGAGGAGCAGTGGAATAGGTTTAAAAATGTTTTACATGTAATGCAGGACAGATACATATCTAAAATTAGAATCAGCAGGAAATGTTTAAAAACTCCACAGTGAATTAATAAAGATTTAAAAAAGAAGCTGCAAGGAAAAAACTGCTTTATAAGGCATATAAGGCTAATGACTGCAAATTGAATCATAGAGCGTATGAGAACATGAGAGGAACCATTAAGGAGGATATCAGGGAGGCTAAAAGACAGTTGGAGAGGAATATAGCAGATAAGGCAAAAGAAGACTGTAAGAGATTCTTTCAGTATTTTAGTAGCAAAAGAACAGTCAAGGAGGAGGTCAAGTGCATCAAAAATAGTAAAGAGGAATTAAAAGATACAGACAATGAAATACTGGATGCACTAAACTTACATTTTTCTGAGGTGTTTACAAGTGAGTAAGTGGATAACCTCCCAGAAGTAACAGGGACTACCAAGGAGGTACAGAGGAATCTGGAAATTGTAGAGGGAGAAGTACTGCTCAGATTAAATAGGCTGAAATCAAACAAATCACCAGGACCAGATAATATTTACCCTCGAGTTCTTAAGGAGGCTAGAGAGAACATATATAAACCCTTGACACATATGTTTTGGAAGTCACTGTGCACTGGAGAGATTCTGAAGGACTGGAAAATGGCAAATCTCATCCCATTATATAAAAAGGGTGGCAGGGCAGATCCAAGCAACTATATGCCAGTAAGCTTAACATGCATCACAGGAAAATTAATGGAAGGAATTATTAAGGATAAGATTGAGCAACACATGGCAAGGACAGGAGTTATTCTGAACAGTCAGCATGGATTCAGAAGAGGGAGGTCATTTTTTACTAACATGTTAGAATGTTATGAGGAGGCAACAAAAGGTTATGATGAAAGTGGAGCATATCATATTATTTAACTTGACTTTCAGAAAGCATTTGATAAGGTGCCACATTAAAGGTTGGGTATCAAACTAAAAGAAGTTGGAGTTAGGGGTGATGTTTTTAGATGGATGCAGAATTGGCTCAGACACGGGAAGCAGAGAGTGATGGTGTGAGGAACCTTATCAAATTTGGCCGATGTTAAGAGTGGTGTTCCACAAGGGTCAGTGCTGGGGCCGCTTTTATTTTTAATGTATATAAATGATTTAGATAGGAATATAGGTAAGAAGCTGATTAAGTTTGTCAATGATACCAAGATAGGTGGATTAGCAGATAATTAGGAATCCATTATATATCATTACAGAAGGACTTGGATAGCATACAGGCTTGGGCAGATGAAATTTAATGTTAGAAAATGCAAAGTATTACACATAGGAAGTAAAAATGTTAGGTTTGAATACACAATGGATGGATGGAAAAAAATCGAGAGTACACCTTATGAGAAGGATTTAGGAGTCATAGTGGACTCTAAGCTATCGACTTCCAGACTGTTTTCAGAAGCCATTAAGAAGGTAAACAGAATATTAGGTTACACAGCACGATGCATGGAGTAGAAGTATAAGGAGGTTATGCTCAAGCTTTATAATGCACTGGTGAGGCCTCATCTGGAGTACTGTATGCAGTTTTGGTCTCCAGACTACAAAAATGACATAGCAGCACTAGAAAAGAACCAGAGAAGAGCGACTAGGCTGATTCCAGGGCTACAAGGGTTGAATTATGAGGAAAGATTAAAAGACCTAAACCTATACAGTTTAAGCAAAAGAAGATGAAGAAGTGACATGACTGAAGGGTTTAAAATTATGAAGGGAATTAGTACAGTGGATCAAGACTTGCTATTTTAAAATGAGCTCATCAAGAACATGTGGACACAATTGGAAACTTGTTAAGGGTAAATTTCACAAAAACATTAGGAAGTTTTTCTTTACACACAGAACGACAGACACTTGGAATAAGCTACCAAGTAGTGCGGTAGACAGTAAGACTTTAGGGACTTTCAAAACTCGACTGGATGTTTTTATGGAAGAAATAAGTGGATAGGACTGGCGAGCTTTGTTGGGGTGAATGGCCTATTCTCGTCTAGATTGTTCTAATGTTCTAATCATTAATATAGATAGCTTTTTGTCTTTTAAAAATGCCTCATTCACAGATCATTTTGGGATACATTTTCCTACCACTGCTGTTCTTGCTCTTGGAATAAAACGGCATTATGAAAAAAAAAACACTGAACATAGATCTCCAACTTGCTGCTGTTTTAGGCTACAGCTGTTGAGCATCCACCTCAGTATGCAAAATTGCCTTACTTTTCTGATCAGCCACAACACCACTGACTGGTGAAATGAACTGCATTAATTATCTTGTTACAATGGCACCCTGATCTTTTGGGGATAAGGCACTGGGTTTGACCCCAAGCCATTAGAATAGGAGTATTTTGTGTCTTGAGTTGGGGTTAGTTTTATGTTTGGGATTGGAGACCGTGGCTCTATTAGTTTGCCGGCGGTGCTAGAAAAGGTCACCCAAAGGAAGAAATAGTGCTGATAAAGGTGGCTACATAGGTTTACTTGGGGAAAATAGCAGATGTTCTTAATGATACTGCAAAAATGGCTAGATAAAAGTCCTACTAAAGGGGGATAGCGCCTCAATCAAAAAAGAAATAGGACTAGGAAAGAGCCCTGCCCTGAGGTAATAAGGTTGCAACCTGCGGGACAGAAAATCCCACAGGTAGATAGGGTTAAAAAATAGAACAATGATACAAGACTAAACAATTTACACAGTAAGTGGAAAATGTAACTAGTATGAAAAAAGAAGGGGGCCTACTGTAGATTAAAAGGTAATATTTTTGCCATTGGGACAGATCTGTAAGGTTTGTGTAGGGTATGTATGTTCTCTCCGTGTCTGTGTAGGTTTTCTAGGAGTTGAGAGCCGAATTGAATGGACACTTAGTGATATGTGATGTGGTTTCCCAGTTGCTGGATTTTTTTTCCTCATCACAGAATCAGATTGCCAAGAGTCTCCTTGACTTGAAGATCGGCACCTTGTGGAGCTGAGCTGGATGGTCGTGTTTGATTGTTTATTTATATCAGTATATAAATGTAATGAATTATTATTATTATTATTAAAGTGAGTAAGAACAGACTGTAAACGTAAAGGTAGTTAACTTGTTCTTCTCTAGAGTTTTTTTTTTATTTCTGTTTCTTTTTATGTCTTAGCGTGCAGCACGGAATAGTCCTGTTTGTACAGGTTTTCTAACAATTTATGAAAAAGAAAAGTTTAACTGTAGCAGTGTTTGCAAAATCGGTACGTAAGTTGATTGGAAACAGGGGGATTAGTTGAAATAAACAGTTTTGAAAAACTGTTTTAAATGCAGATTTTTGCCTCTCTTTTGAGGTGCAACTCAGGATAATTAAGGTCACTGCCCTTGTCTTTTGTGCATTGGTGTACAGACCACCTAAAAAGAACAATAATTTCATTCAAGAGTTTTCTGATCTTCTGTCGATTATGGCTTCTTCCTCCGATAGACTGTTGACTGCAACAGATTTTAACATCCATTTTTGTTGTATATCAAAACCTATGGTGAACGGGTTTTTATGCCTTGTGGATTCCTTTCATCTTATCCAATCAGTTTCGGACTCGCATCAGAAGGGTCATACACTAGATATTGTGTTATTGTCTGGTTTCTCTGCTCATTTAATGGTCATCTTTGAATCAACATTATCTTGTCTCCTTCCCACTTTCTCCCAGTTCCATGCCCTTGTCCCTGCTCAATCAATAAACTCTACCACAGCCACTCATTTTACTAATACATTTATATTCACACTCTTGCCTATCTCAGATACCCTTCTCTCATGCTCTGGTACGGAGAAATTTGTCTCTCTTTTCAGCTTATATTGCTCCCAAAATTTGGATTGTTTAGCTCCTTTACAACTAAAAAGAGCCAAGGTAAAGGATGTTGGTACCCTCTGGCTGAATGACTTCACCTGTGCTCTTAGACAATATTGCAGAAGGGCAGAGTGCAAATGGAAAAAAAAAAAAAAAAACTTCATGCCTCATATGAAATTTTAAGAAATTGTTCAAAACCTTTACCAAAGCTCTGTTAAAACAAGTAAGGCACAATATTACACTGAATTAATCAATAAAAATGCTTACAGACCTAAAATACTATTCAGCACAATTAACTTGATCTTAAATCCCTCTGCTGCTACTGCTTCTGTTATCTTTGCTTCTACTACTGAAATCTGCGAGAAATTTTTGAACTTCTTCATTGACAAACATCATAAAATCTAGCATTTCACCCCCACACACAGATCCTTTAGAGACACATCGTTCAATCAGTTACCTTCAGCAACTTCAGCCAGGTCTCACAAATGAACACCACTTTCTGCCCCTTAGACATTATACTTTCACATCTTTTTAAGGAAGTTTTTATTACAATCTGTCCTTTATTTTGGCTATAATTAAAAGCTTATTAACTAGTGGAGGCGTACCTTTAAGTTTTAAACATGCAATCATGCAAGTTCTATTAAAGAAACCTAGTCTAGACCCCAATGACCATAACAACTACTATCTTCTGGGGTTTTTGATAGTCCACTAATATGTTACTTTTATTCTCAGTTTAATAACTCTTACCCTCTTCTTCTTAACCTGGTATTTATTGTATTACATTTAGTTTAATTTTATTTTTTATTTTAATTACTTTATTACTTCTAGTATGTTTTCAGGTTATTTATACATTTTATATTCTACGTGATTTTATTTATAAATGTTTGTTATGTATGTAGAATTTGTTACTTAATTCTTTTTAACTGGAAAGCACTTTGGGTCAACTCCTGTTGTTTTTAAATGCGCTAAATAAATAAATGACTTGACTATACTTAAAATGAATGCGCAGCGAAGTCGTGCCAGCTGAACAGTGTGTTGTGGCGAAAGAGTAAAGAGAACTTAAGAAGACATCTGAAAAGAATGAAATGTGTAACATACTGTTTTTAAGACAGTATGACTCTGTGTGCCTGAAAATATTGTTTTATGCCTAAGACATAACATGCAAATGAGATTTATTTGTCTGAACTGTATTTGTATTAAACTGAATTTTCAGGCAATCACTGCAAATATATTGTACACACAAATTTAGAAATATCTGATTCCAGAAGTTTCCAGAGGTTGGGTTAAAATTAGCTTTGAATATGTATAATATTTGGTAAAATGACAATGTCTCCACTTTTGCTTATAAAGATGCTTATAAATATAGAAAAGCTTTCCTTCAAACCCTGATCATGTCTTAAGGAGAACTGTCCTTTTGATAACTACAAAATACAAAGGATTCAATTTCTTTCAAGAATAAGATGCTGCTGGTATGTCTGTGTGTGTGATGTTTGTGTACAATGTAATGCTTTTGGAAAATGCAGAATGTGTATCGCACATAGATAATACTAGTGTGTGAGTATATATGTGTGTGTGTGTGCCAGCTGACTTATTAAATAAGTTCTAACTGTGAAGATGCATATACAGTACAATCCCTCTTAACCGGCCACCTCTGGACTGGACCCATGGCCGGTTGCCGTTTTGGCCAGTTAATCCGACGCATACCTATTTTCATGTAGAAAAATATTTCTAAGGTATGTGCTGTACCTCTTCGACGTTCCTGAAGAAACCATATCCACAAAGCTTCATCCACAGGTTTTTTTCTCGTACAACGACTGGACAGTGTGGTGTAGCTGGTCCACAGCTCAAGTCAAAAAGGCAATTTTTTTAAATAAATAATCGCCGCACTTGCGGCTTAGTGAGGGGGCGTGGTATGTGTGGCCGATCGGTTCAGTGATCACGGAGCTAGAGTGACCGGTATTGAAGACGACTGGCCGTCGAAAGGCAGCAGCAGTCGTGGAGGCTTTGGGCTGGTTTAGCCCCGGCGTGAGCGCCCTGGCCGCTGGGGAAACAACCCAAGTATTGGTCCGGATGGAACCCGACGTAGCCAGGGTCCGGAGGCCTACCAGCCCAGTGTGGAAGGCAGCTGCACCTGCAGGTAGGATGACTCCCCTGTTGCGAAGCCCGATGGGAGAAACAGGGGAGTCACCATGTAGAAAGAAGAAGGCACCGTGCTTTGGACTTTAAGAGACTGCTTCCAGCCATTAATCTCATTTGCGTTGTTTTTAAAGGACTTGTTTTTTTACTAATGTATTTAACCTCCACTAATTCATCATTCATTTTGATACACTGCACTTTATTTAATTTGAACACTGTTTTGTTGTTTGCTGGTTTTAAAATACCTCTCACCTTCCAGGAAAGAAGGAAGTGCATACATATAAAGAAGAATTCAGGATTAAAAAAAAAAAAAAAAAAAAAAAAAAAAAAAAATGTATTTCATTAGGCCGGTTAATCCGTCAGCCGGTTAATGTGAGGCCAGTTAAGAGGGATTCTACTGTACAGGTTTTATGTATATGGTTTTAAATGCTTTACATGAGTCGCTTAGTAACTTAAGGAAGGGTGGCATGGTGGTGCAATGATTAGCACTGCTAACTGGCAATATGAAATGAAAGTTCAGTCTTGTACATTCTCTGTGTGGAGTGAAATAAATGTAAACATGAAAGGAAAAAGTATGTAAATGCCTTAAATAGTACATACGAAATAATAAAAGTTAAGTTTAAATGTGAAGATAGTTTAAGTAGATTTGAGTATGTTATACAGTACAATATGTGAAAGTTTAAAGTGAGTCTGAGAATAAGTTTGGCAATGTGTGAAAATATGTGGTGTAGTTTGAAATGAATTAATAAAGGTGTGTCTAAATATATATGTTTTGAATTCAAACTAAACTGAATATGATTATGTCCAATAAAAAAGTCTCCAGATTTAGTATAAATGTGTGTAGCCTTTTCCTTTTGAGTACTGGAAATAATCAAATGGAGGAAAGTTGTTTTAGTAATTTTACATTCAATTTAACGTAAAAGAAAACATATTCTCTAAGACTTTAGGGAGCTGGTGATGAGTGCTGGCTTCCAGTCTAAGTAAGGTTCCATACTAAGATATGCTGTATGAAAGGCAAGTTAAATAAATAAATAAATAAATAAATAAAAACAAAAAACTGAAAAGGAAAATACACTCATTATCAAACCAATATTATTTTTCTCCAAATACATGTGTGCCATAATTACTGGTACCCTTAGAAAGTCATGAAAAAACTCTAAAGTGTATTTACATTCGTATTTTGCGTAGGAATGATTTAATAGTCTACTACTAGTTTAGAAACACAGGACAAATTCCTTTAGTCATCCATCAAACACATTGTTGAGCTGTACAAATCAGAAAATGGCTAACACCTAAAGGGTGAAATGCCCATTTCCACTGTTATAATTAATAAGTTTAAGCAATTAGAGATAAGTATCAGTCTGGAACAGGACATGTGTCTTTAGGCATTTTCCAAATGCAAGAACTTTGTTTTCAGGAACCAACAAGTTACTTTACAATGTAGGCCCTTGGCAATTTGTGTTGCATTTCCACCACACAACAGGAACTGTAAACCGTATGCAAAATATATGGTATGTAAAAAAGAGTGATGCAGTGCTAAGTGCATTTTCACCATTAATCCTTTAAAGTCTTGACTACTAACAGATTCATAAGATGGTGCCAGTGCTTCTATCGGCCGATCAGCACAATTTACTGTCCATGTGCCATCCATGATAGTTCCATCTTTAACAAAAAGTACATATTCCTGGAGTAGGCGCTAAAAAGGGTACTAGAAACTACGAAATGCCAGAGTTCTTGGGAAGGGAATGATATAAAAATTCCTGGTTCCTGAACAACGTTCATGCAGAGGGAAGGTTTCTTATATTGGCCCCACACACAGCAAGGAGGAAGGTTTGATTGGTCAAACAATCTACAATGTTCTCAACAGGAGAACTGCAGATGCAGCTGGGTCTTGGGGTCAAAAACTCCAAAACTATGATCAGACTCCACCTACATCAGTTATGAAAAAAGGTCTCTACTGTCAAACAACAAACTCAAATGCTTCACTGGTTACTGGAACTTTTAATGGAATCAAGTTCTATAGTTAGATAAGATAGAAATAAAGCTTCTTAGCAATAAACACCACAAGCAGATTTAGCGCAAAGGGAATGACAAAAGTAACTCATCCTCACTGTGAAGTATGGTGGGAGATCTATTACATTTTGGGGTTGTTTTTCTGCTAAAGTCCGTGAACAACTTGTTAAGACACCTGATATAAACGGACTACAAGCATTAGCATTAGATAATAAATCAAAAATGAACTGCCTCTGCCAGGAAGCTTAAACTGGACCATGGTATGATCTTCCAGCAAGGCAATAATCCAAAGACAACCTAAAAATTAACACAAAATGATTCAGTGACCACAAAGTCAACATTTTGCCATGGTCATCCCAATCCCCTGACCTAAACTCCACTGATTGAATCCCTGAAGAGGTTTATAAGGGTTTTAGAGGAATCACAAAAAGCAGATTGTTTCATATTATTTGAGCAAATCTGGAAGACTAACAATATTTTTTCCACAAATACTTTGAAACCAAACAAGCATATCTTGGAGACAGTATCCTCACATAACATTCTTTGCATTCTTTTTGAATTTATGCTTCAATTACAAATAACCAATGTCAGCTATAACACCACCTAAAAGGAGGGATCATTGTGAATTACAAACAAAATTAAATAAAACCATCACAATACAAAGACAAAAAGAACACTTTCTACAGCAAAGTTAAATTCAATAGTGGCTCAATATAAAAGTGTGAAATTATTTCTTTATATCTGACTTGTTCTCAAAGGGACTTGATTAAAATTTCATTTAACAACATCCATTTAATACACTGCTTTTACATTGTTAATTTGTAGGTAGGTTAAATAAATGTCTTAACAAAAATCCATTAAGTGAACCTGAACAGAGGTTTTTTAAGAGATACCCAACAGCATAAACAGACTCATATATACTGTATTTAACAAAAGAAATTAACCTGAGAACATATTTTTGTATTATGACAGAAAACTGGACTCCCTAATATTTTCATTTTTTGGCTAATACACCAATACTTATTAATGCAAAATTTAACTGAATGTTTCAACAAAACATTAATGTATCAATACTGTTTAACTAATGAGATACATTACATTAACAAACTGACCTTCAACAATTATTCACAAAAACAGTAAATAACAAGAAATGGTTAAATGCAGTGCACCAACAGATCTTTCCTGTAATGTGTGAACTTTAAGGATATAATATACAGTATCTCTCTTACTGATCTGAAATAAAATGTGCATATTAACAGTTCAACATTCCACAGGGGGTATCATTATCATTTCTGTGTTAAGGCAACAGGTTGGTGGATATCTGGAGTATTTAGCAATCACTGCAGCCCCCTTGCCAGATCACATGTTAGATGATGTGGTACTGAATTTTCTGATTATTGTCACCTACTGGGCAACAGAATGTGCTGCTTCTCCTTTCATCTTAAACCCATTCATTGTATCATAATATTATTTTCAATCCAAAAACTTGATTACTGAGAAAGATTTAGAAGTATTATACAAAATGACAATTCTGGACATTATAAAACTATATTAAAGTTTTACAATAAACTTGTACCAAAAGCTTACTGAGCAAGCCATTTAATATTGTTATTCAACGGTTTATGAAACCAGATATTCTGACTGAATTTCTTTTTCTTTTTAACACTTCATTTTTGAAAATGGAACACATTCGTTTGGAATATTTTAATTTTTTCAATTTTTATCAACACTGGAACCTGATATATAAATGATTCTTGTTAGCTCTCACCTGAGGGCTGCTGATTGGCCCATAGCCTATGGAAGGTGTCCCTGGCATACTTGGAGAGCCCATGGAGGAGCTGATAACAGGGAAAGGGGATCCAAGGCTGCTAATAGGAGAATTGACTGATGAAGTCATGGCTGCAGGCCCAAGACCTGAAATGGGGTGTGGTGGCAGAGGTGGTGAATGTTGAATTGCTTGAGAACTGACAGATGAGCTATCTGGACTTCTAGAATCTGTGAAAAATGAAAAACATAAAAAGTATATTAAAGATAACTACTTTTTCAAATTAATAGGCAACAAATTAAAAACTTGAACATTTATTTTTATTTTCTTATAAAAGAAGAAAAATTTAAAATGCCTCCTGCTTAAGTGCCTAAATGGCATTGAACCTAATTTTCAGACTTAACAAGATAGTAATGACTATCTTGACATGAGGTGTGCTATTTAGTTTTTTTTATCTATATTACAAATGCCTAGATCAGCTTCCATGTAGGTAGACAGTGTCAAACTTGTGCACACTGGGGACAGCTTAGGGGCTCAGGTGATGGTAATAACACACCAAAACAGGGGTTGGCACTGTGGTCTAATATCTTCTCTCTTCTCCCTTTGCAGAATGGGAAGCCAAATGTCACTCCAGTGCCAACATCACTTCCGCTGTTTGCCCTCATGGACCCTCCCCTTCTGTCCAAAATCTATATAATCAAGATAGCTACCAACCTATTTTAGTTCTGTCTTGATCTTAAGTCTAAAAAGACGTCTCCTGATTTTGATTGCATGCTGTCAAATGATATATGGTGTTCACCAATTCTAACTTTTTTTTTGTTTTGTCGCCTCTTTATACAAGAAACTAAAGTAGCAGCTCCAACAAGCAAGACTATGAATGGCAGCAAAATCTTAATCCAAGGCCCTGTAACTGAAATTTTACTGAACTAATCTTAGACTTCATTCTACACTGGCACAACAGTCAAAAGCAGACCAAAGAAAGGCAACTCAGGCCACTCTTCATACACATATCCTATGTGAGTACAGTTTTGCTGTGCTATGCAGTGTATATACTTTAAATATTTATATAAATGAAAAAAGAATAAACCAAGTACTAACCTACTTTATCTTATTTAGCTCACACCCATAAGATGGGTTTTAACACAGAATAGGTATCTAAAATGTAGAGGTTGCAGTAGTTTATTCTTTTTAAAATATATTTTTATTTATTTATCAACATAACCCCAAACAAATGTTATAAAGATGTTAAGGTCCCACATGCTAATAAAAGTGTAAACTTCCCTTTCAATATATGATGAAATTAACCACACAATATACCATAACAAAGAAGATTAATCCCCCTTAAGGTTCTAGATGTGTAAATTTCATAAATCTTCTGCAGCTGAAATAGAACTAGTACCATTTAATCCACACATGCAATAATTATAATATTAATGCTTATAATAAGGGCTGAAAATTTGTTCAGAAAACTATTTACTGAAACAAACTCTATTTGGAAGATTTTAAAGTATAATTAAAAATTATACTTAATCATTCTAGTATAAAGTCTTCCATTGTGCATTAAGAAACAAGGAAAATGTACATTAACCAAACACTGTATCAACCTAAAACGGAAAACTTTCCATTAGAGTTTCACTGCTTGCCAACTGAATAGACTGAGCAAACATTGCTTAATTGTGTTATTCGTATAATAGGCAAGGCAAGGCAAACAGGATTCTAGCTGCAAAATTGAGGGCACAATAATATCCTCGCATTTATGAATCTGGACAACTTTTCTGCAAGTTTTGCCAGCATACCATAGACTGGACATGAAATATACTTGCAATTGCCATGTCAAATCTAAAACCCATCTCAAAAACAAGGCGAAATTAACATCAAAAAGTGTTCCCCTTCAGGTAACAATAGAAGAAACAAGAAAATGGTCTGATGCAAGGCGCCAGCTTGTGGGCATGTGAGTCAGACATACCACTTGCAAAAATGACGAAGATGCATCCTTTCTTTAGTAAGCATTGTAAACAAGGAAGTGTGCTGCCAGAAAATGAGAGCAGTTTTCATCAACCTAAATTGCTCAGTGTCTTTGAACAACATATGAACGCCGTTCTTCGAAAGATTTTTGGCAATAAAATTTATGTTGTAGTTCATGAAACCACCAATAGCCGAGAACACAGCGTTCTCAATATAGTGATAGGTTAGTAAACATTTGGCTGTATGGTAACCCTTTTATGTAGGCAGTTCTAATTGGACATGATGTATTTACTGTGAATCATTTAACCGATTAAATTATACAGGTGTTTAACAGGTATTAACAGTCTGTCCCTCAGAAAAATGTTATTAGTGAACGGCCCTGGTTGTTAACCGTTTCCCTTTTAAAAATTAACAACGATGTTTCAGGATTTAATAAATGTTTTTCCTCGTGGTGATGGGGCACGCAAGGTCCACGTTTGAATCTTCTGTTATAAACCCGGCACCTACAAACCTGGGCAGAAGAGCAGGCTTTTCCTCAGGTGCAACAATCCCTTAAAAGCAGGTCACTCTTTCTTTTTCCTAAAAGTGAAGTTCACCTTCATCTAAAAAGGATGCATCAAACTAGTAACAGCTCTTATAACAATGGAGGACACTCACTGTCCTCCTGCAATCTCAGCAAACAGCATCATCAGGGCTCCTACCTGATGAATGGAAATGCAAAATAAGGTTCATTTGTGCTAGTGTGCTGTTTCATTAAAAGGAATGTAAAGTGCCATTTCATTATTGTTTGTTTTGTTGTAGCTGTTAGTACTTTAACAGTTAAAAAAAAAAAAAAAAAAGTAAAACCCCAAAAATCTGAATCAAGGAAAAATAAAACAATGAACGCCGAAAAAAAATAAACAGAATTTGTGAAAAAATAAAACGGATTCCATAGGGCCCCACGTCCTATAGACCTTCCCTTTCACTCCTGCTGATACCCGTCTGTCAGCAAACATCATAGTCCATGGGGACTCCTGTCTAATCTCATTTGTCAATCTGTCCATCATCACTGCAAATAAGAGAGGGCTCAGAGCTAATATCCGATATAACCCCAATTCCATGTTGAAAGCATCCATCACTCCTACCACAGACCTCACCAATGTCACACTTCCCTCATACATATCCTGTACAACTCTTATATAATTCTCTGCCACTCCCGATCTCCTCATACAATACCACAACTCCTCTCGAGGCATCCTGTCATATCCTTTTTAAAGGTCCACAAAGACGCAATGCAACTCCTTCTAGCCTTCTCCATACTTCTCCATCAACACCATCAAAGCAAACATCGCATATGTGGTGCTCTTTCCTGGCATGAAACCATACTGCTGCTCTCTAATCATCACCTCCCTTATTAACCTAGCTTCCACTACTCTTTCCCATAACTTCATGCTGTGGCTCATTAATTTTATCTCCCTGTAGTTACTACAGCTCTGCACATACCCCCTATTCTTAAAAATCGGTACCCGTGTACTTCTTCTCCACTCCTCAGGCATCATCTCACTTTCCAAAATTACATTAAACAATCTGGTTAAAAACTCCACTGCCATCTCTCCTAAACACCTCCATGCTTCCACAGGTATGTCACTTGGAACAACAGCCTTTCCATTCTTCATCCTCTTCATAGCTGTCCTTACTTCCTCTGAGCTAATCTGTTGAACGTCGTGATTCACTACAGCCACATCACATCATCCAATCTTCACTCTCTCTCATTTCCTTCATTCATCAGCCTCTCAAAGCAATCCTTCCATCTGTTCCTCACTTGTGAGTACATTTCCATCTTTACTCTTTATCATCCCAAACCTGCTGCATCTTTCTCAGCTCAATCTGTCTGTCTAGCCAAATTGGTACAGGTCTTTTTATCCCTCCTTGGTGTCCAACCTCTCATACAACTCATCATATGCCTTTTCTTTAGCCCTCACCAGGTGTACAAATAATTGAAGGCAATAAATTCCATAATTTGAAAACACTTTCAGAATGTTTTCAGTAAAAGGTTTTTGAAAAAATTGTAACATCTTAGGCAGTATTTAAATTTGTTCTTCATTATCCTCAATTGTGCTTCCATTTTTGACCATTTTTAACAGTGTACAAATTATTTTGGCTGCACTGTTAGTAACACCAATGAAGTAATTAAGTTTTCCTTTGCAAATTAAATGTACCTCAACTTCATATTTCACATATTACTGAGACGAATCAACCAGACTCTTTAAAATTAAAGATGCCATACAGCAGCTACTGTAAATTATTTCCATGAATAATAGATTTGTTCCAGTACCATTCCACTGCATGCAGACTTCAATCAGTCATTCTCAAGATTTGTTTTTTTTATTTTACAAACCATTTTCACTTTTAAATACAGGTGAAAATGTACTAGAAAAAGAAAAAGGAAGCAACATCAAAATGGGTTAAAAGGGTATAATTATTCTTTAGTCTATGACATTTGTACAACATGGCAAGCAAGTCAAAAGTTCTTACAGAAAATTTATATGGATGCCAGTTTACTGTACAGCAATTCTTAAAACTGGAATGTCTGAGTTGAGAATGATTTGACAATCCAGTCTAGATTTGCATTACAATATCAGACTTCTAGACAAAGCCTTCCCAAAACACTGGGATATTAGGTAAAGAATACATGTAAGATTCCCCAGCCTACAATTAAATTTGAGACCAGGCACTTTATTTCTGCCATACGAGTCTTAGAAAAATAACATACAGAGTCTTGACAATTATCAGCACTATTACTATTTAAAAAATTCAATTTGAAAGATATCAATAAACTGACCAAATGTTATACATACTATTCATGTAAAAAGGTACTGAATAATATACAAGAGGGGTAACCCTTAAACTTTGTCAGCTTTTCTAGGATAGATGGAGAGATGAAAAATAATGCATATTTCACCTTGCATATGTTTAAGACATGCATCAATTGAAGGATCTCTCTTTATACTGTATATAATCAAACATAACTGGATTACAAAACTTGATTAGTCTGAACAACAGCGTAGCGAAAACAGCAATATTAAACAGCTTCCTAAAAGGATTTACCAGTCATTTTGACAATAAAAATAATAACACACTTAAAAACACATGCAACAGTCACAACTGGTACTTTATTCACATGTCAATAAAGTTTATCTTAGCTAAGGACTAGAAAATGCATTGTCCCTTAAGCTCTCAGCATTGACACTGACAGCACCCATAGTGATCTAGATTAAATGGACAGCCTTTTTAGTGTAATGTAACACTGCTATTTAAACAAATATGTTCACAAGGTTTTAATTTCTGATGCAAAGAGAAGACAAGATCTACCATGGATTATAAATCATAGGGGATATCACCACTTCATTAAACATCGACTAATGATGGAACAATATTTAAATTCCAGGCTGACAGATTTGTCCCAGGTATTTTTCTACTGAATCTGAAATGTGCATTTTTGATATGAATATCTGTTGGCTAAAGACTGTTCTAATGCCACCAGCAATTGGCTTATAAGTGACCAGTATTTTCCCAATTAAAACAAACAACACATCCCTCTTGCATGCACAGCTAGTCACAATTTGGAAGAACTGGTTTGCAACTTAAATAGAGTGGGGTTGAGCAAGGCAGAAGGGCTTAAATATTACCTTCAGGAAACTTTAGAAAGAATAATTATTATTGTAAAGAATGCTAGAGGCTTCTTTTCTTATTTAAGGACTGGGAGTATGTAAAAAGGATTTTTTCTGAAAGCAATACAACTTCTAATTATATTAATAACTTAGAAGTGTTAGTGTGTGTGGATCAGGCAGACAAAAACACGGATGGATGGAAATTACACATTTAAAGTTAACACTATAATCTACATGACACTTGCATTGCATAAAGAGTCTTGAAACTGGCAAGCAAATTCAAAACTGCATAATTTTCTTTTAAAGAAGTCTGAGATCAAAATTAGCTATAAAAAATAATTGGTTCATCTTTTTTCAGCAACATGCTTATATGAAAACTAAATTGAAACTTTTGTATACAATGATTATATAAACAAGCACAAACTACTTAAAAAGGATAGGCATCCTTTCCTCAATTCTTCTTCAGCTTTCCCAGCCACTACACAAATTTGAATCTGACAGCATGTTAAACTTAATAACTGCAGCCACTAAATCTCACTGCTTTGAATAGGCCAGATCATAAAACTAGCAATTGCAGGATGACTTATGTGTCTCATCAACAACTCTGTATCCACAAACTCATTTTAACAGCATTAGTGGCTGTACAAATGCTTCCCAGGTAAGGCAAACAACTGTAGTCTCGGCCATTTTTTTTTCCCTTTCTCTATTGTGCGCTGGTATGACAAACACAACACAATGGGCAGACCAGCCTCTTTTCAGTCTTTGTATACCAAACATTCATTTGTGTTCTTTTTTTGCAGTGGCACTATACACATACAGTAATACTTCCAGCTAAGCAATCATTGGGTGTGAACACTCACACACACAAAAAGTCCACCCTTCATCTTTATATATATATATATTATATATAAATATAAAAAATAAAAAAATAAAAAAAAAAACACTTTTTTATGAACCCTCTTTGCTGCCCTCACAGAAGGGCTGTACGTCTTTAGCCAAGTAGCATGTGATAACATCTGTGATTCTATGTCTCATTTTCTCACATACTGCACCACTCACAAATTCACTGGTACTGTTGATCGCTTTGGCTCCACCGGGCTCTCGCCTATGCCGGTCAACTTGCATCCATCTTTTCTACAAAGCATTGATCTCTGAGTTCTATGTGTTGTCTGTGATGCAGATATAAATTGCCTGTGTTTCCATGCAATGTAGCAACTTCAGTTTTCCAGGTTTTCGCACAATACTTTCATCAGATCAAGGTCTTTTAAATGAAACAACTCAGATGAAGTTGAAGTGCAGATTTTCAGCTTTAATTCAGTGGGTTGAACAAAAAGATTGCATAAAAATGTGAGGCAACTAAAGCATTTTTTTAACACAATCCCTTTATTTCAGGGGATCAAAAGTAATTGGACAATTGATTCAAAGGCTATTTCATAGGCAGGTGTAGGCAAGTCCATTTTTATGTCATTATCAATTAAGCAGATAAAAGGCCTGGAGTTGATCTGAGGTGTGGTGCTTGCATGTGGAAGATTTTGCTGTGAACAGACAACATGTGGTCAAAGGAGCTCTCCATGCAGGTGAAAGAAGCCATCCTTAAGCTGCGAAAACAGAAAAAAAACCCATTTGAGAAATTGCTACATTACGAGTGGCAAAATCTATAGTTTGGTACATCCTGAGAAAGAAAGCAAGCACTGGACGTCCATGGAAGACAACAGTGGTGGATGATCACAGAATCATTTCCATGGTGAAGAGAAACCCCTTCACAACAGCCAACCAAGTGAACAACACTCTCCGGGGGTAGGCGTATCGATATCCAAGTCTACCATAAAGAGAAGACTGCATGAAAGTAAATACAGAGGGTGCACTGCAAGGTGCAAGCCACTAATAAGCCACAAGAATAGAAAGGATAGATTGGACTTTGCTAAAGAACATCTAAAAAAGCCAGCACAGTTCTGGAAAAACATTCTTTGGACAGATGAAACCAAGATCAACCTCTACCTGAATGATGGCAAGAAAAAAATATGGAGAAGGCGTGAAACAGCTCATTATCCAAAGCATACCACATCACCTATAAAACATGGTGGAGGCAGTGTGATGGCTTGGGCGTGCATGGCTGCCAGTGGCACTGGGACACTAGTGTTTATTGATGATGTGACACAGGACAGAAGCAGCCGAATGAAGTCTGAGGTGTTCAGAGACATACTGTCTGCTCAAATCCAGCTAAATGCAGTCAAATTGATTGGGTGGCGTTTCATGATACAGATGGACGATGACCCAAAACATACAGTCAAAGCAACCCAGGAGTTTATTAAAACAAAGAAGTGGAAAATTCTTGAATGGCCAAGTCAGTCACCTGATCTTAACCCAATTGAGCATGCATTTCACTTGTTGAAGACTAAACTTCGGACAGAAAGGCGCACAAACAAACAGCAACTGAAAGCCACTGCACTAAAGGCCTGGCAGAGCATTAAAAAGGAGGAAACCCAGCATCTAGTGATGTCCATGAGTTCAAGACTTCAGACTGTCATTGCCAGCAAAGGGTTTTCAACCAAGTATTACAAATGAACATTTTATTTACAGTTATTTAATTTGTCCAATTACTTTTGAGCCCCTGAAATAAACGGATTGTGTAAAAAAATGCTTTAGTTGCCTCACATTTTTATGCAATGTTTTTGTTCTACCAACTGAATTAAAGCTGAAAGTCTGCACTTCAACTGCATCTGAGTTACTTCATTTAAAATTCATTGTGGTACTGTACAGAACCAAAATTAGAAAAAAGTTGTCTCTGTCCAAATATTTATGGACCTAACTGTGTGTGTGTGTGTGTGTATGTAGGACACACATGCTCATGCCTTAGTCCAAAGCAGAAAGAAACAAAACTCCAGCTGTGTAAAAGATAATTATGACACATAACACAATTACATACCGGTTTGATTTTCCACTTTGTATTTGATTCTTGTGTTCAGACAATACTAGTTTCTTTCGACAGTGCTGTCACGTGTAAATTAGAATATTGTGAAGGGTTTTTAGGGCATGCTTAGCAAAAACTAAATTCCAATTTTCAAATCTCTCCATTCCAGACACCAATCTGGGATTTGGTCTTATAGGGTGTAACCAACAGAATTGTGGCAGTGCTTCCTGTTTAGACACGGGGAGCAGGATTTTTGATTTAATAATAATAATTCTTTATATTTATATAGTGCTTTTCTCATTACTCAAAGCGCTCTCCACATAGGGAGGACCCAGGGCACGAATCCATGATCGCCTTACTGCAAGGCAGCAACACTACCAACGCACCACCTGTGTGAATACAATTTGTGTGCTATTAACAGGTATGTGCTGCTAGATGGTGCAGATTCATAAAAACTCCAGTCTTAATGAACTAGCACCTGGGGTGTTTCTTATAAATTAATGACTAACTCTTAGTATACATGTGTCACCAGTAAATCTGTTTAGATCAAGTATTTCATTCACCAATATTTGCATATAATTTTACAACTATAATGGAGTTTCTTCAGGACATTTTCCACAAGAAGTATGGAAACAGAGTTAAGAGGTACATCCTGGTGAGCTGATTTAGGTTTTCTATTAATGCAGTTATTTATTTTATTATATTCTTGTTTATCATAGTTCTGGACTGTGGTGACATGTGCATTACTTGGGCATGCAAGTAAACATTTCACTGTTTTGCATGATACAATACTTAAGTCATTAATGTCTGATAATTTAGAGCTTTTGTTTAATTTGTGACACAAACCATGCCCAATTTGCATTAAAAAACTAAAAGGATTAGCACAACTGAGGAAATCTATACTAATAAAATGCAAAGCCCTCACTGACTGACTGACTGACTCATCACTAATTCTCCAAGTTCCCGTGTGGGTGGAAGGCTGAAATTTGGCAGGCTCATTCCTTACAAAAATTGGGCAGGTTTCATTTTCGAAATTCTACACGTAATGGTCATAACTGGAAGCTATTTTTCTCCATTTACTGTAATGGAGTTGAGCTCGAAAACCGTGGGGGGCGGAGTTTCGTGTGACATTATCACGCCTCCCATGTAATCACGTGAACTGACTGTCAACGCAGTGCGTAGAAAACCAGGAAGAGCTCCAAACAGCACTGAAGAAAACATGCATTATATAATTGAGAAGGCAGCGAAACAATAAGAAGCGAGCGAGTGACATATACAACCATATTCATGAGTGCTGCTACTTCGGAAACAAAAGCATGGTGTAAACCTAAAGTTTAAATTAAGTTCATAGACAGGCTGCCGCTGGCGTTTGTAATTTAGTGCCTGCCCATATAAGACCATCCGTCAGCAGCAATCCAATAGAAACACTGCCGCTAAATATTCACGGGTGAAGGACTGTCTTATGCAGAGGAAGATGAGATGGTCAGGGTGGTGTTTGGCACAAACTCAGCGAAACTGCGAGAGAAACTTTTAAGTGCCGGGTCTTAGCTGACATTACATACAGCCATGGACATAACACGAGATGGCACCAGCACAGCTGGGAAACTTCGATGCATGTACACCGAGCGGCTCACGTGAACTGACGCAGTGCGCAGACAAAAAGCAACAGTTCCAAAGAGTGCTGAACAAAAACCGAATTACACAATTGAGAAGGCAGCAAAAAAATATGAAGCGTCTGATACATACAAGCATATTCATAAGTGCAGCTACTGCAGAAACAAAGCACACGGTGGAAAAAGTCAATGTCCCGCTAAAGGAAGATAGTGTAAAAAAAAAAAAAAAACCCGTGCATGCAGTGTCACATCTCAGATAAAGAGGAAGACGAGCTGTTTATTGATGCAGTAAGAAACGAATCGATGAATGAAACCTGTTATCTTTACAACGATTGACAAACACGGAATGTAACTTGAACACAACACATCCTACAAATACGAACCTGATTGAAAGAAATAATGATAATCAAATCCTTGATGACAGCAACACTCAATAACACTCACAAAACAATTACAGTATATTGACAATCATGTTACGTTATTTTTAAAATGTTCCCTTTTCTTTTTCATAACTTCTTTAACACACTACTTCTCCGCTGCGAAACGCGGGTATATATATACCCTGATCTACATACTTTCAAATAGACAAGGCACACACCGTGGCGCAATTGTAGAGGCTTCGCCTCTAGTGCCGACATCCGAGGTTCGATTCCCGAGAGGGGATGCAGTGAGTATGTACGCGCGTTTCCCGATTCATTTTACCCTCGCATCCCCTTGGTTTGAGACGTATGAAAAAATATGTGGTTAACGCAGAATCATGTTACGTTATTTTTAAAATCTTTTCTTTTCTTAGCACAAGCACAGCTGAGAAGCTTCGATGCATGTACTCCATAATGCGTTAAAAAAATAACGCATTTAATCACACTTTTAATTCCAAGCAAAGGGGAACCTTTGTCAATGCATGATTTCCTGGTACATCGATTACATTGATGCACACATCAGAGCTACAAAAATGTTAAGAGTCGGAATAAAGTGCGTTCCTACAACTGATCGGAGGAAAATTTCATTTCAAAAGACTACCCGATGGAAGCCTTGATAAAAGCATGGTTTTGTGCACACTGAAAAGCAAGCAAAATTAGATGCATTACAGAAAGCGGACTTTGTGGCTCTTACTGGGGATCATTGGACTTCTGTGACCGTTAGTAATTCTAATTACATCTAATTACAAAATGTTCAATGATCACACTCTTTTAGCCTAATGTACAAAATAATTTTGGCTAAGGTTACTCAGAGTTTAAAGATTAAGCTGGTCAAATTACCTTTTATGTTTCTGACTTATTTTTTTTTAAGAAGAAAAACTGCACTTTATGTTGAAATTTTGGTTATTATTTAAAGACAATACCATTCTGAAAATGTACTTAAAGTACTTAAAATACCACTTTATTTTTAAGTCTGCCCAATTTTAGCCATGGATGATATTTTTGTTTCTGTTTTGAATTGAAATGCAGTTTAAAAGCATTTTTTTTTCCAGAAATTAAAAGAGCTTGAGTTTATAATATTCATGTCCATGTCTATTATTTGATTCTGTCTCCCACTAAAACCCTTTTAAATTAAAAAAAAAAAAAATTGCGATTTGGGGCAAATTTTCATGTGTGATTAATCATATGTAATCAAGATTAATTATTACACAGCCTCTAATTAATTAGATTAATTTTTTTAAATCGAGTCCCACCCATAATATATATATGTAGATTTGTGTGTATATATATATATATATATATATATATATATATATATATGTATATACAGTATATATGTAGATATGTATATGTATATATGTGTGCGTGTGTGTATTATATACAGTAATCCCTCCTCCATCGCGAGGGTTGCGTTCCAGACCCCCCCGCGATAGGTGAAAATCCGCGAAGTAGAAACCATATGTTTGTATGGTTATTTTTATATATTTTAAGCCCTTATAAACTCTCCCGCACTGTTTATAAATATTCCCCGCAGCGTTATACAGCATAATCCCTTTGTATTCTCTTAGATATTAGGTAAGATTCATTGAAATTATGTATATAAACACACACTGTTTATATACAGTAAAACCTAAATATTATTTTAAAGATATTGAGTGTCTCCGATATCACATATGTTACAGCCATTACGATAGACAGGTCACCAGCAATAAATACGTACATTGCAAGAAAAATAGTATACAGTAAATGTGTGTACAGTGACACTAAACGTACATACATGTACTAAGCACTGTAAGAAGAAAATTAATTATGGTTACTCACCAACAATGACACGATGACTTGTCCGATAACAATGAGTTTAATTTTACTGCACAACAAAGGAGAGCGTTACAGCCCTTGTAAAGGAGCCACTTCAGGCGATTGTGTAGCACTGCCACTGTTCTTCTTCTGGCAGTCTTCAATCCAAATCCCTAAAGCAGATTCCATCCAGACTACTGCCTTATTACATCCACTTACAACTCGTTTTGCACCCTGGTTAAAAGGACGCTGCAGCCGTAGATCTTATATTCCTTTCCTACTTTTTAAATAAAAAGAATCGTAGCCTTCAACAAATCCAAAACGTTTACCTTTTCGGCAATCGTTAACATCTTCTTCTTGCGCTTGGGCACGGCACCTGAAGCAGTAGCAGATTGTTTTGGAGCCATAATGAAGGGCTTGACTATGCACAAAGATAAACACTAAAGAGCACAACTCTTTACACAGCGAAGCACGTTGATGCTGAATGAGCGAGATGAGACTTCCTGGTTAACACTGCATAGCTCCTGCGTGCTCTGATTGGTTAGCTTCTCAGTCAGGAGAACTTAACTGCGTGCTCTGATTGGTTAGCTTCTCAGCCATCCGCCAATAGCGTCCCTTGTATGAAATCAACTGGGCAAACCAACTGAGGAAGCATATACAGGAAGTAAAAAGACACATTGTCCGCAGAACCCGCGAAGCAGCGAAAAATCCGCGTTATATATTTAGTTATGCTTTCATATAAAATCCGCGATAGAGTGAAGCCGCGAAAGTCGAAGCGCGATATAGCGAGGGATTACTGTATATATATATATATATATATATATATATATACAGGTACTCGTCGACTTACGACCGTGATTGGTTCCGACTGACTGGTTGTAAGTTGATCTGGACGCAAGTCGGCCTATGTTAAATAAAGGTAAAAATATTAGACTGGGTAATGATATTGTAATAATCTAAAAGTAATATTTTATTAACATTTTCCTACTTTCTAAGTCAAACACAGCATACTACAGTACAATTGGCTTAATATGTGGAAGACATACAAAAATAAGAAATACTGTACATTTAATTCCTGGCACCACTGGTGCTTGGCTGTGGGTTGTTGATATTGCCTTCATAAGGCGAGGCTGCGGACGGGGTGATGGGAGGAGTTGCTCTTTTCATAAAATAGTGAGCTTCGTCTGAATTTTGTTTTTTTTTTCTCTTCATAAATTTCGCAATAAGGACAAAATGTGTCTTCTCCGGCGCGTTCCTTTAAAGCAGCGCTTCCTGATTGGGGGTGCTGGGTGCGAGCAGCTGTTGCTGCTGGGTGCCAGAATCCATCGAGGAAGAAAAATGAAAAACATTATTTGTACAAAATCTTAATTTATCTATCCATTCCTAAATAATTAAATGGGCAGGCTATTTCGTATCAGTGCAATACGCTGCTTGTTAAAACGGATGACTTCCGCTCTTACGCGCACTAAGTGCTACGTGGGTATTATGAACTATCATATGAACTCATATTTTTTCATACTTCTTCTCAAACCAAGGGGGTGCGAAATCGGCCTCGTCCGTCACAGGGGGTGCAAGGGGAAAATGAATCGGGATGCACTGCTTTAAAGTCTCAAACAGACTTCTAGCCTTTGACTGTATTGTAAAGAGGCTTAACGGCGTTCGCTTTTGAATCTGATCTTCCATCCAAATGTTTAACAATTTCTCCATTTCATGGATGAGCCCGGTACGTTGCTTCGTAATCACTGTTGATCGCAAAGGTGCAGAACATTTCACAGCTTCACAAATTCTATTTTTGTCTTTTAAAATAGTCGACACAGTAGAGTGTTATAACTTCATATCACATGTGATCGCATTCACTTTCTTTCCTCCTTCATACTGTTTTATTATCATCATTTTGGTGTCTAGATCAATGGCCTTTCTTTCCTTTTTGGCAGGCTGAGGAGTGGACAGAAACAATTTCCTCTTGGTAGATATGTTAGGGGTATATTATTATTAAAAACTGCCAAAACAACAAGACACAAACACACGTGGGGCAACACTGCTGCGTATAGTATTACTGCTGCGTAGCGAGACTTGGGACTGCGGGAGACAGGCACTGCCAACAGCTGGCGGGGGAAACTGTTAAACACGTCGTAAAGTCGACCAGTCGTAACTTGCATAGGTCGTATGTCGACGAGTACCTATATATATATATATATATATATATATA
>JANRMT010062796.1:43322596-43373438 GCA_026402145.1 Polypterus bichir lapradei
GTTCATTTAATCATGGCTAGTGGCGGAAAAATTATAAAATGGAAGGAGGATTACACTGAGTATGGCTTTACCAAAACAATTATTGATGGCGAATCGATTATTCATAAAGCTTGAATTGGTGATCTGTTTTTGTGTGTTAACCTCATATTTTTTCATACTTCTTCTCAAACCAAGGTGGTGCGAGGCTAAAATGAATTGGGATGCGCTGATCAATGTAATCGGTGTACCAGGAAATCATGCATTGACAAAAGTTCCCCTTTGATTGTAATGCAAAGTGTGATTAAATGCATTATTTTTTAACGCGTTATGGAGCACATGCATCGAAGCTTCTCAGCTGTGCTTGTGCTAAGAAAATTAAACATTTTAAAAATAACGTAACACAATTGTCAATGTAACCTTTTGTAAGTAGTGCCTGGAGGATTCAGTGTGGAGAAACTCTAGAGACAGCGTGTGTATTAACTTGGTGGCAGTGTGACGAAGTTGCTTCGGAAGATGGCGTTAGCCGCGGAGCTCAGCTCAGAGCGAAATGAGGTAAATGGGAGGGGATATGATGACGTGACTCCTCCACCCGCCTTAACTGTCAATCCCCCACAGACACAGTCTCTCGGAATTTGCATAAGCACACCCCTTCACCTGCAATTTTAACTTAGTTACAAAGTGATCAGAACGCTCGTTTATATCCTGCATTCTCTCATTAAACTTGTATCCCGCATTACCCGTGGGCATGGAATGCGCCAGCGGCAGCCTGTCTATTAACTTAATTTAAAGTTTAAGTTTATACCTTGCTTTGTTTCCGAAGTAGCTGCAATGATGAATATGGTAGTATATGTCACTCGCTCGCTTCTTATTGTTTCGCTGCCTTCTCAATTATATAATGCATGTTTTCTTCAGCGTATTTTGGAGCTCTTCCTGGTTTTCTACATAGTGCGTTGACAGTCAGTTCACGTGATTACGTGGGCGGCGTGATGATGTCAGACGAAACTCCGCCCCCACGGGTTTCAAGCTCATCTCCATTACAGTAAATGGAGAAAAACAGCTTCCAGTTATGACCATTACGCGTAGAATTTCGAAATGAAACCTGCCCAACTTTTGTAAGGAAGCTGTAAGGAATAAGCCTGCCAAATTTCAGCCTTCTACCTACACGGGAAGTTGGAGAATTAGTGATGAGTCAGTCAGTCAGTCAGTCAGTCAGTGAGTGAGTGAGTGAGTGAGTGAGTGAGTGAGTGAGTGAGGGCTTTGCCGTTTATTAGTATAGATAAAGAGTTAAATTGGCATTTTCATGTCATGAGGAGAAAGGTAAACAATGTGAGGAGAATTATAGATATGGAGGTGTTGGGACAGGATAAAAGAATGAAAAAAAGACAGGGGATATAATGGAGAAAGGCGTGGACAAATACAACAGGAAAGAGCTGGTCCAATACACTGGGAGAGAGAAAGAATGAGAGAGAATGGGAGCATGCACTCCACCTGAAATTGAAAAAAAACTTTAGAACCAGACTATTGATTAATTTTAATAAATGCATTAATAATACTAAATAATAATCCTTCTGTAAAAATGTATACATTGTGCTTTAATATGAATGTCTCATTTTCATATTTCTGTTGCTGGAAATGTGGTTACAATTCTCTTTTTAAAAGAATCAGGGCTAGAGCCTATCCCAGTCCATTGCACGGCAGCCAAAAAAAAAACAAACCAAAACAAAAAAAAAAAAACAAAAAAAAAACACCCACCCACGCACCCCAGACATGGGAAGAACAAGCAAACTTTAAATTTCCTTTAGGTTTTGGGGGGGGGGGGGGGCAATGATAATTAAGGATGGATTAATTAGATTAATTAATTTAATCACAATATGTCTCTGTGCCAATTCCCATTGTGAAGAGGTTTGACAATGAGAGTGCTACATTCATATCACACATCTATATTCATAACTGTTATTGCCCTGAATTTTGTTTCAAACACTCAAAATAAATTTTACCTGCACAGTCTTAATTCTCTGTTGGCTGTACTTATGACAGGCCATATCTCTAAATAATCCGCAAAAACAAAGAAAGTTAGGCCTTCTGTTTTTATGTTTTTCAGGTAAAAACAAAGCAGTTTAAAAAAAAAAAAAAAACACACACACACACAAAATGTAATTTATGCGATAGAGAATTTTAAAGGGCAGGTGCTGATTCTGTAAATGTTAACACTAGCAATTTAAAGAACAAAAAATTTCTCTATTCTACATAAAGCTTATTTGTACTTTTGAAAAGTTACCTCATACCATCACTTATAACAAAGTATGAAAATAAGGAGGATATTACAATGAAACATTTAGTATATTCAATTAATTCATTTGTAAATCACATTGACACATTGTGTCTCAATGTATACACAGAATTATTTTTTTCTACATTTTTGACAGTCCAACAAGCTGATAAAGTATGATGAAATGTCAAAACACCATCTCCTTTGATATTCCAGATATTTACAGATGCACTGTGAAAAAGAGATATAAAAGTACAAATAATAAAAAGGAGACATCTTTTTTTAAAAAACTGTACTGCTGTCACCATATATGATATGCAAGAAAAGAATTTTGTTCTACTATGTACACATAATACATTTCAACTTCAGAATACCTATCTGATCTTAGCATCCCAACATCAGACAGTGTTCTTCATTCTTACACAAGCAATGCAATTCAATTCCCTTTCTTGACTACTTTTGCATAGTAGCAAAAACCTTCTGTCAGCACCATGTACAGTGAAGTCAGTAAATGGCTTTCTAGTTTCTTTAAGAACTACAGATAAGAGAAAAAAAAACAAACTGATCTGTAATAGAGGTATTTTTAATGAACATGCTTCTAACATATAAAAGCTTAAATAAGCTGGATATTTATTTCATTTGCCAAGAATTACAATTACGCTTCAGTTTTGTAATTGCAACTGCACTTTTACAAAGTGGATTCTGTTTTTGGCTAAATATTAAAACAATTAACCAAAGTGATTTTAATATTATTTAAATACATGTTTATTCTTTCTTAAAACAAAATTAATAACTTTCATTCATTATGGTTTATTACATTTACTAACTAAAATTGTATTGTTCTTATATATTTGTTTTTGAAAATGTAGTATCTGTCCCTTAATTCTAATAAAAGTACTTTTACACATCAGCTGTCAAAAAAATGGCATTTTATATAATAATGCAGCCAAACTGGCCACAGATGCTGTTACCAAACAAGCTAGTTAGATTTTGTCAAGATGTGAAGAAACACAAAAGAACAGGTCTTCTTGGACACCGAGGTCTGAAATCTGAGAAAACACCTAACAGACACCAGAGACTATCAGAACAGATGTTACAGAACAGACTCAACTTCAGAGACACCCTTCTTGTACATTACTTATTAGACTTGTGTAAAGCAAGTTTTTATTTATATCACAATCTTTGAAACATACATAGGTTACTACTGTTATCACTTCAGGCTACAAAAGAACACTAAAAATAAACTGATAAGCAGCGCTCTAGGTTTTATAGTAAAACACAGTTTAGAACATCCATCCATTATCCAACCCGCTATATCCTAACTACAGGGTCATGGGGGATTTAAAAAAATGCCTAATGTAACTAGTTGGTCTGTAAAACAATAGGTATTTACTGTGCAATGAAAACTGATTTTTGTTATAGGACATCAGGCAGCTGAAAGTTTTAGATGACATTTATGAGGAATACAGCAAATGTAAAAAAATAATGCACTAACATGTGCAGCACAACCACATAAAAGTCCTAATTAAATACCAAAGATAACACACATTCGATTGCAATCTATCAAGGATTTGGATCTGTAAAGCAAAGAACTTGACCGATATCTGTGACTTACAGCTTGGTATTTTGCATGCATGGAGTCCTTCCTTAAAACCTAACCACTTATGTATTTTAGATAATTTGCACCAAACTTCCTCAAATTGTTGGCAAATGATCTAGTAAAAGCTGCTAAGTACAGGAAAAATAAAAATGTCAGATGTCAGTCATGGGTTTCTGACTCTTTTACACTTAAATCACTTTTAACAACAATAGCTTCTTAATACCTCCATGGAAAACCACTCAAGTCACAAATTCACAAGGTTCTCACTTTTTCTTTAGCCTTAACCCTAACACATACGCTATCCCTGACCTGACTATGTCATCATAAAAGATGATTAGCCAAAATGCAGCAACCACATTTTCTCATTTTCCATTTTAACATAACATTCTATTCCATTTTAACATAACATTCTAAAACTCACTGTCACTTTTCCTGACAGATCTGTACATGGCACCTGTACACTACAGTGCCAATGGAAAATCTTCACATTATATTAACAAGCACTTCTTTGAGATATTCTGAGGAAAATCTATACAGACAAAGGGGCATGGTATTGAAACTCATGAGGTGAAAATTGTTACCCAATTTTCCCCATTATATTTAAATATACAAAATAAGAATATGAAAAGTAATGCGGAAATAGCAAACTTTAAGACATGTAAACTGCATTCTGTAAGTAGTACCACACTGAAAAAAGGTTCTGTAAATATTCTTTAAGTAGAAATAGCTCTTATCTTGTATGGCATGCTTAAACCAATGACTGTAGATTCAGTAAAAAAATTAATAACTTGTAGGTATTCCGAATCATTTTGTTGTTTTCTGATTTAACGGAGACTACAACAAAAACTTGTCATTCTTTTACTTTAAACACAATCATTCCTTTAAACAGGATGCAGTAGCCCTAACCCTAATTAAGCCTATTTTAATTTATGCATTTTTATTTCTTAAACACTGCAAAGTAGTCTGTAAAGCGGAAACATTAATACATTTAGTGTAATATTTAACAGTGCTCTTAGGCATTTGCAATGAAAATATGGCAACTATGGTTTAATTTAAAGCAAATAAAACTGTAAATTAAATGCTATTAGACAAATTATGGACACTAAATAACAAAAGACATTTAAAGTCATGTGTCAAAATAAAAGATCACTAAGCTCGACTACGAATTTGAAAATGTGCCCCAATTGTTGATGATGTTTAGTAAGTAATCAATTCAAACATTTACATTTAATTCAACTTTGATCATAAGGCGTTTATTAAAAAAAAAGGTTATTTTACGCAAAAAAGACGCCATCGCATGTGCCACGAAGTGTTGAGGCCCGGTATTTAAATACGTTCTATAAAACTTTAAACGAAATGCGAAACGGGTTACCTGATGACAGGCTGCAGCAAAACGCGGTCACCTTACGGTTTCTTGTAAGACTAATTCAAATAATCACGGTGGGGTTACTAATACCACAGCGGAGTTTTCACTAGTCTGAATAAAAATAAAGTGATCAAAATAGAATATTGCGCCCCCCCTCCTCCACCGAAGCACGGCGGCCAAACCCCCACCCCGGATCTATAGATCAGAGATGAAAGCCCTGGGCCCTGCCTGCAATCACCGGTTTATATGCCACGATCACCGTATTGTTGTTATCGTCGGCACTGCGCGGTTATTTGGTTTCCTCACCTCGATTGTCACCCATCCCGGACCACCAGCTGAAATCACTCGGGCCCCCTACACAGACGCCTCGAAGCACCGCTAAGGCACACCGCGCTTGTTGAGAACCAACGACTTAGGGACATAGGAAAATAACAAAATGACGACTTCGTATCCAGTACTTATTGAAGGGGGAAAACACAATCAGAAACGAGAAAACTAAAACTTAAGCGAAGCCGTGATAACAGTGCCCCTCCGGCTGGACCGGCCCAACTCCAACTATGTCTGTCTCTCTCTCTCAGGTTAGGTTGTGCTTACCTCAGTCCCGGCTGCCCCCGCACCCACGACACCACACCAATAAGCTGGGAATCCAAAGAGCAGAATATAGAGAGAGATATTATATACACATATCTTGTTACTTTTGGTAGAGAGGTTGAAAATGTACTCCTTGATATTTAATTCAGATCAACTGAATTTAAGACATCAGTTTCGGTGACGGTGCCTCCTAAAATAAGGGAAAAACCCTTCTTTCCCCTCCCCAGGAAACAGGACTGTGTAGGCAGTAAACCAGGAGCCATTTTGGCTCTAATAGCGCGCCTATTAGTTTAATATTGGAGCCAAAATGGCGAACACAACGCAGCATTTCCTCGAGCTGTAGTGTTTGAAAAACACCAGCAGCTGCAATTCCATCGATGCATATATTTCTAAATGCCATAATAAGTATACGTAGTTTCTTCTTGAAATGTGCTTTACATTGTTATTTATTGTTTCCAATTTATATTTCTAAACTTCGGCCACACTTAGTGTGTCGCGAAAAAAAAAAAAAGAATTCTGAATTCTGCGGCGTATAACTGCAGTCTGCCGACAGACGGCACCCGATTTCACGACGTCTAAATTATCCTAACAAGCATAATCCGGATTTTACCAGACCGTTTACAAAAGCTCTTCGGCCTTACAGAAAGCGCCTGTGCAAAGTTTAGAAAGTGAAATTCATAAAATACGCAGTACACAAGCCTAAGTTTTATATCACAGCGTTTTCAAAATACTGTGTCAAATCTATTGTCCATAATTATTTTCATACATTGAAACATTTCTGTGTACTATGAAAACCTGATTAACTTGAATTTCCATTACCTGAACCTAAATATGACAAGACTGAATTCTGTTAACACGCATCCGGCCAGAAGGTGACAAGTGTGACTCGTTTCTTATAACTGCACAAGAACGTTTATGGCAGGGAGGAGTCTATGCAAGCCATCTACCTGGTTTGTTTAGCTAATACAGTAGGTAGATTAACGAAATATGTCACCCAGGCACTACATGAAATAGCTTGGCGCAAGATTATAAAGATTGCTCAAAACATGAAGGAAGCTGGTTTTCATAAATTTAAGATTGCAACACGTCTGCTTCCGTGACTGAACTCCTAAATAAATTACATATAAAACACATCTAAATGTACCCATCGAAATGCAATCAATAAACTGAAAACCATGGGGCTCAGATACTGTATCAGACTGATGAAGTGTCATTTTTTCATTAATACACCATGCCAGATTATTCCGTTCATTATGATTACTTAGAAATCCTTTGAAATTACATCCTTTTTAGTACAGTGGCACCTGACTCACCGGAACAAGAAAACCCCCACATATACCATTCTACTAGTCTCTGTGTCAAGTTATGTCATCAAGTGCTCCTCCTAGAGCTGAGAAACCATATTTTTGACAATTCTTGTACTATATGTTGAGCAGGAAATTATACATTCTAATATAAAATAAACGAGTAGGTGTCTTCAGCAAAAGGACTTTAAGTTGTACACATCACATAAGCCAATCCTAGGGGTTCACCCCTCATGGGAGATGAAGGGTCAAAGTTACTCTTTTCACAAAACTTAAAAAAAAAAAAAAAAAAAAACCAACCCACAGGGGGGGGGGGATTGATAATATAGGTATGTGGAGTATCACTTTATGTTTTGAGGTTGATCACTGATTATTTACCACTGGTCCCAAACATCTAACAGATATACTTACTCTTAGAAGAATAAAAATGACAAATTTCAAGCATAATCACACAGGGTATCATTTTAGACTATTTCAAGGTCTATGATTGCACATGTTATTTTTGATCCTTTACTAGAGATCTAGCCCTCTATGGACCTCCATCAGAGGGAGAAAAATGACTAACATATTACGGTCAAGAATATTTAGACTAAACATTTAAATTACAGCACACATTTTAATATTTTAAAGGTTTACTGTAACCTAAAGGTTTGCAACTCTAGTTTATTATGTACTTTTACCTCATGAAGTAAATCATTGCAGTTCTTAGGAACACACCAAATTAGGCTAATTCAGACATTTTTCACATTGTACTTAAGCATACATGCTCTGCTGAAACACAGGTAATGTCATTCTACAATCTATTACATTCACCACACTCTAATCCTGGAACAACTTGACATAATTTAGCAGGTAGGAGAAAGACAGACACACTTTGATACAAGAAAAAATAAGGTCCACAATATTTTAGTTGTCCAAATTTTACAAAAAAAAAGGGGGGGGGGCAGATAATAAAAATGACTAGATGCAAATGTTTATGTTTGAGTATCTCTTATATTCACAGTTATTACTAGGTCACACAACAGCCTCACCATCAAAACACAGTAATCGTTGGAGCCCCAAGTCATACAAACTGAGTGAGGTTTTAGATAGATAGATAGATAGATAGATAGATAGATAGATAGATAGATAGAAAGCTGTAAACGATTACTACTTTCACAACTGCTGGGAAACTTCTTAGGGTTCCAGAAGTATAGCACTGGAGAATTGAAATTGTTTGATAGGCCACCATAGCACCTACAGAAATACAACACTCCATAGATAAAGAGAAAACATCAAGACAGGTTGATGACTCACAGAAGAGGTGATACATTCAAAACTTGCATAATATCTTTTATTGACTGCATGTGAATTTGAGCAGGCTAAACTGCAGCACTTTTGGACTACAGTCTAGTCACTTTCAGCATCGAGTCCTCTTTTTTAGCTTGGGTTTATTACCGACCAGCCTTTCACACAGAGATAGCCTGAACATATTGCAATCTGGAGAACATTCTCAAATGACAAATTGCTTGAATAGCAGATCATAATTTGGTGTGTACCTGTGTATAGCCAATTTACCTCTGCTGCATGTTAGGAACAGTTTACATCAAGGGTATCAATGATAACAAAACACTAATCTGTAATATTAGAATAATGAGGGAGAAGGGCGAATAGAAAACCCAGAAAAGCTAATCTTTTTTGTACTAAGTTATCCATAACATTTATTCTTTTCATCCATTTTCCAAACCTCCTTATCTAGAACAGGGTCATGGGGAAGAAACAGGAGCCCATTACAGGAAGAACAAGGAGCAAAGCACCAACAATCCTAGTCTCCTTGTTTTGAGGCAGCAGTGCTACCACTATGCCACCATAACACCCCTTATTCATTACATCTTGTTTGCAATTTTGAAAACTACAGACAGTGTGAAATTGCTTAAGAGGTATCTGGAAATAAATGAAGCAGAGAAAAGAACGTGTACAGAAAATACAGTACTAGTTTTATTTATAGTGCACCTTTCCAAAATCCACAAGCACTTATTATATTGAATAATAAGATATACAGGACATGACAAATTATTTTATCAGGGAATGTAATATAAATATGGTAATAAATACAATTAAGGATTTTTGTTTTGCTGAGGCTGCATTTAAGAGGATAATTACTTACTGAAGTTATAAACAAGTGAGACAAGTGTAACAAGCTAACTTATATGCGTACAAATTGTGATGTGCAACTTATAAAAAAGGTGGCAAACAAGTAGAGCATGTGAGTGAACAAATCTCTCTCTTTAATTTTAGAATGAAGGCAAGCTGGTTTGCAAGTGTTTAGATAATTATGCCTACCATTTCATCAATACACACTGTCCAATATATGCACTAAAAATCAGTGTTCAGTTTAATGCTAAAATTTCAAATTCATGGTCAGGAATTCTCACTCAGCATTGGCACTGTCTGTTAAGCAGCTATTCTGTACTTTTGCAAGATTTTTAATGTAGCACAATTACTATTTAAACTATTCTATTTAGGTGGTAGATTACCTAAATTATTTTAAATCATCATTGAAAAACAAACTAGCCTGAGATCAATAATCATGTCCAACACGTTACATTTAAATGTTTTTTGTATTTATATTTGGTCACTTTAAGGATTCACTTAAAGCAAAACAGGGATGCTCTTAGTAAGTTTTATAAATCTTTCTAAGAGAAGTGAATTTGAATAATAATAAATAATAATAATTCAGTACAACTCAGGCCAGAATATAATGCATCAAATTAGAGGACACTCCTCTTGGTTTTTCATATAAACGGATGACATTTGTACAGAATGTCTATGTGCAATTCATCAGTGTGCCTATCATTCTTTTTAAAGGCTACTCACCTATTTATTTTTTTTTTGTATTTAGCAGATGTCTTTATGCAAAATATTCTTTATCCTAAAACAAAAAGAATGTTTCACCATTCATGGTAAACCAAAACACAAATTTGCTGAATTAGCTTGATCATTACTTTTAATATTTCGGTTAATTATGTACATTGGGAAGTATTAGATTTGCTATTATAATTTAGTTTTTTGATTTCAATTTTAATCCAATGATATGAAAAATATTTTAAAAATATTCAAAGGTGACGTTTTCTTGTGTGAATGTGTTGTGTTGTTTAGAACACTGAACAAAAATCCAATTAAGATGAACAGCTGAACATGTATCTTTATCAAAAAAAAATATGTATTCAATGAACAAATGAGAAAAGCATGTGTCCTTTGCAAGAGATCATATTACTATGTTACTACTGTAACTCCTTAGGCTAAAACAGAAGCAATCAACTATTTCAACCACAAACTATCTTGGATTGCATCTACATAAAGTATCAAAAAGTAGTTCTCAATTTTAACCTTCATGAATTTGTTTATAAAAGTAGAAAGATGCACAACATATGCAAGTTTATATATATAATATAAAATCATATAGTACTTTCCATTTATTCCTAATCTGAAATAAGTTACAACCACAACTGAAAAGGCTTACAACTAAAGGATGCAGACTCTTTTCCAAAAAAATGTTTTAATTAAAATGTTACATGGGATTGCAGTATTGATGTAAACAATCACAGTTGCCATAAAGCAATGCAAAAAACCCAGCCACATGATATACTGTGAGGTTAAATTGCAACTCATCTTAATTCAGCTTCACCTTCTTTCTCTATTACTACTGAGTTATCATCTCATTCAATTAATTATATTTGCTGTGTTCTACTTATTTAAAAAAAAAAAAACAGGAAGCATATCTTTAGTCACCAGAGGCCAGTATCCAGCAAAGAGGAACAGTAAAAGTTTTGTAATATGTTAAAAGCAGTTCTTTTAACTATGCTTTACAGGAAGAAAAAAAATGAGAACCAATTTGACAACTCAACCCTTTTAATGTCCCATTAAGCATAACATCAGTGAAAGTTAAAAAGAAAAAGACAGTGAAGTGTTTGGGTGTGCTTGTCCTGCTGTTTTCATATGGCATTGGGTAGGAGATACAGTCAGGTCCTTAAGTATTTGGACAGTGACATAATTTTCATACTATTTGTTCTGTACACCACCACAATGGATTTGAAATAAAGAAATCATTATGTGATTGAAGTGTAGACATTTACTTTTAATTTAAGGGTTTACCAAAAATATCATATGAGCCGTTTACGAATTAGTCATTTTTATACACGGTCCAAATACTTAGGGTTGAACTGTAGCTGCTGCAAGGTCTAAAAGATACTGCTTTACTAAAGGGAAAAACAGAAATGGCAACATATCTGTGTTTGCCCCTCTCTCTCATGCATTAACGCACATAGGTGTATCTGTTACATTAAGCCATTTTGTGCTTAAATAATCTGTCACCAGAAAAGATGTCAGTTGGTTAAAGAAAGAACTTACCAAAAAAAAAAATTAAAAACTTTTAGCTGTTCCATTATCACCTTTTAATGCAGAGGGCAAGTAATTTTTTGTTTTTATCTTATGTGTAGAAGGATGAAGAAGATTCCAAACTACACAGATTTTATTTCACAAAATGCAGTCAAGAATAACTAAGACAGACTTCTCCCCGCTCATTTTTGAAGCTGTACCACCACCAGTATGTTAGGACAATGATCTGAGGTTCTCTTCAGAAATTCACTCATACTCTGCAATTAGAATCATCATGACTACTCCAAAGACCATGGCCAGAATTTCCAACAAAGATTGCACTGGTTTAGAGTCATGCAGCAACTCTGGGATGACAGATACTGTAGCAATATAGATAAAACCACCAGCGGTGAAGGGCAGGATCCAAGCAGTGGCAGCCTCACCAATTCCCTCTGCCAAAAGGGAGCAGCAGGTCCCTGCCATAGCACCCACAGCAGTTAAAAGCTGTAATGACATTGCCTATAGATGAAGAAATAAAAAATAAATAAATTCAGAAACATTCACATCAATAAATCTGACTATGTAAACTGAAACCTAGTCAGTATCTCTGACATGCAGAATGTTATTTAGAAAAGTGACTGTAGAATTTAATTGGGTATACCAGAAATTAAAAAGAAAATGCAAATTATTTTTATTTGAGTTTATCTAACAAGTTAATGGGCATGAATTATACAACGATAATTACTAGCAATAAAACAATTGTTTAAATATATTATAAAAATATCAAGCTGTGCAGTAAAGGCATAGCAATTTTTTTCCTTCTGTACTATTTTTATAAATTCTGCAAGACTGTACTACCTTTTAATGAATTAGCATTTAATGTTATATTGTCCTCCTCTTACAAATGCAATGCGTTGCAAGGTGAGACTCATGTAGTATATTAAAAATAATTTTTGCTCAAGCTTTCTGTACTTACATATGCAACTTAGTTTTCTTGAAAGTGATTTATGATAAGTTTGTGGCTACACTAGAAACTAAAAGGTAACAGGTTTATTCACTACCACTGTCACACTATACTTTGAGACTTCGAGATAAAGCACACAGCAGTTAACATTACTGCCTCTTACCACTTTGGATCTCTGCTCCAATTGTGGCTTAAATATCTTCCATATTAAATTTTTGACCGTTTTTGTTTCTTCGGGGTGCTCAGAATTCAACTCCACAGCTCAGAAAGTGGCTATCAAATTCAGTGGAGTTGTGACTGTGGGTATATGCAACAGTAAGTGGCCTCTCATCCAGGGATGATCCTCCCAATTACGTTTAAGTTTCAAATAAGTTCCAACTACCTGCTATACTGTAATGGAAAAAAGGATTCATACAAATGATTGAAAAAGTGTTTAAAACAGGAGTTGCTATATGAGAATTTTCATCAAATTTTATATTTAGCTACTATGAGGTTAATTGAATACTTTGTTTATATAAAAAAAACACACTATTTAGAATTTAAATGAATATTTCATTTATAGTAACAAACCACAAAGCATATGTGTTAATTAAATTTTACTAAAGAGCTGTTACCACATGTGTTGATCAATCTCTCATAGATCTTCATTTATCTGACTGTGCTCAATGCAGTAAAAATGTGATTTAAAACTGTAGTGAAAAATGATACATAAATTGCATTTGCTTATACTACATGTCTGTGTTGGCTTTGTGATTTCAAGCCAAGAGAGCAACAACACATCAACAACAAGCTTCCGAATTATTTAAGCTACTTTTAGTTATTAAATTCATTATAATTATTAAATGCTGTTATTATTCCATTTCACCCCAAGTTTAAAAAAAAAATACTGCACAGAGCACTATTATTTACTTACCTGTACGCATTACTCTTCGCTAGTGAAGCCAGTTCATTTGGGTTAGTGCACAGTCTTTAATGGGGGAAAACTGGATCCAATTTGGTCATTATCAGACCAAAAGCTAATTTTATGGTCCACTGCAGGAGTTAAGACAAGGGATTTTAAACTTCTGAAGGAAGGATGGGAACCAGTGTTTGTTTCACGATTCTGCACAGCTGATGGTGTTATGCCATGTAAGTGCTGTAACAATACAGGCTACATTCAAAAGCAGGCTACCTTTTTACGCTTTCAAATGTTTTTTTTTTTTTTTTTTTTTATGGAGAATGCAACATTTCAGCCATAATGTCTACATTTTGAATTACCAAAGTTTAATGAAAGACAGTGTTGTAGTGCCATGGCTAAAATCACATTTGGTAAGAAATCCAGGGTGCAACAGGTATTCGTTTTTTCTTGCCATATATAGTGGGAAGACTGCTTTAAGGTTTGATCTTCTGCTAACCCAAATACAAACAATGTTGATTCCATTTCATATAACACCCTTCAAAGACTATACTATCACTAGGCTCTTTATCCTGCAGGATATCTCTCAATGTGATAAAGTCACTCAAACAAATTTCTATGTAGAAATATTTTTCACTGCTAACAGAAAAGACGACACCTATAATAAACTTTAGTTAGCTTTCTTAGAACTTCAACTTTTGAAATCAGAACTGGACATATAAACAGGAGTACTTAAAGGATTAGTTCTGTATCTTTCTGGTCAAAGTTACTCATCACAATAAAGGGATAGATCCGTTTGACACATGAAACTGCAATCTAAACTGAAACATAAATAACTAGCTGGCTCTTGCATTTTATAATGGAATGTATGGGTACACCAGGGTCCCATTGTGAAAAACAAAAGCCTTAACATACATATTGCAAAATAGCATATCCAATGTCATTTTAAGAAGGAAAAAGACAAAACATTGTTATGAGATTCAGACATTTTAAAAGGAGATAGACTGTGCACTTTACTTTCATTTGTCTTCCTCCATGGCACCCTTCGGGGCTAGGGATGTGGATTTACCTCTAAAAGTCGTTCCTAAACACCATTAATGACATTGAATATTGATGTCCAGATATGAATTGCTGTCCCTGTTCTGTAAACTAGATAATAAAAACTGAGGGAAAGAATCAGACTTTCTATTACTTATATTCTGTCGGGCTAAGGATATGAGTAACACCTCTTTATTATAAAAGACAAATCTTGGCAGGGAGACCAGGCTTGATCTTCTCAAAAGACAATCTGACATCCCGCAAGTGACATTTTAACGTCATGCAAGACAAGGCAGTGAGACAGAAGGACAGCTGCTGTACAGGCTTTTAAATGATCGACGTGCAGAGCAACAAGCAGAACAGGCATCCTGGCAGAAACAGCACAAAGCCAGTAGCTGATCCATCCGGTTCCCCTTAGTGTGCATTCAGCCCTCAACCCCCGGCCCCCCTTCACAACGTGAGTGGGTGAGATGCGAAGTGGCAGGAGCGTAGCACGCCTCCAGGGGGGCTGAGCAAAGTGATTGAGAACAGATCATCTCAGAAAGACACTTTGACGACACGCAAGACTAGTCATTATAACCTTAGGAAGCAAAACCCATGATACGGTGACATTTGCACGTCACACCCTACTTACAAACAATTTAAAACAAGTTCACTGACATCTGACCTAGCAATTGTTGGAATGCTTTAGGCAGGCAAAGCTCAGGTGCTCCCAGCTCTTAAAACAACGACAAGCAGAACACTGCAGCAAGCCAACAGATGATCTGAACGATTCTCCTTAGCATGCGTTCAGCCATCACCCCCCCCCCCCCCCTTCAGAATGCTAGCGGAAGAGACGTGAAGTGGCAAAAGGACAGCTGCTGTACAGGCTTTTAAGTGATTGACGCAAAGCGCAGCATGCGGAACACACAGCTGGCCAACAGCAGCTGAACCGATCGCATCTCTTTAACGTGCGTTCAGCCCCACCCCACCCCCCCTTCACAACGTAAGCAGCATTATAAGTCCCGCAAGAAACATTTAACCACACCCAGGGCAGGAAAAAAAAAGGACAAATATTGTTTTTACAAAAGGTTTTAAAGTAAAAATGAAAATAATGCATATGTAACAACCTCTGGGGATTCCCTCGTTCTGCTGGGAGACTTCAATGCTCACGTGGGCAATGACAGTGAGACCTTAAAGGGCGTGATTGGGAGGAATGGCCCCCCCGATCTGAACCCTAGCGGTGTTTTGTTATTGGACTTCTGTGTTCGTCACGGATTGTCCATAACGAACACCATGTTCAAGCATAAGGGTGTTCATATGTGCACTTGGCACCAGGACCCTCTAGGCCTCAGTTCGATGACCGACTTTGTGGTCGTGTTGTCGGACTTGCGGCCATATGTCTTGGACACTCGGGTGAAGAGAGGGGCGGAGCTGTCAACTGATCACCACCTGGTGGTGAGTTAGCTTCGATGGTGGGGAAAGATGCCGGTCAGGCCTGGTAGGCCCAAATGTGTTGTGAGGGTCTGCTGGCAACGGCTGGCAGAGTCCCCTGTCAGAAGTAGCTTCAACTCCCACCTTCGGCAGAACTTTGACTACGTCCCGAGGGAGGTGGGGGACATTGAGTCCGAATGGGCCACGTTCCGTGCCTCTATTGTTGAGGCAGCTGACCGGAGCTGTGGCCGTAAGGTGGTCGGTGCCTGTCGTGGCGGCAATCCCCGAACCCATTGGTGGACACCGGTGGTGAGGGATGCCGTCAAGCTGAAGAAGGAGTCCTATAGGACCTTTTTGTCCTATGGGTCTCTGGAGGCAGTTGATAGGTACCGGCAGGCCAAGCTGAATGCGGCTTCAGTGGTTGCTGAGGCAAAAACTCGAGCATGGGAGGAGTTTGGAGAGGCCATGGAGAATGCCTTTCAGATGGCTTCGAGGAGATTCTGGTCCACCGTCCGGTGTCTCAGGAGGGGGAAGCAGTGCAGTGTCAACACCGTATATGGTGGAGATGGTGCGCTGCTGACATCAACTCGGGACGTTGTGGGTCGGTGGGGGGAGTACTTCGAAGACCTCCTCAATCCCACTAACATGCCTTCCAATGAGGAAGCAGAGCCTGGGGACTCTGAGGTGGGCTCTCCCATCTCTGGGACTGAGGTCACCAAGGTGGTCAAAAAACTCCTTGGTGGCAGGGCCCCGGGGGTGGATGAGATACGCCCAGAGTTCCTCAAGGCTCCGGATGTTGTAGGACTGTCTTGGTTGACACGTCTCTGCAACATCGCATGGACATCGGGCACAGTGCCTCTGGATTGGCAGACCGGGGTGGTGGTTCCCCTCTTTAAAAAGGGGGACTGGAGGGTGTGTTCCAACTACAGAGGGATCACACTCCTCAGCCTCCCTGGAAAAGTCTATTCGGGGGTTCTGGAGAGGAGGGTCCGTCAGATAGTCGAACCTTGGATTCAGGAGGAACAGTGTTGTTTTCTTCCTGGTCGCGGGACAGTGGACCAGCTCTACACCCTTAGCAGAATCCTGGAGGGTGCAAGGGAGTTTGCCCAACCAGTATACATGTGTTTTGTGGACTTGGAAAAGGCGTTCGACCATGTCCCTCGGGGAATCCTGTGGGGGGTGCTCCGGGAGTATGGGGTACCGGACCCCCTGATAAGAGCTGTTCGGTCCCTGTACAACCGGTGTCAGAGCTTGGTCCGCATTGCCGGCAGTAAGTCGAACCCGTTTCCAGTGAGAGTTGGACTCCGCCAGGGCTACCCTTTGTCACCGATTCTGTTCATAACTTTTATGGACAGAATTTCTAGGCGCAGCCAGGGTGTGTTGATGGGGTCCGGTTTGGTGGACTCAGGATTGGGTCACTGCATTTTGCAGATGATGTTGTCCTGTTTGCTTCATCAAGCCGTGATCTTCAGCTCTATCTGGAACGGTTCGCAGCTGAGTGTGAAGCGGATGGGATGAGAATCAGCACCTCCAAATCCGAGGCCATGGTCCTCAGCCGGAAAAGGGTGGAGTGCCCTCTCAGGGTTGGGGGAGAGATCCTGCCCCAAGTGGAGGAGTTCAAGTATCTCGGGGTCTTGTTCACGAGTTAGGGAAGAATGGAGCGTGAGATCGACAGGCGGATCGGTGCGGCATCTGCAGTGATGCGGGCTCTGCATCGGTCTGTCGTGGTGAAAAAAGAGCTGAGCCATAAGGCAAAGCTCTCAATTTACCAGTCGATCTACGTTCCTACCCTCACCTATGGTCATGAGCTATGGGTAGTGACCGAAAGAACGAGATCGCGAATACAAGCGGCTAAAATGAGTTTCCTCCGCAGAGTGTCTGGGCTTTTCCCTTCCCCGGGGAAGACCCAGGACACGCTGGAGGGACTATGTCTCCCGGCTGGCCTGGGAGCGCCTTGGGATTCTACCAGAAGAGCTGGAAGAAGTGGCCGGCGAGAGGGAAGTCTGGGCCTCTCTGCTTAAGCTGCTGCCCCCGCGACCCAACCCCGGATAAGCGGAAGAGGATAGATGGATGGATGGATGTAACAACTCCCATGAAAATAACAATCTCTTTAAATTGTTTATCTGATAAACCAAACCCAGAAGTGGGCAAGCAAAGTGAGCAGGGGCCGGAGCTCCCTAGTAATAATAAATCCGTGATGTAGCGGGGGTGCGATAGCTGAACCGCGATATAGTGGGGAAATCACTGTACAATAAAGCACGTTTGCTCTTTTCATTAAAATGCTGCTCAGCATGAATCTTGCTGTGTAGTCTATTTAAAATAATAACACAGAACGTAATAGGCAAAGAAAATACCCCATATAGGAAAAAAATCTTAAGATTTGTGTGCACACCTGTCCATTATTACAAGTCATGGCAGAACATAACTGCTGGAGAAACAGTAGTATAAGTAGGATACTAGTAGTATAAGTAGGATAAGCAGCAGAATATAGCTTGGCAAAAAGGGGATGTAGTTAGTCATAAATAAATCCATGGCACTCGCTGCGAGCAGAGAAACAAGAAACATATCTGTACCTCAAGAAAATAGTAACTGGAATCTGTGATTTTTTTTTCCAGTTCACTTTAGTTGTCACAAGCATACCTCAGAAAAAAGAAAAGCACATTTTCTTAAACTGTTGTTACTTTGAAGTGGATGTTTTCTGTATGTTAAGGCTTCTTTAATCACAACAGTGGCCATAAGCTCCATTATAAAACAGAAGAGCAGCCTAGTTATTTTTTAAAACTAGAAATTTTCTTCACCTTAGAATATAATTTCAGGTGGTAAATAAATATATATTGTGATAGAGGAGAGCACGTTGCCACATTCACCACACAATGAACCACTTGGATTGGGACCCAAGTACAGCGGGTGACATCTCACTCAGCACCACACTGGAATAGTGCGTTTTTTTTTTTTTTTTTTTTTTTTTTTTACGGTGGCTAGAGTACCAATTCTGTCACCAACCCCCATGTTTTCCCTATAAGTTGAAGGGCCAAGTGCTTGCAGGGCTGGATGTAGATTAACCTCACACCCAAGACAAAGCAATTGCAGGTTAAGGGCCTTGCTCAAGGGCTCAACGGAGTAGAGTCACTTCTGGCATTTACGGGATTTGAACAATCTACCGTCCAATTGCTTGCTCAAATCCCAAGCCTCAGAGCCACCACTTTTCCCAATGAATGTCTTAATATCATGACTTAAAAAAATACCAAAACTTACACTTTAAATGACACATTAAATATTTCTGGTTATTGGAATAGAAGGGCTACCCTTAACATATAAGGAATAAAAAGTGAGCAGGGCTTTTATGTGTGTGGACTGTCTTTTTAAAAAATCTCTGCTTCTTTTGCAGGAAAATAGGAATGACTAAACTCCTAAGTTTGCAATTATGTCTCCCTTCTGCCAGGTGCTTCAAAAGAATTAGGAGGGTGGCTGTGTTGTGTTTTTTTTTTGGTGTGAAATTTATTACAAATAAAGTATTAAATAATAGGATTTCTCACATTTAAAAACACTCAACTTAAATTATCCAATTATTTTATTTTTTTTACCAATACAAAAATCAGTATAATGGTGTAGAGAAATAAATTGTAATTTACAGAATTAATTTACCTTCTTCTTGCTACATCCTGACTGCACCAAGATAGCAAAATCTCCGATTTCATGAGGGACTTCATGTAACAATATTGTCACTGTGGTTACTAGACCAACGCTGGGGCTCACTAAGAAAGAGGCTCCAATAGCTAACCCATCAGTAAAGTTATGGGTGAAGTCAGCTGCCAGGTTCAAATAGCCAGATACTTTTATGTCTGAAACAAACAGAAAAAACAAACAAATTTGTATTTGATCTTTGATTTCTTCTTAGAACTTTTAAGGCAACATGAGTAAGATTACTATACGCATTTTTTTTTAATAAACTTGCTATTCATAAGAGCATTATAGTACATTATGCAGGAAGGCACCCGTATACAGTGAAAAACAAATAGCAGGCTGTGCACTGAAAATTTTCAATTTCAAATATACTAATTCAAAGAAACTATTTCTTCTTCTAGCCTTTTGATAAAAATAAACTCCATTTTAATTTTGTAAGTTTTATCTTTTATTTAATGTTACTCAATGTTTGTAACTTCTTTAATAAGTAATATAAAAAGGCCACAATGGAATCTCTATATTTACTAAACCCAAACTTTAATAGGTTAGGGTGCTAAAATGTATCCTGATCATTCACATTACCAGAGATAAAATGGTCTGCATCTTGTATGTTGCGTACTTTGAGTCATCATAGTAAATATACTACCATTTGAAATTCTGTGGTCATCCAAAAATCATGTTTTTGAGAGAAATTCATGACATTTTTAACTACCTATCATTAAATTGATTTAGAAATATAGACAAGGCATTACTAAATTCTATAAATGCAATTACTACTTGAAATTACTGATTTTTAATTTATTCTTTATATATGACTGCAAAACCCCATTTTCAGCAGGAATTCCTTCAGTGTCCTAATGGAAAAACCCTTGTAGCTTATCCTTAATTAGTGATATTTGCATACAGCAGAATCACAGAAACCTTTTTAAATGCATTAGCACTGTTGAAACTTATTATATTTAGTTGTACTACAAGATACCATCATTCCTATAGTTTAGTTCTGTCCATCAGTCCATCCATCCATCCATCCTCTTCCGCTTATCCGAGGTCGGGTCGCGGGGGCAGCAGCTTGAGCAGAGATACCCAGACTTCCCTCTCCCCGGCCACTACTTCTAGCTGTTACGGGGGAATCCCAAGGCGTCCCCAGGCCAGCCAAGAGACATAGTCCCTCCAGCGTGTCCTGGGTCTTCCCCGGGGCCTCCTCCCGGTTAGACGTGCCCGGAACACCTCACCAGGGAGGCATCCTGATCAGATGCCCGAGCCACCTCATTTAACTCCTCTCAATGCGAAGGAGCAGTGTCTGTACTCTGAGTCCCTCCCGGATGACTGAGCTTCTCACCCTATCTTTAAGGGAAAGCCCAGACATCCTGCGGAGGAAACTCATTTCGGCTGCTTGTATTCGCGATCTCGTTCTTTCGGTCACTACCCATAGCTCCTACCCATAGGTGAGGGTAGGAACATAGATCAACTGGTAAATTGAGAGCTTTGCCTTACGGCTCCTTTTTCACCACGACGGACCGATGCAGGGCCCCCATCACTGAGGACGCTGCACCGATCTGCCTGTTGATCTCACACTCCATTCTTCCCTCACTCGTGAACCCGAGATACTTGAAGTCCTCCACTTGGGGCAGGATCTCGTTCCCAACCCTGAGAGGGCACTCCACCTTTTTCCGATTGAGGACCATGGTCTCGGATTTGTAGGTGACGATTCCCATCCCAGATGCTTCACACTCAGCTGTGAACCGATCCAGAGAGAGTTGAAGATCACGGCCTGATGAAGCAAACGGGACATCATCTGCAAAAAACAGTGACCAATCCTAAGTCCACCAAACCGGACCCCCTCAACGCCCTGGCTGTGCCTACAAATTCTGTCCATAAAAGTTATGAACAGAATCGGTGACAAAAGGCAGTCCTGGCAGAGTTCAACTCTCACTGGAAACGGGTCCGACTTACTGCCGGCAATGCGGACCAAGCTCTGACACCGATCGTACAGGGACTGAACAGCCCTTATCAGAGGGTCCGGTACCCCACACTCTCGGAGTACCTCCCACAGGATTCCCCGAGGGACACGGTTGAACGCCTTTTCCAAGTCCACAAAACACATGTAGACTGGTTGGGCAAACTCCCATGTACCCTCCAGGACCCTGCTAAGGATGTAGAGCTGGTCCACTGTTCCGCGATCAGGAAGAAAACCACACGGTTCCTCCTGAATCCGAGGTTTGACTATCTGACAGACCCTCCTCTCCAGGACCACGAATAGACTTTTCCAGGGAGCCTGACGAGTGTGATCCCTCTGTAGTTGGAACACACTCTCCGGTCCCCCTTCTTAAAGAGGGGGACCACCACCCCGGTCTGCCAATCCAAAGGCACTGTCCCCGATGTCCATGCGATGTTGCGGAGGCGTGTCAACCAAGACAGTCCTACAACTTCCAGAGCCTTGAGGAACTCCGGGCGTATCTCATCCACCCCCGGGGCCCTGCCACCAAGGAGTTTTTTGACCACCTCGGTGACCTCAGTCCCAGAGATGCCCACCTCCGAGTCCCCAGGCTCTGCTTCCTCATTGGAAGGCATGTTAGTGGGATTGAGGAGGTCTTCGAAGTACTAAACACTGACCCACAACGTCCCGAGTCGAGGTGAGCAGCGCACCATCCCCACTATATAAAGTGTTGACACTGCATTGCTTCCCCCTCCTGAGACGCCGGATGGTGGACCAGAATCTCCTCAAAGCCATCCGAAAGTCGTTCTCCATGGCCTCCCCAAACTCCTCCCACGACTGAGGTTTTGCCTCGGCAACCACTGAAGCAGCATTCCGCTTGGCCTGCTGGTACCAATCAGCTGCCTCCAGAGTCCCACAGGACAAAAAGGTCCTGTAGGACTCCTTCTTCAGCTTGACAGCATCCCTCACTGCCAGTGTCCACCAATGGGTTCAGGGATTGCCGCGACTACAGGCACCAACCACCTTACGGCCACAGCTCCGGTCAGCCGCCTCAACAATAGAGGCACAGAACATGGCCCATTCAGACTCAGTGTCCCCATCTCCCTAGGGATATGGTCGAAGTTCTGACCGGAGGTGGGAGTTGAAGCTACTTCTGACAGGGGACTCTGCCAGATCTTCCCAGCAGACCCTTACAACACGTTTGGGCCTACCAGGCCTGACCGGCATCCTCCCCCACCATCGTGTGGTGATCAGTTGACAGCTCCGCAACTCTCTTCATCTGAGTGTCCAAGACATATGGCCACAGGTCCGACAACACGACCACAAAGTCGATCATCGAACTGAGGCCTAGGGTGTCCTGGTGCCAAGTGCATATATGAACACCCCTATGCTTGAACGTGGTGTTCATTATGGACAATCCATGACGAGCACAGAAGACCAATAACAAAACACCGCTCGGGTTCAGATCGGGGAGGCCATTCCTCCCAATCACGCCCTTCCAGATCTCACTGTCACTGCCCACGTGAGCATTGAAGTCTCCCAGTAGAACGAGGGAGTCCCCAGAAGGTATGCCCTCGAGCACCCCCTCCAGGGACTCCAAAAAGGGTAAGTACGCTAAACTGCTGTTCGGCGCATACGCACAAACAACAGTTAGGACCCATCCCCCCACCCTACCCTTTCATCCACCGGGGTAAACCCCAATGAACAGGTTCCATGTCAGGGGGAAATAAGTATGCCCACACCCGCTCAGCGCCTCTCACCGGGGACAACTCCAGAGTGGTAGAGAGTCCAGCCCCTCTCAAAGAGATTGGTTCCAGAGTCCAAGCTGTGTGTTGAGGTGAGCCCGACTATATCTAGCCAGAACCTCTCAACCTCGCGCACTAGCTCAGGCTCCTTCCCCTTCAGAGAGGTGACATTCCAAGTCCCAAGAGCCAGCTTCTGTAGCCAAGGATAGGACCGCCAAGGTCCCCGCCTTCGGCCACCACCCAATTCACACTTCACCCGACCTCCTTGGCCCCTCCCATAGGTGGTGAGCCCATGGGAAGGGGGACCCATGTTGCCTCTTCGGGCTGTGCCCGGCCAAGCCCCATGGGTGCAGGCCCGGCTACCAGGCGCTCGCCATCGAGCCCCACCTCCAGGCCTGGGTCCAGAGGGGGGCCTCGGTGACCCGCGTCCGGGTGAGGGAAAATGCCTTCCAAAGTTTTCATTCATCATGGAAGGTTTGCTGAACCGCTCTTTGTCTCATCCCTCACCTAGGACCAGTTTGCCTTGGGTGACCCTACCAGGGCATAAAGCTACCAAACAACAGAGCTCCTAGGATCATTGGGACACGCAAACCCCTCCACCACGGAATCAGTTTTATCATTAAAGGTCAGTCTATTGTTTTTTTGCCAAATGCAGGATGGCTATTCCATGTGACAGATCAAAAACTGAAGATTTCACTCAAAGGTGCCCAAATACAGAATTTTGAAAAGAGGATTAGCTGGATCTAACCAGTATAGAAAAGGAAGGGGAAGGCCAAGATGGACAACTGCAGAAGAGGATAAGGACATTAAAACGTGCAGTTTGAGAAATCACCTTACTGGTCATCAGTTGCCCTCTTAAAATTGATGGCAAATACTAGTGTCATCTGAAGCAGTGAAAAGACAATTCTGTGAGGCTGTCTTTTGAGGCACAGTTTCAAAGAAAAAGCTACATGTGAAACTGGCAAATACAAAAAAAAAGTTAAAATGGGCCAAAGAACAAAAATTACAGGAAAAGTGAATTATGTTCAGCATCGTGGAGTTGCCTAATCCAGCATGTCATCTAATCCAGTAATCCAGCTCCATCATGGTGGTGTGTCTGTGTTACTAGCAGATGGAATGGTAGGGCAGAGAAGAAAAAAGTGGAAGGAGCACGATTCCACGCTCATTTGGTGGAAAGTGTCGGAAAGCTATTGACAGAGAGAAAAAGAATTTGCGGGACTACAATACTGACACAGCAGGAGCAAAACAGTGCAGTGTGCAAGAGTAGCATGTGTGACAGAGAGTGATGGAGTGGTGTACTTTAGGGCCATGACACTGAAACAGGAGACAGACTCTTTGTCTGGTCATGAAGCAACTAAAAAGCAAAACGTGTCCCTCCCGGCTTTAGTTTAGGGGGTTTGGACATCAAGCAATAGTAATGGGATTGGTGGGTCGGTACCTCTCAGTGCTCCGTAAGGCATCTCACCATGTCTCACCAGTGATTTCAAGCCCCATCACGTGTACCTGTGCTACTCCAGACCCATGTAGAATTACCGGTACTTGTTTGTGACATATTGTGATTGGGTGCATGTTAACTTTGTTTTCTTTCACTGATTCAACAGCTGGTTTACAAATAAAAGTGATGGGCATCATTCTCAAATATGTCAAATCTGACTTCGGCCTATTGGCTTTCAAAACAAGCCAAATGAATGTACTGTGCAAATAAGACATTTTCTCTCTAACTGGAAATCTGGGATGTAAGTAGATCAGGGCGTTCCCGCATTACTAGAGACAGGTCTGGCTGCAGCCACTGTAAGGTGTTGAGCTCCACAGTAAGCGGAAACACGTGACCTCTGCAGTAGGCGAATGAATATAGGACCTATCCAGTCACTAGCCCTAACCTTAAAAACACTGGGGAAGGCAGCAACAGTGAAATAGCATGCCTAAGCTTAAGATAGTGGGAGAGGGGCATATTCCTTCTTTAGCATATAAAATAACCGTTCACGGAAATGTCCATCCCGGACAACAAGTAACACGAGGCAGGACAGGATCCAACTTAAAAAGCTATTTCTACGCAAACTAAAAAATCCTTCTAAAAATCACACATGGATGAACACCTTTCCAGAAAAGAGTACGATGAAAACGGTTTCTTTTAACTAAATGAAGCTAACCCGAACAACCGGACATACAAGGCAGGATAAAATTAAAAAGACTAAACGGGACTAACTAATATAGGACCTACCCAATCAACAATCCTAACCTTAAAAAACACTGGGGAAGGCAGCAACAGGGAAATAGCACACCTAAGCTTAAGATAGTAGGGGAGGGGCGTTTTTCCGTCAACTGTGGCGGTCACGTGTTTCCACTTACTGTGGAGCTCAACACCTTACAGTGGCTGCAGCCAGATGCTCTTGCATTACTAAGCAGATACGCTGTATTTTTACATTCAGCTGTAATGGAAAAAAAGTAATAGTTTTTTTTAGTTACAAACATATCTACACACCTTCTCCACTTTATAAATGTACCCCCAGCATGTGTTTAGTGCTGTGAAAAATCTGGTCAGACACATTTGAAGCCATCAGTTGACATTTCTTTAGGTTAAAGAAGTCATACAATATTTACAAGTTGGGGAAGTAGTTAAGCTCCGTTTACATGTTATGGGAAATTTAAGAGTTCTTTTGAGAATATTCGAAAGGTAACAGCACACAACCTGGAAAAAGCCTGAACTTCCATTTGGATTTTTTAAAGAAAGCTCAAACATTTAAGAATCATCAAGAGGCTGTTTTTCCAAGTAAACTGTCCTAATATATGTATATGCTTGTTATAGCATTTAAACTGAAAGAATGAAAAAAACGGAAGGAAATATCTAGACTCAACAGATATCCACAGTCAAACTAAATTACAGAATTGTCAGCGTATGTACAATATTATAACAACACACAGCATGCAGTTAGCAATAGCTCATGTTATGTTTTTCGATACTGCATTGTGTTTTGATGGTACGCTAATTTGGTGTTAATAAAGTCAATGGATTTTCTTATAAAGTCAAATTCTCCTAAACCACTGACACTTTCTGTTGGGACACTTTTCCATATTTTGTTTGCGATTACTCACAAAGAAGAAAATTTTAATAGAGTTAATCAAGTTACCAGATTACCCTTATGTCACTAATAATTTGAATAAGTAGTTAGGCTGCCTTCAGGTATCTACCACAGGAGGTGTTACCAGGCAGAGCCCAACTGGAGAAGACCTGGGACAGAACTAGCATAAAGTGAAATATGTTTCTATCCGTCTGTCTCTCTCAACCTGTCTCTTGGCTGCTTTAGAAATCCTTGAGAGCTACTGAGAGGTAGCTGGAGATGGAGCTCCATAGTCTGTTTTGCCTCTACAATTTTCCCCAGTAAAAACAGATGTAACCCGAGCTTTTACGGTCAGTAATAAACATATATACTTGTCATTCAAATATCATTACTATTATAGAGATGTCTTATAATATTTAGGAAATTACCGAAAAATGCTCATTTATGCTTTTATACATTAAAAAATGCATTGTTGCTTACTTACAGGAACTTACAGGTTTTTACTCTTCAATGTTTTTTTTTTTTTTTAATATTTTTCCTTTTCATATTACTCACCTTAAACAATGCACTACCGAGTAATAGTTTTACCAACATTACTCTCATACAAATCATGCTCAGTGTTCGCAAGTCCAAAATACCTCCATACATGTTTTGTGTCTGATCACATCATTTTTCTCAGCTTTTTATTCTTAGCATTCACAATAAGAATTTTGCAACTAATTTCCACATTGCACATCCACACATCCTAAGTGTATATTATGGTGGCAGTGCAACTCCTTACAATATTTATACAATTTTGAGTTACAGGGACATTCTGATGGTTATTTATCAGTACAACTGAATGTATTGTCAACACAAATATTACTCTCTTACCATTAGTTTTTTCATCTTTTTTCTGGCAAGGTGTGCTCTCTTTCTTCTTTATATTTTTATCAGTTTTGGATTGCATGCCACTCTCTTTTTTTTCTTCTTCTTCTCCTGAGCTGTCTTTTGCTTTGTTACCTTTACCTAAGCACAACAAAAACATATAATGTGAAACATGTTTAAAAATAATAAAGTGTTGTTAAGAGCTAAATACTATTTTCTTAATGTAGTGACCTATATTAATTACAGTGCATCCAGAAAGTATTCACAGCGCATCACTTTTTCCACATTTTGTTATGTTACAGCCTTATTCCAAATTGGATTAAATTCATTTTTTTTCCTCAGAATTCTACACACAACACCCCATAATGACAACGTGAAAAAAGTTTACTTGAGGTTTTTGCAAATTTATAAAAAATAAAAAAAATTGAGAAAACACATGTACATAAGTATTCACAGCCTTTGCCATGAAGCCCAAAATTGAGCTCAGGTGCATCCTGTTTCCCCTGATCATCCTTGAGATGTTTCTGCAGCTTAATTGGAGTCCACCTTTAGTAAATTCAGTTGATTGGACATGATTTGGAAAGGCACACACCTGTCTATATAAGGTCCCACAGTTGACAGTTCATGTCAGAGCACAAACCAAGCATGAAGTCAAAAGAATTGTCTGTAGACCACCCGAGACAGGATTGTCTCGAGGCACAAATCTGGGGAAGGTTACAGAAAAATTTCTGCTGCTTTGAAGGTCCCAATGAGCACAATGGCCTCCATCATCCGTAAGTGGAAGAAGTTCGAAACCACCAGGACTCTTCCTAGAGCTGGCCAGCCATCTAAACTTAGCGATCGGGGGAGAAGGGCCTTAGTCACGGAGGTGACCAAGAACCAGATGGTCACTCTGTCAGAGCTCCAGAGGTCCAATGTGGAGATAGGAGAACCTTCCAGAAGGACAACCATCTCTGCAGCAATCCACCAATCAGGCCTGTATGGTAGAGTGGCCAGACGGAAGCCAGTCCTTAGTAAAAGGCTCATGGCAGCCCGCCTGGAGTTTGCCAAAAGGCACCTGAAGGACTCTCAGACCATGAGAAACAAAATTCTCTGGTCTGATGAGACAAAGATTGAATTCTTTGGTGTGAATGCCAGGCGTCACGTTTGGAGGAAACCAGGCACCGCTCATCACCAGGCCAATACCATCCCTACAGTGAAGCATGGTGGTTGCAGCATCATGCTGTGGGGATGTTTTTCAGCAGCAGGAACTGGGAGACTAGTCAGGATAAAGGGAAAGATGACTGAAGCAATGAACAAAGACATCCTGGATGAAAACCTGCTCCAGAGTGCTCTTGACCTCAGACTGGGGCGACGGTTCATCTTTCAGCAGGACAACGACCCTAAGCACACAGCCAAGATATCAAAGGACTGGCTTCAGGACAACTCTGTGAATGTCCTTGAGTGGCCCAGCCAGAGCCCAGGCTTGAATCCGATTGAACATCTCTGGAGAGATCTTAAAATGGCTGTGCACCGACACTTCCCATCCAACCAGATGGAGCTTGAGAGGTGCTGCAAAGAGGAATGGGCGAAACTGGCCAAGGATAGGTGTGCCAAGCTTGTGGCATCATATTCAAAAAGACTTGAGGTTGTAATTGCTGCCAAAGGTGCATCAACAAAGTATTGAGCAAAGGTTGTGAATACTTATGTACATGTGATTTCTCAGTTTTTTTATTTTTAATAAATTTGCAAAAACCTCAAGTAAACTTTTTTCACGTTGTCATTATTTGGTGCTGTGTGTAAAATTTTTGATGAAAAAAAAATTTACAAATAGCAAAAAGTGAATGAGTTTATGTTCCAAAATGGGGCAATCAAGTATTACAAGTTAGAAGTCGTGGCTCTCTTGGTGTGTGTGTGAATGAAGACCACAATCAAGAAACAACACTGGAAATGATCAAGTGCTATTAATTAACTTGGATTAATTTGGTGCCATTTCATTAAGTGTGAAGCGCAGATAAATCAAGTGAATTAAATTAATGATGATTAATCAGCAGTTCTAATGGTTACCAGTTCACAAACAGCTCCATGAATGCAATCAGGAATGTTTTATAGCACTTCAAGCTGCTACCAGAAGGCTACTTTGTTCCACAGATCAAAGTTAATGCCCCGATTCGATAAATCTGAGCCAGACAATTACCCGATTCTTGATTATATCATCACCATCTATCATATAACTGGTTAAAAACAAATTTGAATATTTTTCAAAGGAATCCTTTATTCCTAAAGAAATTAGCACTTCTAGGAAATCTTCTGTTTATTCTTACAGATATTTATAAACACTATATTAAAAGTTTTCTTGATACATGCAAATGAACACATCCAAAAGCTGGTATAACCTTAAAATTCAGTCTTTTCCTTATTTCAGTCATACAATGCTTAGCTCATATAGCGCTTTTCATTATGGTGTGACACAAAAGGATCTTTAACAGGTTATAACTTGCTATCATTATTTCCATTAATATACACTGTTTTTTGACCAAACCACTTACCATGTGAATGTCCATGACCATGTGAATGACCACCCTTTATATGACGAACAAACTTCTCTACTACCAGAAAAACCATGATTCCAGCAAGTACCCATAGCCCCACTGACATGAGGTGGCTGTGATCTCCACCTGAGATTAGGAAAGGAAATAGCTCATAATACTGACACATTTTAAGACATTCTTAAATTATCTACTGAATGTCATTTTTTTACAGATAGAAATACAGCAGTTCTTTCACAAAATTAGAATAATTCACAAATTTAAGTAAACTGAATACCAGATGAACTACTTTCACTGCGGGGAAAAAAATACAGCTAAAGAATGAGGACAGAATATTACAATACAATTAGGGAATTGATTTATTTTTTTTAACTGCAACATGTTTAAAAATAAAAAGGTGGGATTTACATTTCTGTGTTCTCTGACAAGTCAGAGAAACTGAACTGCTAGTTTCTTCACTGTAAAACTGTAGGCTTATAGAGCACATTTATATTTGTTAAAAGCTGTGTTTGACAAAGACTTAACTGTATGACAAAACTATTTTATAATCTCTATTAATTACAAATACTTACATTTTACTTTTACTTTAGTAACAGTGTTTATTTAAATGAGCAAGACGAATAAGAGTTGGAATTTACACTTCATTAATCATGAAAATAAATTAACAATATCACTATATTGAATTAAGATTAAATAAAATGGAGGTATTTCTGCATCTTAAAGCTCTATTCACTTCCAGAAGAATTTAATTCTAAGTGAATCTTAATTATTTGTGAATTGTATGGCAAATTAATTTCTATCAAAAATTTATTAATTCTGTAACAAAAACAATGTCATCATTCTCGGCCATTTTAACAGCTACATGGATGTGTTGTCCAGCATTTAATAAGCTTTTTTTGGTAACACAGTTACTAAAAATCAAATATTGAAAGTTTAAAAAATGTTGTTATACACAAAAGCTGATCAATCCAAATCAAGTCTACATAAAATGCTAAAGACCCATAACTTTTTAAATTACTTCACTCGGAACATTTTCAAACCCAACTGGATAAAGTGACTTTTAAAATTATTTAACTTCATTTCCTTGAACAGCAATTGTTACTGAGGCTATTTTTCCATTGGAAAATTCACTATCAGTGTAATAGTTTCAGATAATAAACAGCACAATTGAAATTCCATCCATCCATTATTCATCCCGCTATATCCTAACTACAGGGTCACGGGGGTCTGCTGGAGCCAATCCCAGTTGAAATGAATTGTACCTTTTAATGCTTATATAACAACGTTGCCAAATGCTAAAGGGTGCAATAGGAGATACATTTAAGTGTATGTGAAATCTAGTATCACACACTTGTTGCATGCATCTTTAACATTGTGCTCTCTGTATAGAATGTATTGTATTTTCTCAAGTGCTTCTAAAACAACATATTCAAGCTTGGAATGCATCTGAAATAACTGAGCCAGTTGCCTTTATATGCTTTGATGGTTCACTTAACAGAAAGACAAATCTTCAGGCTCCATGAAAATCTAATTTAAAATTTGTCTTCAGATTATGCTAATTAAATACAATATAAATAAAAGTAAAGATATTATATGAGCCTGAACTCTTATTGAATATACAGAAACTCCTACAAAAAAGACCTCATGAATATTCAAAAGGTTATCAGAGCTCAGGTTTTTAGTAAAATTTTACCAATAAGTAGTTATTTTATTTGTAAAGGTAAATGAATTATTTTCAATAAATAAGTTGTGATATCATCTTTAGCAGCATTTACTTTGCTTGGTCACCACCTATAACCAATTATAAGCCTCTGACAAGAAGCTTTTTCCAGGCAACTCTTATATAAATGTAATTTCTGCTCAAGGTTCTTATCTGTTTATCTATACACCTCTACTCTAGAGGGAGCTTTGGGCATCTTAATTTCTGGACGTTATTTAAGAATCACCTCTTAATTTTTTTACTATTATCCTTGTAACCTCACCTGAGATTTTTGGAGGACATCTACTTCCTGGCAGGGTTTGCAGTTGTTTAAATGACCTCCAAAGAGCAGTTTTTGGAAATAGCTTTATAACATTGTGCTGGCTCATGAGCTTTCACAATTTTTGTCTCGAGTCCTGATGAGTTTCTTTAGATGCTAGAGTACTATGAAGATTTATATTCACCTGCTTCCTTGCAATAATTTTATCTTCCCTAATTCATCATTTCAAATGACCCCTTCATTGGTCAGCTCAGTTAAACCCTCTGTGACTGACCCATCTGACCCAGCTTTAACTCAGAGAAAATCAAAGAGCTAAGAGACCACTTGCATGTGCAACTAAACAGTTTGTGTAATGTGTGAAGCTTTTCTGCTCATACATTTTTTTTCCAAAACAATGAACCTGGTAAATAATTATACTTTAATTCAAATTGGAAAAACCAGTTCAGTTTAAACTACTCAAGATTATACAATTGGTTCACAAACTTTCAAGCAGAACTGTATTTCTAATAAAAATAGCTAGTGTTTTACTCATACCTGAATGCGAGTGCCCATGTCCGTGAGATGCCTGATGCGAGTGCCCATGTCCTTCTTTGTCGTGATGACTATGTGGCTCTTAATACACAGTCAAGTACAGGAGGAAAGAAGAAGAAAATTGTCCATCAATTTATACTTAATAGGACTAGAACATCTTAGAGGAGGCTCATTTTAAATATTGATCATAGTGCTTACTTCACCACTGCATTATAAGTTAACATTTTAACTGCTGATTTAAACTGAAGAAACTGATCACAAAATATGCCCTCCCAAGAACAGATACTGAAAATACTCACCCAGTGCATGGGGGATCAAATGCAAAAATGCATCCCCAAGTAGGCCTCCTGAGGCAAAACTCAGCAACACTTTCAGCAAGCTCTGGTGCTTAGAAGTATTAGACTCAACTGGGATGAGAAATAGGATGAGGAATGGTGCAGCACTTATTAAGAGGGTAGCACCAATGGCCTGTGGAAATAAATATCTATTAAATAATGTAATACTGTTATGTCTGGTACACTATTCTTTCATGTTATGACTTAACTCCTCAGTGCTATTTGAAAACTTCAAATTCAGAAAAAAATTATTTTAATATACCAAAAATGAAGTTTTACATCAATTATTGCATCTCTTGAGATTATGCAGCAGATATCTATTTTTTTCTTACCGATAAATAAACAAATGGTGCTTTAAAAATATTAGCAGTGTCACACAGATTTTTGTGTCAAATGCTTTGTCTACACTAAAGTCACTTGTTTCAATTTACTTTGGTATTTACAAGGTTACAGAAAATGTGAGCTTAATAAGAAACTTGTAATAATTTTTTAAATAAAACCAAGTACGTCAGCACACTACACACCAAGACCATCTCTTTATGGTTAATGAACATGAAGGTTTTATCAGTATTTGACAACAGAATAGTGTTGAAAATGTTTTACTTTTGTATTAAACTTTAATATCGGTGACAATTGTGCATAAGGATATGACTTCAACTTTAACTACAGGCAAATAAAAAAGGTACACAATACTAAATTGCAATATTTGATATTGAAAATATTTAATTTTGTAATATTATTGTTATCATGACCCAAGTATTATTTTGCTGGACCCTGGAAATTCCCACCTTAAGCTGTTAGCACTGCAATCACCTAGATTCAAAGTCTTCAGATTAAATTCTACACATGGTCACTGTCTACATGGAGTTCTCATATTTCTCCAAGTGCTCTGGTTTTCCTTCCTTACTGTAAAAACGTACATGTTAAGATAATTGGAGGGTAACTCCTGTTTGACAGCAAAGGGTCAGAGAATGCCAAAAAATCTCTTTAAAGTCTTTCACGATATAAAACAATTTATATATTCCGTTTTTGACTTATGTTTAATTGCACAATTTACATATATCTTTGAAATTGGATGGAGAAACTTTTTTTTTGACCTTTGTCAGTTTTATCAAATGTTTAAAAGCATCACACATTATGAAAACCTTGTGCAGATATTTTTGCATGTTATACAGTATTAAAATATCAAATACAGCATAAGACAATCTTGGCATTTTCTTCTCTTATTTACCACATACATCTCTAAACTAAATTCCTACCACTTCCCACTCAGCTCTGGAAAAGCTGCAAGTCTATACTGTATCTTGATTGTGCAGCAACACAAGTGATCTATGCTCCGGTTCAGAGCACAAAAATGGCATTTTCCAGGGTTGGCAGAAATGCAGATAACAACAAGAGACAAAAGATGCAGGAAGCCTAGAATTAAGTTAGTGAGTAGTTGGTACAACCATATTAATAAATTCTGAAAATTGTGAACTAAACTGCTCTGGAGTTCAGGTGCAGTGGTAGTGCTAGGAAACACTTGGATTCAAATCCTGGCATTGTGCAGCTTTCTGATTTCCGTCGTGTTAGAGTGTGTGTGTGTGTGTGTTCAAATTGTTAACAAACTTAAAATGTTACATGAACAAACTTGCACAGTTAGACTTTTTGCAAGCTCTCTTTGCACAAATAATATGTAATAGCTATGGTTAAAAAAAAAACAAGTGCACTGATCCTATACAAACAACAATGGATGCACTTCTTTAAACAGTACAAGAGTAGGAGAGTAATTAGTTGCACAGTATATTATTTCCTTTTGGTAAATTAAAATACATTAATACAACTAATGTGCATTTCCCATATACAGCACAAAATAAATTTCAAAAATATATTATTTTAAAAATAAATACCTGAGTCCAGAGTTCTACAGGGTCAGTCTTCTCTCTTCCTTTAGGAGCATCAGCTTGTACTTTTTGTGCATTGCTGACATGTGAGTGGCCATCTTCTAAAGCCTCATCTTGCAAATGCATATTAGCACTAGCATGCCATTTGCTGGCACCTTCATGGAGGGAATGACCATGTCCACCATGCGAGTGAGAGTGGCCGTGGTCTCCGTGCGAGTGAGAGTGCGAGTGAAAGTGAGAGTGGCCGTGGTCGCCGTGAGAATGCGAGTGGCCGTGGTCGCCGTGAGAATGCGAGTGGCCGTGATCACCGTGAGAGTGAGAGTGGCCGTGAGCAAACACCAGATGTATCAACATCACACAAACAAGAACTGTAGCGATGCCCCAGCTGGAAAAATTCCAATTTCGATGTTTATATAAATTCATGATAGTTATTCTTCCTAAAAGAAAAAGATGACAAGGTAAAATTTAATAATACAAAATTGAAGGCATTGTTTTTTTATTTTCAATATTTAGCTTTAAATATATATGCTAAAATATTCTAATGTAATAAAATATACCCAGCAGCTTCATTTTCACTTTTTAATAATGTTTTAGCATATTCTGGCAGTAGCTGAGTAATCCTCTCCAGAAAACCTACCATGGATTGATGCACAAGGTAGAAAATATATATTTATATACATGGTTACATGTATTATTTTACATGTCATCTTCCATTACAAATAAATCATATCTGTAAATTAACATCCTAAAAAAAATATGTAATTTTTTTAGTTAGTTTTTGGTAGAAATTTGTATTGGATACTTATTACTTCAAAAGTCAACAAAATATGCCATTTAGCTATGCATATCTAAACGTTTGTATGGAAATGTAGGGGTTTTGTTTATGTATATCGCATATTAGTCACACATGCACCAGAAGATCACCCGCCTTCATTACAACCGATAAGCAATACATCCCAAGGATGACAGGGGGTGTTGTCACTAACAGTATAATCTCTTTCTGTCCACAGTAACATGAAGACACCCAGTGAGGGCAAGTGACTTTGCCCCTTCTGGTTGGAGGTCTATAAATTTGAGGGTCTCCCTGAAGGTGGAGTCTCCTTTGGACAAAAGTTCAGCCCTGAATGGCGCTTTACTCCAGACCTGATACACTGTTTGAGAAGGCACTGCAGCCCTTTGTTTGTGCCACTAAATGATATTTCTGTTGCACTCCATTCCTTTATTAAACAGGGAGACCCAGCTGATAGCCCATGATTTATTTTGGATACCATGTAATACCCTGTATGACCACAATATATATATATATTCAATATAAATTTAGCTGGATGAGGTGGAGTACAGGCAATAGGTAAAGGTAAGAAGATATTAACATACGCTCAAGTTCTGTCAGTTCTGGAAAAAAAATACAGTGAGATCCCAATGTGGAGTGGATTAACATATGAAAATAGTACCACAGGAGAGGAAACCTGTAAATATCACGGATATACAAGTTAAATAATTTTGCATTCCAGCATACTACAATTATTTACAATGGATATCTAACCCTTTAGACAAAGGAAGAAACTTTATAAGGGAAGGAGGCTTTTAAATCTGAGTTGGGTTGGTAGTTGCCACCATTCCCCAGTTTATTTGAGTATGAGGAGATAAAGATGTGCTGCTTTCTCAAAGTAAAGAATTCTATAGACATACTATCAATAGCAAATGTCCTTCTTCAGGGGAAGTTTAAGTAAATGAATAATAAAGCAATCATTTAACATGTGGAAATGTTATATTTTTCAAATAGTGTAACCAAGTTAACAGGTAACTTTTTAATAATTTACTGAGCACTTTTCAATAATTAGTTTTAATATGACATGATGTTTCATAAAAGACTGAGACCCTAGTTTAATTTCTGGGTTGGAATGTATAGTGTGGGGTTAAAAAGATCTCAAATTTGCCAGATTTCCTCCAGCAGAAGTCTCCATCATTATTTTTGTTCCCTTGTGCACACTGAGAAACCAGCAGTCAGTCTAGAATGGCAGTGAGACCACCTTGTTTTAATAGCTGCTAGACTTGGCAGTTATTCAAAGAGGAGATAAATTCTTTACTTACAGACTTTGTTACTTTTTATAATTACTTCTGTTTACATATGACTGCAGAATTATTTTATATTTGATTTAGTTTGTGATATGTCGTAAGCATAAAAATCTGATGCATGGAATAGTACAAGTGTCTGTAGTTTTAGTCCAGTTCAAAAAATACTGATGCAATTTTCCAATTAAGAATGTTCTGTGAAAGAGAATTAGAAAGAAGTAAAACCTTGTATTTCTGCAATATTGATTACAAAAAGCATTTGTTGAAGTAAACCATAATAAATAGGCCGGTATACCAAAAGGGACCAAGAACTAATCAAAGCCATATATTTGAAGGAGTAGAACCGAGTTTGAACTAGAAATTAAAACTCAAGATACTTTTCAATGAAAAGGATTAATGAAGGAGGATAAAGGAAAAAATATTTGGGGATCCATACTAAGCAATAAAGGATATGCATTATGCAGATGACGGAGTACTGATTAGAATGAATTAGACCTACAGAAACAAAAAATTGGTAATACAAATGAAGGGAATATGAAATGGAATTAAATGTAGACAAGACCTATGTAATGATAATCTCTAAAACTGTAGGGAAAAACATGTGAGATGTGTCCAAAGGAATGTACTTGGGGCAGATAACAAGGATAACTGAAAATGGGACAGGAAAAAAAAAAAAACAAGAATACAAATATGAATGGCCAAAAGCCATTTTTGGAATCATAAACAATTAAAAAGGAGGTTTAAAACCTGATGAGAAAATAAAATTGCTAAAGTTTTATATTTTCTCAATTTTATGCAATGTGAAATATGGTCTCTAAGTAAATCTACGAGCAAGATGGATAAACAAAGTAACTAATGTAGAGCTGTTATTCAAAATGAAAAGTAGATGCAAGACAAAGAAAGATGACGTATGCTAGGCTTATGATGAGGGGATCACCTAGAAGTGTGGTCTTGCTTATTTTATTGGCAATGGTGGGCAATAAAACGATGAGGAGAACGAGACTAAATTAAATCAGTGAAAGACCAGGAGTTAAAAAAAAAAACAACAAAATCCCTATGGAGAAAATAAAGAGGCTAGCTGAAAACTAAATATGGAGAGGAGAACCATGCCAATCAAACCTCCCATTAAGGACGATACCTGATGGTGACGACCCCAGTACTCTCAAGAATGGATGTTTCGCGCAAACAGTCACCAAATAAGGAAAGAGTCTTCCACGTGAATAATACAGGTGAATGAAAGATTTCTAAATGTTACCATGTCTGAGATTTGAATGTGACGCATACAAAGCCAACGAGTAATTACAATTGTCGTCAACTCCTAACCAGTTTCAAAAAGAACCAGAATATAAATTTTTGCATTACTACTGGATTTTTTCCGCATCACATAAATCGCATGCAAGTTATTTTCTTAAACTAACCGATCGCTTCGTGTGTCCATCTTATAACATCCTGGTGGAAACGCCAAAGCAAATAGAAGTTCCTCTCTTTGTCAAACACGGGGGAAAAGAACAAGCAGAATCCAGCAAAGGAAGGGTTTCCTGTTGTGATCATATGGACATGTGAGAGAGGCAACATTTAAAGCTGTGGGGGGAAAAACTGCGGCTGCATTTTACAGTATAATTTTATTATGTAAAACTCTAGCATTAGTGTTACGTTTTACAATATGCCGTAGAAGTTCCATAAAGTGCATACCTCTCCGAGACACTAACCAGTATTCAAAATATCTGACACTTACCAGTCCCAATAAATGAGAACATCATGTGTTAGTAATTTACATTGCTTCAATGGCTTGTCTATCGTGCTTTTGGATTGCTGGGTATTTAAAAAATCTTAACCCTTCTCGGGTTATTTTTTACCGATGAATAATGACAACATTATTGCTCTATTACAAAACTAAGACATTTTAACAGAACGAAGAGAAAAGCAAACACCGGTAAATTAAAAACATGCAATGCAAAGCTGATAAAGCCAAATAATATTTAGCTTTCAGAACTGCTATTTATTCTTAAAGCCATTCATTCATTTAACTTGGCAGCATCAATAAGTACAAGCATCTTTAAAATCATCTAAAATAAAATAAAGTGCAGCTTCAACGAGAAGTAAACACCTCACCTACAGATGCAGACAATGGTTATGTATGTAGTTATTGCCCTTTGGGGGGTTTGATTGATATCCTTATGGAATCGTTAAACGGCTCTAACTGCAAAAGCCCACCACTAGAAACAAGACGTGGCACAATTACAAAGAAGCTCTTGCGAGATTTAGACAGGCCGGCAGAACTACTTTCCGCTAAAGAAACAGATATCGCGAGAGCACGGGAACGTCGACAGAGGATAAAAAATGCATATAATGAAAGATGGCGCTTTAGAAAAACTAGCAAATGTTAATGTAGCAATTGCACGATTTGTCCATTTGATGTCACCAACTACCAGCTTCATTTTTCAAGAATCGTGTGAGCCAGTTTTCTGTGCGGAAGATTATTCTTGTCAAAATTAAATGCAATCCAAAATGTTAACTGAATTGCAATTCAATGCATATCCACCTGGTGTAGCGAATTTTGGAATTGGTTTTATCCAGTGTTTGTAGTGCAATTCATCCCCCCACATCCCAACCAATATTTTAAAAACTTTACTTAATTAGGTAATGTAGAATAATCATGAAATAAATTTGTTTATTTGCAAAACATGCCTGGTGTCAGCACATGTCAACATCCATTACAAATTGGTTCTGACTTGTATTTGTTTAATTTCTGTGTGGAAAAAGAAAAGAAAATTCTGTGTGAATACCTATATTTCTGGAGTGAAGGACACCGGCCAAATGAGAGTCTATGTAAGTCTTTGATCTTTTGGTAAACGGGTAACATGAGGCTTCCGTTTAATTGCTTTTCCCCGGGATGCAGCTCACCATGACCCGTACATTCCCACATTCATTGGCAGTGAATTATTATTGTTTTAGGTTTTTTTAATCTAATGTTATTGGACAATCGTCAACATGGCATAATGTTGGTTCACAGTTCACTCCCACCTTTAACATTACGTAACTACTGATGAGCGAGCGTGACTTTAAGAAGATAGCAATTTCAAGCAGAACTTTAAGAATCAAAGAAATCTGGTTATTTCTATAAAGAAATACCACTTCATAAATTGTTCATTTGAAGAAAAATTCTGGAGTGTTCTCCCCTAGACATTCTCGTATACTCAGATATGGGGATGGATATTTAAGGAGTAAACCGCAAGACAAAAAAAAAAATTATATTATGTACATTAAAGAACCATCAACCACAAATCAAATCAAATTAATAATATAATGAACAATTATTCAAAAAATAAAGTTGAATAAATCGGAATCTGCAGCTGCATGAATAAGAGGTAAAGTACCACTTCAGGTTAACGGAAATAGCCCAAAAGTTGATAGAAAGCTACGTTTTTTACCTAATACTTGTATGCAAAATTTGGTTGGCCTAAGTGAAAGCGTACTCAAGCTATCGTGTTTACATACACACACACAAACACACAAACATAATTCCAAAAATGGTATTTTCGGACTCAGGGAAGTCTAAAACATCAAGATTCATCAAAATCTTTAAATATAATTTTTGGAAGATTCCAATACTTTCTCTGTACCTCATATACGAGAAAGTCAGGGAGGTCTAAAACGTCAAGATTCATCTAAACCCCGTCATCGAATCTTTGGATGATTACCATACTTTCCCTATACTTTGTATATATTTTCTGTCCACCCTGTCCATTGGACCTTACTCTTATTCTATGTTAATTAATGTTGACTTTATTTTCTTACTGTGTTTTTTATTTTTCTATTCTTCATTGTGTAAAGCACTTTGAACTACTTTTTGTATGAAAATGTGCTATATAAATAAATGTTGTTGTTGTTGTTGTTATATGAAAAAGTAAAAAAGAAGATACAGGACTTTTGGCCAGACCGACTTGACTTAAGAATTCAGCAGAAAGCAAGTGATTGAGGACTAGCCTACACACTGACTTTTTCCAGCTCTTGTTAGGTCTTTGTGTGTGTATTATTTGCAAGGAGATCAGTTCCTGAGATTTTTAAATTCCTGAGTTTTTAATGTTGATTTTAGGTTTATTTTATGTAAGTGATCACTTCCCCAAACCATGCATTAAAAGGGTTGAGAACACTGTGGTACCTAAACCTGTAATGTAACAACAGTTGCCTCGATAACAAAGGGCCTTCTTGTACTAGACATTCTACATCCTGCAACTATAAGCATTCAAAATATCCATGATGAGAAATCACAAAAGCAATTCGATGTTGAGCTAAGTAATGTTATTTATTTCATAAAAAAGAAACTAAATATTAATAAATACAAACAAGCAAAAATATTTGCATACAATCTGACAATAGAATTGGGAAATTCAGTTTTTTTTTATTCTTACGAGCATTTCAAAATCACTTTTTGATGCTCTTCTTTCATGCTGCATTATGCAGCTGCCTTTTAAAAAAATTCTTATTGTATACAAAAAGAAATCTACAGTAGCATCTGAAAATGTGAACAAACTTGTATGCCTTACCAACTCATGCTAGTTAATTTCTTTGGATTTTTTTTTTTTTTTTTTTTGCATCTTTGTAAAACATTACTTTTAGTTTTCTTCTTATAATAAATAGCCAAGAAGGATAGATTTTTATTTTTAACAGCATGCATTACTGAGAAAGGTTTTATTAGAGGATTCCCCTCATTCGGCTGCTGATGGTGAAATTCTATAAACCATCATATCTGGGTAAAATTTTATTTCCCAATCTAGCTTCATATGTGCCCACTCACCAATGCATTTCTGACTATGCTACTACAACTACTACTAATAATAATTCTTTACATTTATATAGCGCTTTCCTCACTACTCAAAGTGCTCTATGTAGGCAACATTATAGTTTGTGCATGTGTTTTTTTCTTTTTTTTTCTCCTGAGCTAAGAAGTGCTGCTTCAGTTTGTCCCCTCAAAAAACTGCATCCCTGCCTAAATTTTTTTCACCAGCTGCCATTGGTTTTATTGCATCATAATTATAAGCATATCAACCAACTGAGCAATTGATTTCTACTGCAGTACACGATTTTCATGTCAGTTTAAAATCCAATGCAAATGCATATTGCCTATTAGTTCATATCTATAGATCGCATTACATAACTAAAAGCAAAGCAAATGTTTTCTATTAAACTTAGTGGCTCCTCCGAGTGTATTGCACTTCAGTTCAAGATCATACTTACTGAATGTAACTATTCTTTATAGTTATATAGCACTTTTATCACTACTCAAAGAACTTTACATAGAGAGTGGGGAGCCACTTCAGCCACCACCAATGTGCAGCATCCACCTGGAGGATGTGAAGGCAGCCATTATGTGCCATTATGCTTACCACACTTCAGCTGTAATGTGGTGAAGGGATAAGAGAGAGACTGTTAGCCAATTAGAGACAAGGGATGATTAGGGGGGCAGAATGTCTAGGCCATTAAGGGCAGTTTAGCTTGAACATCAGGATACATCCTGTTCTTTATGAGGGATGCCCATGGATCCTAATTACTGCAGAGAGACAGGACCATGTTTTTACATTTCATCTGAAGGGTGGCACCATTTTTACAGTACAGTGTCAACATCACTGCACTGGGGCATTGGGATTCACATACAGACCTTAGGGTAAGTATCCCTGCTGACCTCATCAACACCTCTTCCAGCAGCAACCAAAGCTTTTCCTAGATGGTCTGCCTTTCAAGTACTGGTTGGCCCGAACAAACTTCAGATGGAGAACATGTTCTGAAGTGTATGTAGTATGGCTACTAGCTGTTGGAGATGGTTGATTATTATGACATTGCTTAGTTGTGGGAAATGTTTACCCAGAAACATGGAAAAAAGTAAGAAGCAGTATGCCCCAAGACTGAAGGTTTGGTTGTTGAAGAAATAGATTGTGAGAAGTAAATTTGCTGAAACATTGGTAGCTGGAGTGAATGAGGTCTCAGATTTCTCAGGTGTGAATGTCAAGTGGAAATCGATGAAGAATGTCTGACTGAAAACAATAGCAGAAGTCTGCAGTTGATCAGAAGCAAAGTCTACACAAGCAAATCTGATGACTGAATCTTGAGACAGAGATGGCAATTCAGGACAATACGAAATGTAATTTATAGTAAAGTAAAGTAAAATAATAGACAATGAGGATACTGAAGACAGGGAAAGTTACAAGATTTCAGGTGAAGGAAGTGTTGAATCATTGAATCTTTTGTAGTCTGTTGCTATATGTGATAATCAGCACTTGAAGTGGGATGGTTTTGCTCTTTGGACTACCAGGTGTAGTTCTTGCTTACCAGAAGTGTTTGAAGTCAGCTTGTACTTACCAGTATGCACTACCGGCACATCTAATTTTGCTGTACAGAGTAGTGTCCCTTTTTTGTTTCATACCAGCACTTCAGACAACCCCTTAGTACTATCATACCCTTTCACTATCTGTGAGGAATACGTGTTGGAAGTGTAGTCCTCAATAAACTTTGTTATCCAGAATATACTAAGTTATGCTAGTGGGCTTTTGTTTCATTTTTCATTTTTGTGTTTTTCATGCTACTCTGCTATCCTGCTGATGGCAAGGAGGTAAGAACATCTGTAATAATTTTCAGTCTGGTTACAAAAGGGCAACAAGAGAATAACACATGAGACAGGAAAAAAATCAAAGTGACTCAAAACTCACTAAAGCATATATTGGTAGTCCACGGCCTTAGCAGTCTCAGCAAGTGAGTGTCTCTTCTATCAGCACTATTAGCAAAGAGCCTGTTGATTTAGCTAATGATAACAGCACTGTCAGTGTTGATTAAAAGGCCAGACTGGTGGTCAAAGGACCAAATGCTGTACTTTTGCTCACAGAACCAATCGTTAATCATTAAAGATAAAAAGCTGGGATGCAATCAGTTTTGATGTCATCATACACAAAGTAGCAGACTGATTTTAATTTTAATAATTGTGATTTGTGCAACTTCATTAAAGAAAGATATGCTCTGAGCATTTGAAGTATCTCCTATTATAATTTATCCATAGTAAAAAATTCAAAAGGTGGAGGGGATGGGGCCAAAAAAGTATAAATTTGATTTGATGTAGGCATGGTATTGAAAGTCAGGAGCAGAAGAAATTCCATGAGCTGTCCCCCATTCTGACTATAAGGATTCTCTCTGGCATTGACTGCAAAGTTTATGAAAGTTGTGTGAGGATTAGTATGTTCTATGGGAGTGAAATATGGCTGACGAAAGTTGAAAATGAAGCAAAGCAGGAAAGACCAGAGGTGAAAATCATCATGTGGATATGCAAAGTGTCCTGGAGTAAGAGTATGACCATTATTCAGTTAAGAGAAAGAATTGGTGGGAAGGTGATATGTGTAGTATTGGGGAGAAGTAGACCAAGGTCATTTGGACATGTAAAGTGAAAAAGGGTGAGAACAATTGGGTTCAAAATTGCACCAAGATAAAGATGAAGAGGATGGGGGCCAAGAGGATGGCCAAAGCAGTTGTAGTTGAAGGTGGTATCTATCAGATGACATAAAAAGAATGGGCCTCATCCCAGAGGATATCCAGGACTTTGAAGAGTGATGAAAAAAGAAGTAGGGGTATCTGGCTAACCTTAGTAAACTCAGAAAATAGATAACTTAAATTTCACTGAATCAATTATATTTGCTCTATTGGTAAATTGCAGTGCTTAGTAATTTTTGTTTCTTATTATTTTATTCCTGTTTTGTTTTTTAAAGAAAAACTGCTCAAATTGAACACTAACATCTGAAATTAGGGCAGTAGTAAATTGTGTGTTCAACTATGCATTATATTTTTTAATCATTTAGTGTCTCCTCCAAAAGTTAATAAACAGTCTCATTTATTCAAAACAACGTTCTTAATAAGATAGACATTAGAATGAAAAATCTTAATTTTCATTTTATTTCAAAGTTAAATGTAATGCCATATTTTTTCAGATGTAAGACATTTTAAAGCTTGAAATGAATGTAGATTTAAGGCTTTTAAACATTGATGGTGTTCCTCTCAAGGTTATGAAATATATATTATAATGGTCCTTGTTATGTACTGCAGTTTAATAACTGTTATTTGAGAGCCAAATGGTTTTATATTTCACTTGTGGGGCCTACAAAAAATGTTTTCATCTTCTTGCTTGCTTTCACATTTTATTATTATACATTGAATAACGGTGAATTAATTTGTCTTTTTTCACACTGATCAACAGAAAAAGGCTCTAATGTCAAAGTGAAAATAAAACTCTCAAAGGTGGTCTAAATTAATTATAAATATAAAGGGCAAAATAATTTATTGCATAAGTATTCACTCCATTCAAGTTAATATTTAGTTGATGTGCTTTTGCCAGTCATGACAGCCTTAAGTCTGTCTGCACATGTCTCTATAAGCTTTGAACATCTTGGCACTGCAATTATTCACCATTTTTCTTTGCAGAACTGCTCAAGCTCTGTCAGGTTGCATGGGGCTTATGAGTGAACAGCCTTTTTCAAGCCACAAATTCTCTCCTGGATTGTGATCCAGACTCTGACATAGCTACTCCAGGATATTAATAGTGTTCTTTTTTAGGCCATTGTAGTGTAGGTTTGGTTTTACACTTGGGGTTGTTGTCTTGCTGGAAACAAATCTGGGTTGGTTTCTTGACTGCATCAGGCATTCCTCCAGGATTTTCCTGTATTTTTCTGAATTCATTTTAACCTCACAAGACTTCCAAAGCCTGCTTCAGAGAAGAATCTCCACAGCATGGTGCGGTCACCCCCATAGTGTATGTAGGTTTGGCTTACACCAAACATGGCATTTTCTGCAATGATAAAAAGCTCAATTTCCGTCTCACCAGACTACAGAGCCCTCTTTTAGTTGACTTTACACTCACTCAAGTGCCTTCTGACAAACTCTCCATGCATTTTTGAAAATGGTTTTCTCTTTGACATTATCTCATAAAGCTGCAAATGGTAAAACACACAGGAAACACTTGCTCTCTGTACAACCTCTCCTGTCCCATCAACTGTAGCTAGTATCTCCTTTAGAGTTCTCACAGGTCACTTGGTGACCTCCATCACTAGTCTTCTTCTTGTGCAATCCCTCAGTTTTTCTGGACAGTTCTGCCATACTCATTCCTTTTCTTAATGATCAATTTAACTGGACTCCAGGGGATATTCAGTGACTTTGATATTTTTTGTCTCCATCCCCTGACTTGTGCCTTTTAATCACCTTTTCACAGAGTTGCTTGGAGTGTTATTTTGTCTAGATTGTTTAGGTTAAGCCACAATACTGATTCAACATAAATTGGACCTTCCAGATGCAGGTGTATTTATATCACAATAAACTGAACCCCTTTGATTACAGACCTGTGATCGCCATTAACTCGAAATGGCTGCACCAGTAATGATTTAGGTGAGTCACAGTAAAGGGGGGGAATACTTAGGTGATCAATTATTTTACTTTTTTAATTTATGATTAATTTAGAAAACTTTGCAAAGATCTGTTTTCACTTTGACATTAAAGTCTTTTTCTGTTGACCAGTGTCATAAAAGCTAAATCAAATGGACTGTGATTCAATGTTTTATAACTGTAAAATGTAACAACATTTATTTGGGGACAAAATTCCATGCTGTCTGTGGTATAATTTCACTTAGATTTCAGTATAAAGAAACCCTATCTTCATTTTCTAGATGTAGAGAGGGAATTGTCTGCTTAAGCATCACCGCCTTAGATAGCCTAGATATTTTTAGAAATATACGTTGGGTGTGTCTTCAGGATTGTCTCTGACAGCTGCAGACACATCCAGGTTGTATTGTGATTTGTCACATCCACTTTCTTTTTTGTTTTGCTTTTAGAACATTAAGAATATTAAAGACTATTAAAGACAATAAAAGCATATATCAACTCCCATTACTTCCTTTACTACTCAGTCTTGCCACCCGGAGAACAGAGAATAGGAAGAAATGTTCTCCAATAGGGAAATTCAAGCACAATAGTAGTCAATTCTGGATAAAGTCAGACTGTGGTCCCAGGTACAAATGTATTGCAGCTGCGGGCTGTGTCTCCTTTTCAGGTAGGTTGAGTGCAAAAGCAAGAGAAGAAGAGCTCAGCAATAGGAACCAAGTTACCCAAACTATTCTATAACATTTCAGTAATTATTTACCACTCTGATGCTGATTTTTCTGATCATAAAATAGGTCATTACGATAGCAACTGATGAGAAAAATTCATAATTAATTGCAGAATTGGGGTATTTGAGGGTTCCTCTAGAGTGCCTCCTTCTCTTGCATGATTTGGCTCAAAAACTAATCAGCATAGCGTCATCTTATAACAGGCTTAAGTTTCAAGTGTGGTATTTTTTCCGTCCAGCTGTTTTATCTGTAGACCATCCTCAAGAAACTGTGACACACAGACATACACACAGAAAAACACACATCGATCATTGAGATATCAATATTTTCAGTATCAGGAGATCCTAAAACGTCAAGATCGAAGTTTTTGATTAATCTAAAGCTTTTGCTTCTTCCCCATAGACAATAGGTTATGGTGGGGGAGGGCGCAAAGCAAAAAAGGACTTGTTAAACATTTGAGTGACCTATGAATGACATTCTAAGATTTTAAAATATAAAGTCACTTTAATTAATCATTATTACATACACATAATATACAATGTACAACATACAATTAAAAAAACTTTTAGTAGTGGATTTTGCCACTATTGTTATATTGATACGTTGCTCCATCTGTGTATGTACAACTATGTGTAAGAACTGCTCATTTACATTGATGAGGGTGAGTCTAATGCAAGCTACCTTACACCCTGCCATCTCTAAGCCACTAGCTAAACAAACGTAGTTGAAGGAGTACACGCTCTTTTCTCATTTTTAATTGTCTTTTTCATTTTACTTTCTTCAAAACAAAACAATAATGACAGAGTACAGAGACATTCATTTTGAGCACAATAAGATACTAATTAATCCATCATATTACAACAGTAATACAAGAAAAACTGTTTATATATCTAAAAATCAATATTTACATATTGTTATTAATCCTGATACTCTGTATGTTCAATTCATCATAATAACTATTCATAGTGGATCCAAAATCCGTACTGACCCCTACTCTCTCTTCTGTTTCTTTTTCCGGTTTCTTTGTGGTGGTGGCCTGCGCCACCACCACCTACTCAAAGCTTCATGAAGCTCCAACATTGATGGACTGAAAGCCAGAAGTCTACGTGACCATCATCATCAAGTCCTTCCATGAAAACCCTAAATATAAAGAGGACTTTTTGATTTATGTTAGGTAGATTGCCCAGAGGGGACTGGGCGGTCTCTTGGTCTGGAATCCCTGCAGATTTTATTATTGTTTCTCCAGCCTCTGGAGTTTTTTTTTTGTTTTTTCTGTCCACCCTGGCCATCGGACCTTACTTATTCTATGTTAATTAATGTTGACTTATGTTTATTTTTTATTGTCTTCTATTTTTCTGTTCTTCATTTTGTAAAGCACTTTGAGCTACATTTTTTGTATGAAAATGTGCTATATAAATAAATGTTGTTGTTGTTGTTAGGTTACTGTTAAAGAACATATATTGTTAGGTTCTATTTATGTTAATACATTTGAAACTGCTTTGTTTTACTGCATGCTTAAACAAATCTGTATTTTTGCATGTATTCATTATGTAATTAATAATTTGTAAAATGGTAATTGCATTTTACCTCTGAATTTGCCTGCACACAGTGAAAAGTGTAATACAAAATAAATTGAATAAGCGAAGCTGAATTATTTTCTGCACAAATATTCTGGTCTAGTATGGCAATAAATTGTTTTCTTTTAGCAGAATTTTTTCATAATTAATTGCACACCTATGAAGGTTCATATATAGCATAAAACTGCTGTACATAAATAAAAAGCTCCCTGTGGAACTGTAAAGTCAAATGCAGGTTAAGTTCAAAAACTGAGGAATGGAACATTGGGCATGATTTGAACGAAACTCTCCTAGACTTGGAATGGCTTTTTATTACTTCATATACAAATGAAGATACCAAACAACAACAACTCTGGATATCAGATTCCAGTATGAAATAATATAATGGCAGTACACGCACTATTTTTAACCGAAACTTTAATAATCTGACAGATAAAATATTTTATAGAGAGCAGCTCAAAAGGTCATTACACATCAGACAATACAGAAATGTTTCTGTTTGCCAAAGGCATATCTTAAAATTGTTCTTTTTAAAATGTTTAATCAGATACTGCCTGAGTTTTAGTAATGATTTAGTAAATAGTAATAAACACTCTCCATTTTGATCATACCTAGTAAAAGTCACACAGTTGCTCTCTTGTTCAGTGAATCTTCCTTAAGCTGCCCTTTCCAGCTAAGGTCATTCACTAAAGCTATCTTTTTTATTCTTTTATTTTTGAATTAACATTTTCTTTCTGTGAATTTGCAAAGGCTGTTTGTTAATCATCTACTGAAACATGTAAATAATAGCAATCTGTCTGACTCTTTGCAGTCTGATTTTTGACCACAACACAGCAAGGGGACCGTTCTAGTCTGGACTGTTAATGACCACCTACTGAGATATGACCTCTGTGTTTGTCTTTCTGACCTGGCTGCTGCTTTTCACTGATCATCAAATTCTCTACTTCTTTCCCTGGATGAGCTCCAACTTTTCTGAGCGCATGCAATATGTCCCGCAACCACCAAATATAGCATCAGAAGTCCTGGCCATTATTTTACATGGAATTCATCTGTTGTGAAAGACCCCCACCAACACTACCCTGGCTATGGTGAGTTTGATTAAGTTTAATCACAGTTGTTTCACTCTTTAGTGTGATTTTTTTCTTGACAAACATTTCCACTTTGGAAATATATGGTAATATCCAGCTGAATATGTGCCGTTTAAATATGCCTGCAGTATTTATAAAAACATGTAGAATTACCAAATTCTTGAAACATTACAATGATATTTTTGTTAGTAAATTATTTTTTTGTTTTGATTGAATAACATGAATACTTCACCTTTTAGAATTTCATTACATGTCATTGAGATATTTCAAATGTTGAAACCTCTACTGCCTGGAATCTTGATTTAAGGCATATAAACATGTACAGTAATCCTCACTTGACATCTGATCTTATTCTAGGAGGACAGTCAGTCAGTCATTTCCCAACCTCCTATATCCTAACACAGGGTCACGGGGGTCTGCTGGAGCCAATCCCAGCCAACACAGGGCGCAAGGCAGGAACAAATCCCTGGGCAGGGCACACACACACACACACACCAAGCACACACTAGGGACAATCGTCAATGCACCTAACCTGCATGTCTTTGGACTGTGGGAGGAAACCAGAGCACCCAGAGGAAACTCATGCAGACACGGGGAGAACATGCAAACTCCACGCATAGAGGACCTGGGAAGCGAACCCATGTCTCCTTACTGCGATGCAGCAGCGATACCATTGCGCCACTGCAGGAGGACAGTCCCTCAATTTAAAGATTAGTAAACTGACTGGACACAACATATGCATTTAACTTGTGTTCAGTGTTTTGAATTATCATTCTTTACTGTTTCAATAGGGTAGTATGGAAGCCCACTAATTACACTGCTGCATCAGAGATCCTGAGTTTGAATCCAATGCAGTTTGCACATTCTTCCTGTGTCTACTAACTCGTCCCTTGTGAGCATGAGAGTGTGCATGTGAAAGAACTCTGCAATGGAGTGCTGCCTGCTTAGGACTATTTCCTGTCCAATGCTTGATTCTGCCAAGACAGGCTCTGCCCTCCCTAAATTTGAATGAATAGGATTATATTATATTATTATTTCAGTAATCATAACTTAGTCACAGGCAGGATGATTTCTTTCTGACACAATAATTCAACAAATCTACCCATGTCTCAAATTTGTCAGTTTGTGGTTGTGGCCAAGACTTTGCTCTTTATACCAAAAAGTAGCTTGTTCATTCCTGCTCGTGACTGACTACATAACCCAAGCAAGTCACTCACAGTAATTTATCTGTGTTCCTAAAATATATATATTTATCTCTATTATAATAAAAAAATCCTGGGATGAGGCAAGACTTTTTTAGCCTGATATAAGACGTGACTTTTTCAGAGTGATACTTTCATGTCCTGCGAGACAAGACTTTCTGCCAAGAGATTTAACCACGCCCAGGACCAGAAATAAAAGACAAAGAGTAGATGACAAAGTAGAACGTTGTAAAGAATTCAAAAACGTTGGCGCAATACACATGCAGAGCAGGTTAGAGATAATGGAAGTACTAAAATTCGAAAGTCTCAAAAAAATGATAGTAAAGATTGCATTAGCAAATATATTGTTCAGATTTAAACGTTATGTTGGAGATTTGTAGATCGTCTAATTCATGTTGCCATCAGGGGAAAAAAAAGTAGTGTTTCTTCCCAATGAAGAGGTTTATC
>JANRMT010062796.1:43383438-43405599 GCA_026402145.1 Polypterus bichir lapradei
CGTCACTACGGTGTTCCCAAATACGCACTTTGCTGATAAACTGAGCGCACGGCGCTTTAGTGACTTTGAAGAACAAAAAAAGTCCGTCTACATGCGGCTCGAACCTTGTGCATGTTTGGTAGCACATATCTGTGTGAGAAGCTCTTCTCAGTGATAAAGACTAACAAAACAGCACACAGGAGTCGCCTCACTGATGAGCACCTGCAGTCCATCCTGAGAATCTCCACAACACAGAACCTCACACCAAACATAAACGAACTTGTTGCCAAAAAAAGATGCCAGGCGTCCAGCTCTAAAATGACATATGAGCAAAGACAACTGAATGATTTGATTTGTTATTGCTGAAAGGAACACATTTTATTTATATTTCCAGGTTTTGTTATGCAGCATGTTCATATTTGAATTTGTATAATTTTGACAGGATATATTTTTATGGAGAGCAAAATCTTTTGGGATATTTAAAATCTAAGTTTATTTTTTATATAAAATTACATAAGAGTAAAGAAATTTGAATGTTTGTTCTTTTAACGTTTACTTTATTTCTAACTTGTATAATTTAGACAGGATATATTTTTATGGAGAGCAAAATATTATAAGTTGTTTAAGGTTTGAGTTGATTTATTCAGGAATAATATTCCTGTCTGTTTTTACCATTCCTACCAAAGATATTTCTGTCGACTAAATAAAAATTCCTTCTATTTAAAATTTAAATAGAACTTGAACAAATACGATAGTTCATAATATCCACGCAGACTTGCACGTAAGAGCGTGAGTTATCCGTTTTAACAAGCAGCGTATTGCACTGATACGAAATAGCTGTGTGTGTATATATGTAGATATGTATGTATATGTATATATATGTTTATATATGTGTGTGTGTATGTATATATATATGTATTTGTGTATATATATGTGTGTGTATGTATGTATGTATGTATGTGTGTATGTATATGTATGTGTATATATGTAGATAAATATATATGTATGTATATATGTGTGTGTGTATATATATGTGTATATATATAGATATGTATATATATATGTTTATGTGTGTGTGTGTGTAAATATATATATATATATACAACAGTGACAAAACAATTACATTCACAATCATGTTACGTTATTTTCAAAATGTTTCCTTTTCTTTTTCATTGCTTCTTTAACACACTACTTCTCCGCTGCGAAGCGCGGGTATTTTGCTATAACTAATATTATAGGAAAAACTATTGTGTTGAGAATACCTGGTTCAGCCGTTTTTTTTATTCTTTTGTGATGTTATAATATTTGGTAGTTCACTTTAGCTTTTCTCTTTATTAATAATGTTAATTCCACGTATTTAATATTTTAGTACACAGGGGAATACATTGCTGTTATTATTTTTCATCTTTGATTTTTTTTGATAATGTTATAACTATTTCTTATATTTTCAAACCTCCATTTTTGTTTTTAATGAGCCCAGCCATTTTTTTTACTCTTGCTATGCTAATTCCAATTGCAGGATAACTGGAAGTGAACAAAACATCATATCTTAGTTGCAATAGTACAAAGGCTGGTGTCATGCACTTACACATTGTCCAAAATTGTGGATACTCTTCTAAAAGAATCTTTTATAATGCCACTAGGGGATTCGCCCCCTGCTTGCTTCGCTCAGCAATCCCCCTGGCCTGTGCTACATGCCAGCCACTTCACGTCTCTGCCGCTCACGTTTTGAAGAGGGCTGCTGAATGTACCCCAAAGATACGCGATCGCTTCTCCAAAACCCCCTCTTAAATGGTGATATAATAGGAAACAAATATACTTTTTTTTTACCTCCTCTTTGCTCGATCTGCTGCTGGAATGCTGCTGCTGCTGTGCCGTGTGATCTGCATCTCGTGCTGTGCTTCGAACATTTAAAAGCCTGTACAGCAGCTGTCCTACTCTTTGTCTTTTATTTCCGGCCCCAGGCATGGTTAAATCTTTTGGCACAAAGTCTCATTTCGCGGAATGTGAGTTCTTGATATTTTTTAGTTTATAATTTAAAAATGGAATAAGAATCTGAAAATCTAACAATATCATATTAATGTTCTATCAATTCTGAAAAGAATGATACCAAACATACACTCACCTAAAGGATTATTAGGAACACCTGTTCAATTTCTCATTAATGCAATTATCTAATTAACCAGTCACATGGCAGTTGCTTCAATGCATTTAGGGGTGTGGTCCTGGTCAAGACAATCTCCTGAACTCCAAACTGAATGTCAGAATGGGAAAGAAAGGTGATTTAAGCAATTTTGAGCGTGGCATGGTTGTTGGTGCCAGACGGGCCGGTCTGAGTATTTCACAATCTGCTCAGTTACTGGGATTTTCACGCACAACCATTTCTAGGGTTTACAAAGAATGGTGTGAAAAGGGAAAAACATCCAGTATGCGGCAGTCCTGTGGGCGAAAATGCCTTGTTGATGCTAGAGGTCAGAGGAGAATGGGCCGACTGATTCAAGCTGATAGAAGAGCAACTTTGACTGAAATAACCACTCCTTACAACCGAGGTATTCAGCAAAGCATTTGTGAAGCCACAACACGCACAACCTTGAGGCGGATGAGCTACAACAGCAGAAGACCCCACCGGGTACCACTTATCTCCACTACAAATAGGAAAAAGAGGCTACAATTTGCACGAGCTCACCAAAATTGGACAGTTGAAGACTGGAAAAATGTTGCCTGGTCTGATGAGTCTCGATTTCTGTTGAGACATTCAAATGGTAGAGTCAGAATTTGGAGTAAACAGAATGAGAACATGGATCCATCATGCCTTGTTACCACTGTGCAGGCTGGTGGTGGTGGTGTAATGGTGTGGGGGATGTTTTCTTGGCACACTTTAGGCCCCTTAGTGCCAGTTGGGCATCGTTTAAATGCCACGGGCTACCTGAGCATTGTTTCTGACCATGTCCCTCCCTTCATGACCACCATGTACCCATCCCCTGATGGCTACTTCCAGCAGGATAATGCACCATGTCACAAAGCTCGAATCATTTCAAATTGGTTTCTTGAACATGACAATGAGTTCACTGTACTAAAATGGCCCCCACAGTCACCAGATCTCAACCCAATAGATCATCTTTGGGATGTGGTGGAACGGGAGCTTCGTGCCCTGGATGTGCATCCCACAAATCTCCATCAACTGCAAGATGCTATCCAATCAATATGGGCCAACATTTCTAAAGAATGCTTTCAGCACCTTGTTGAATCAATGCCACACAGAATTAAGGCAGTTCTGAAAGCGAAAGGGGGTCAAACACCATATTTGTATGGTGTTCCTAATAATCCTTTAGGTGAGTGTATATATGTAGGTTTTAAAATAAGTCCGATTTAAAGCGTGACAAAAAAGTGACATAAAAACATCACATAAAATTGTTGAACAAAGTCGTTGTACTTTTAGGCTTAGGATTTTATATAGAGAGAGTAGATTCATTTTTTCTTTCTGATTTCTAATCTTTGGATATGGTATTTTAACTCTACTTAATACTTAATGTTTGATACTTATCCTCTTGTTTTGTCCCTCAGTCCATTGAGCAAGGCCCTTAACCTGCAATCGCTCCGTCCTTGGTATGACATTAATCTGCATCCAATCCTGCATGTAGCCCCTCCAACCTGCAGAGAAAAACCTGGGGGTTGGTGGCAGAATTGGCACTCCAGTCACCATTAAAAAATTCGGGTCCTAATCTGAGATACTGAGTTCGTTTGTCATGTGGTGGGTGCAGCAATGTACTCTATCAGCGTGTGCTCCTAACCTCTCTCACTCTCTCTCTTTCTCTGTTTCTGATGATGTTTCATCTTCCTGGTTCACTCATTTTCCAGTCTAAGGCAAAACACCTGAAGTGCCTTCTGCATGGAGTTGAAATGTTACTCCTATGCTTGCATGACTTTTGTCCTAGAACTATGATTTGTTGCACCCAACTTTCCTTAAACTGTGTGTTTTTCTGCACTTCACGTATTTCATTTTGGGGATATTCTGCAGCTTCCTGACACTATTTACTAGTAAAAAGTACATTTAGAAAATAGGTGGTTAGACAAAGATGATAACTAATTGACCATGGATTATATTGTGTTGACATTTTAGTTTTACTTTTTTGTTTCATTTTAATTGTGTTTGGGTTTCTTCTCTTAATTTTATCAAAGGAGATGGGAGGTACAATATTCAGGCAAGCCTTTGTTTTGCATATTCATTATGCCTCTCTCCAGTGATGTAATAAATAGGATTATGTTCATTCTGCTGTGTGAATATTCCCCCAGACACTTTGAACTGGTTTAAGAATAAGGACACTAATAATTATGATGTTCCTTCTAAACTCATGCCTTCAAGCAATTGAATGAGCTTTTGCTCAATGCTAGGAAAACTCCTGTTGTCTCTTAATGACCTGTATTCTCACAAGACACCTTGGAACTTCCAAACCCTTCTAACAATCATCTCTTCTCTAGATTTTAACACTATTTTTGACTCTAGCTGCCCTGTAATTATTGTTTTTGATTACATGGTGCAAGATCGCCCAGCCTGGTGGTAACTGCAACTCTATACTTCTCACATGTTGTCAAATGACTGTTAAATTTGCACTCTTTTACCACATGGTGAAACGAGTTGCATGCACTCATCACATTGGGTAAGGTATGATCCAAATTAATGGTAATACTATTCATATGACCCAAATTAAAACTTTGCAAAATATTTGATAAAAAAGTAAAGCACGGCATCAGTTATGCTGCATGACATAGTAAAATTATAATATACTTAAATACTTTCATTATTTTTCTGATAATACTTATCCTACTAGTCTGAAATGTAGTTAGCAGTATGAAGCTGAGATGAATGGAGTAGCACCTGAGAGATTTCGAATTACAGCAGACATCTTGGAAAATGGATGAATTGCTTCTATCTAGAAGTCTTGGTCAAACTAGTCTGTAATTTGTTTTCATTTAATATTATGTTGTGTAGAAACACAGAGTGAGACTCAGTGGTAAATAACCCAATAATATGCCTGCAGAAGTTGCTAGAGAAAAGAATGACTGACTGCTAAAAGTAGCATGATTCATTTTGTACATGCTATATTACTTAAAATCTATTCATAGATAGGAGCAATAAAAAGATAAGTTGACACGTCCCGCTTCATAACCCACAGTTGAGTTTCTCTCTCTGGGTATGTTCCCTGGGAAACTGAATAAAGCAGAATAATTCAATTTGACATACTTGTACTATACTAAGGAATCAAGCATTCCAGAAAAAATCATGTAGATTGCTGTTATTGTAGTGAAGTGAGCTCTTTCTACTCCTAACACATAATGTACACCGAGATTTTTTTAAAACAATTTTCATTTCAATAGAGTTTAATCCTTTACCATAAAGGTGTCTGATCTTGACCCAGAAAGGCTCCACTGTGGTCACAGATTTTTGCTCCAACTAATTTCTTAATAAGAAGAAAATTCTTTGTTTAATGAAACTTGCTGTTTTATTAGAATCTGCAGCTGTCTCATTTAGGCAGTTTTTCCCCACTAAATTACCCTGTTTGATAACACAGGTTTCACAGTTCATGATGTTGTCTTACAGGTCTAGGAATGTTGGTCCAGGCAAGTGGTTATCGGCATGAAGTTCTTCTGTTCCTCTCATCTATCTATATCTATATGTTTATTGTTTCGTTTGGGATCTCTTGCTTCATGTTGGTTTAATGGTTGAATCTTAACTGGCTCCATATGAGTGTGTGCAAGTGTGAGTGTATAGGTGTGCTGGTGTGAATATGTCTGTAATGGACTGGTACCCCATCCAGGGTTGGTTCCTGCTTCATACGCAGTGCTGCCAGAATTTGCTCTGGACTCCTGTAACCATGAAGTGAATTAAGTAGGTCTGAGAATGTTACGTTAAGTGACTTTTATTGCAATGTCAGATACAATTTTGCTAAATGACAGTCACAAGTATGTAATGCAAATATGTGGTGCTCTAATATAATGTAAATTCTTCAAGAATGTATTGCACAGATTGACAATGGTTATCTGCAGAACTGATGAAGCCTGAAAACAAGCCATCTTTCAAAAGCAACAAAAAGATAGCTATAATACATTTTATTTATATAGCGCCTTTCCCATGCTCAAGGCACTTCACAGAATTTAAGAAAGAACGTCAGGGTATACAATATATACTGTAGCATTGTACTAAACCAGATAAATAACTAAAGAAGAGTAAGATAGTAAATTCAGAGCAGAAGCCTAACAGACAACATAATTGATGGTCTAGCACACACAGATACAGGTTACATGAGCATCTTGACATAGAGGTAAACTGAGAGAAGGGTAATAAAGTCAGGTAGAACTAAAAGCCTTTCTGAACAGATGAGAATATAAGGCAATACAACATAAATTCACCATAAATACAACATAAATAAACCCTAGCACTTTACTTTCATTATCTGCAGTTTTTTAAAATCCATTCCAGGTTTTTTCAGAATTACAAGTAAACATCTGAATAGATCGTTACATAAAGTGAACAGTACAAATCTTTTCATAGAAAAAACAAAATAAGATAAAATTAGTTTCAATGACCTTTTATTTGAAAGCAATCTAATGCATTAGCATTTTTCTAGTTCTACTGAAAAGCACCAACGAGAACAAATACCTTGAAAGGTAAGAAGAAATAACAACAGGAATATTAATTTTGGCATGACTATTATGCCACATTTTCACTCAGATTTTATCTTTTTTACAGGAGCAATTATTCCCTAAAATGAATGGACACACAAACCAAAATGCATTAGCATTCCTCGGTCCCTCTTGAAATGTACAACAAACACAGAAAACCGAATTATAAGCCAAAAAAAAATTTAATTCCTTTGTACAACACAACCAAATATATGACTATTCTACATACGTATGCCTATCAAAACAGACATTGTCTCCTTCATACACACATAAGAAAAGATAAGAACAATGTTTTCAAAACAGTTTTTAATCATTGTTTACATGCAAAAAATGATAATGTGCTTTATGTTTAAATTGTATAATGTAATTATTTTAAATTTGCTATAATCATTTAGCTTTACAATGATTCATATATTTCTGACATTTATATAATTTGTGTCAAAATATTGATTAAGCCAAAAACATCCTGTTGCACTATTTCAAAAAGAGGAGTTTGCAGAATTTGTAACTTTCAAACCACGTGCAACAGTGCACAATGACCCTACACTCAAAATTAACAGACTGCAAAGCAGTACGTATTCTTATTTAGCTCATTCAGTAACATCGCCGGTGTAAAGTTCAATATGGTGTGAACTGTGGCTGGCTGTAAGGGTAAGCATGATTTCAGGGTGTGTGTTTGTGTTGTATGTGTTTGACTTTTCTTCATTCTTTTATTTCCTGTCACATTACAAAGCTGTGCATGTTAGGTTAAATTGCTGTGCCAGTGTGGCAGTGTACGTGAATGTACTCCGAAGTGGACTGGTGTTCCAGCTAAGGTTCCATCATCTTGCCTTATGCTAGATGATGTTATTCCAGTTCCACATAACCTTGTAATAGGAATAAAAAAAACACAGTTTCAGTAGTTGGATGGATTGATTAAATTAAGCCAACACGAACACATTGTGCAGTGACAAGAAACCAGAGTTCTTTGTGAAAGCTCACGCCACTGGAAAAAAGAATGTGCAAAGATGGTGATTGAGCCAGAAATCAGAGTTCTAATGTGTTATACAGCACATGACAGCAATTCAGATGTTATGGGGACTGATGGTAATTCAACACAGGAGAATGATGATGTGAAAAAAAATCACAACTTGTTTGCCGTATTCTGTTCTAGCTAGGTAACACAAGGACGCAGCAAAGAGACAGTAAGTCTATCACAAACTGCCCTCTAAAACCAACCACTTACTCTTCACAGACTTCATAACAAAAAAAGAAACAAAGCAACATTGTTATTAAGACCAGAAGACATAAAGAAGGTGTACCAGTGTGGCCAGAAGCACCAATGTTTCTTATCATTTCTTCTGAAACACCATCTGCCGCCATCTGTGTATAAATGGTGAGTCCCTCTCTATCCACAGCCTTTCTTTGACGTTTCCCTGTTTTTAATTTTTATACCTTGTTATATAGTTCTGTGACGTAGTATCTGCCCCATCCTCCCACCATCTGATTACCTACATTACTGATTTTTTGCAAAGTAACTTTTGTTTCTTTTTTTGTTTGTGATTGTAATTTATAGAGGACAGGGTGAGACAAAATGACTCCAAAGTTTGGTGCTTTTTCATTTGGTTGGTGTGAAAATACTAGGGCCTCCAATTGAAATTAGCCTAACTCGTAGGAAAATTAAGATCAGTTTAAATCCTTCTGTAAACAATTAAGGAGTGATATACACCAATTCTGCCAACCATAAGTCTGACTATCAATGATCCTTAACGTAGCAGTACGGCTGTTAACATACAGATTTGAGAGCCACAACATCCCATGATCATAAAACATTTTTGAAACCTTCTGGTGAATTGCTGCTGATACAGTACAGTATATGTCAGTCAGTGATTAGTTACAAAATCACTTTTAATTCTTTGGGGCTCTACTCAGCCTGTGTCTAAACCATAGTGTCCACATTGGCACCGATCTGTCTTCCCAGGACTGAAAGCTCTGACAAGTCTCAACAAACGTAAGGCATAAATCCACAGTGAACCACTAAACAACTGCGGGCCCCTCTCGAAGTATTGTGATTTTTATTTACTCATTATCTATAGGCTGATCTGATAGCAGCCACTTTGTGAAATACACAGCATTGAAATGATTTTTCACAGTGAGATTAGATAGCACTTTCTTTCAGAAATGCAATACAGACATTTTACATATAACCCAGATAACTGGCATAATAAACACAACATTTGATCAAATAAGAAATACAAATTTTATTAAAAGCAAATAGATATGCCTCCCATCATGCATATAGTGAAGAATAAAAATATTGGGCGTGCCCATTTGCCTACAACCCCTCAAGGAAGAGATCTTAATGGCTATTGACTAACGGATGAGGGTTTCAGTGCCCTTGAAAGAAACTGCAGTGATTATGACTGCTCAGTTTATTGATCTTTTACAAAAAACAGCAGTTGTGGTGAAACTGACTTGAAAATCTGAAAGAGACACAGCATTAGCTAGAGGCACCTGTGGACAAAAGCACAAATTTCTTAACATGATGTTTGTGTATTGACATGAGATGAGAAGGAAAAACAGACAAGCAACTCTGAGTTGTAGGAGTTCAAAGGTCTTTCTGAAAAGAAGGAAACAAGTTTCATCAGGAACAGTCTTTCACAGACTTCGTAGAAAAGGAGGCTATCATTAGGTTGTGGTATATACACTTTTTATTACAACTAGAAATACATTTTGGACGAAAGTAATATAAATATATGTAGTGGCATGCTAAGCAATATAATAAATGTATATGTTTAGAGGGGGCAACAATTGACTTGTTCTCTACATGTCAACACTTATAATAATAACACAGATATCATACAAATCTGTTTAGTACTCATTGATTCAACAGACTTCCACAGAAAAGACATCTAGAAATTTCTGTTATTGTGTCTATTTTCCTGTCAACTTTTAGGTCCACCAATACCCTTCCAGGCTACGCTACATGACAATAAGCTTAAAAGAAATTTCAGCAATTATGTTCATCAGGTTGTGAAACATTTCAGATATAATGGCAGTGGAATCTTCTAGAATTATGATTTCCCATCCTTTTGACATGAGTCATAGATGAATGGGTAGTTTACTGTATATACTATGCACATCCCAGCTGCAATTCAATTGAGTTTTATGAGAAATGGAAATGGTTCTGTGACAGCATATTTCATGACTATCTTCAAAACACTAAGTAATGGAATTTCTCACTCAAGAATGGCTTCACATTTCTCCAGTATGGTGCTGGACATTTATAGAATCAATGCAAAAGCAAAGGAGACTGACCTAGGTTGACCCAACACCCTATTAGGTCAATTTGTTTTTGTGTTTCCTTTATTTTCTCTCTTGCTTATATATTCATGTGTCAACATAACAAAGTATAGTGAAGATGTTCCCTGGCATAGCTCAGAAATACTTAGTCTAGTAAAAGATTAATAATTTGTCAAAAGTGAGTGAGTGAAAAGATGGGATTTTAATTTTGCTGAAGAGGACAATTGAGAATGAACAAGCTAATTACTGAATGTGGTAAAAGAATTATTTTAAACACATAATACTGAGGGGATCTGATGAATAAGGCATTTATTTTGTTTCATTTTGTTTTGCTTTGCATTTACTTTATGTGTCAATATATACAATGATAGAGTTACCAGTATACAGAGTGAAATAGCACCACACCTCACCTTAAAGCCAGTTGTTCTGTCATACTTGAAAATGCTTGAAAAAACATACTTGTTCTGTCATGCTTGAAGAAAATTCATAATAATCCAATCCCACCACACCACCCATTGTCCCAACCTCCCTCTTTTTTCCTGGTAGGGTCTGCAACTTTGGAGTTACAGGAAGTCATTAGTGTATGGATTTATACAACGTGCTGGAACTGCAGACTAACTTTGGTCACCCAACATGGAGCCTCCAGATGGCATTTCAAGAGCCTACGTGTCATTACATTTCATTTTAAAGTTCTAAGTGAATGTTTTAACTTTTTTGACAGCTATTTTAAAGACAGTAAGAAGAAGAAGAAGTAAAAGATAGTGAATAATTGGTTTAAAAAAGGGAACAAAAGAGGACTAATTCTTTCAAGCATAACCCTCTATTAAATATATTATTTAAATTAAGCTACTGATTTATTTTAAATTACTACTTATAGTTTAAGGTGAACTTACCTGTAACATATGGATAATTAAAATATTTATATTGTAATAGAAATGTTTAAATACATTGTATTTCCATATGCAAAGAAAAAACTATACCCAATTTCACATACTAAAAAATTATTCTTCATTTTCAGCAATGAAATGGGGCCATGAAAATACTTTAATATCTTCATAAATCTAATCTTGTAACAATCAAATGTAACCTCATTCATATAATGGTCCCTGGTTCCCAGCTAAAAGCTTACCTCCATTGTCACAGTCTTTTCCCCACCCCAGCTGCTCTATCAAAGCACAGAGGAAAATGTTATGATTCCTTTAGCTGGTTTTCCAGGGTTAATTAAGCAGTAGATCGAGGAACTGTGTATTATCATACACACGCTAGCGGTTCATTACAATCAGTCCCAGCCCTGACATAAACTGACCTTTTCTTGTAGGTCTTATTTGCAAGCAGAGAAAAGCACATTCAGTTATCTTATTAATTCCTCCATAATTAACTACTTAATAATAGAAAGCACCAGAGTCTCTTCAGGGGATCTGTTACAGATTAAAGGAGGTTTGAAATGAATGCGTGTTTGTGTTCTGAATTTTGATCAATACCCCCAATAATTATGGCTTCTTCCCCACATCTGACTTGGGGGTTTTGGAGTAAAAAAGATGAAAGTGGAGAAATCCAGCCGTAATCATAGGCAGCAAGAATCTAAGGGGCATACACAGAGATTAGAGGGGAGAAGTCTTTTTAAATTGGGTCCTGTAATAGAGCTTCAATACTTGTGTGTGTGTGTGTGTGTGTGTGTGTGTGTGTGTGTGTGTGTGTGTGTGTGTTCTATGACTTTCAGTCTGATTGAATTAAATTTGTGATCTATTTATCCAAAACTAGACAGGCAAAAAGAGGCTTTAATTTCTTCCATCCATCTTTTAATTCAAAAGAGAACTATATTAATAAATAGTTATGACTTATTTTCATCTCCTTATATTTTTGCTGGTTTACAAAAAATGATACAGTATGTACTACACAAACAGACATAAATAACTGGAATAGCTACATAGCAGAGACTGTATCATGAATAATTAACACTGCAAAGATGGTCTGAAACTTACAAAAGTTTAGCTTGCTCTGTTATTTTTACTCCTAACATTTTATACCCAGTTATGATTTACATCTATCTATTTATATTTCTGCTAGTTTACAAAAAAATCACATGTACTATACAAATAGCCATAAATAACTGGAATAGCTATACAATATCATGAATAATTAACATTATATACTGTAGATTATCTGAAATTTAACAAACCTTTAGCCTGATCTTTTATTTTTACTCCTGACATTCATTTCATGCCCAATGCCCACAATGCATAAAATATATAATTACTCTTCAGATTTATGTTAGCTTCTGTCACCGTCTAACATTATGTTATTAACAAGCAGTGTTATTTCATTAAACTAGGCAGAAGACAACCACAAAGATGGAGCCTTAAAACCCATTCTTTCCAGATTGTGTTGTAAAAATTCAGGATCTCTGTTCAATGTGTTGGGTGACGGAATTAAATTTTGTTCACCAGGAAAGGAACCATAAATGGTGAATGCAAATTACATGGCAAAATAGTTTGCATCTTGTAAGACAGGAGGAACTGAAATAAAAATGCATTCATTATTACAGTAAAAACGAGGATGATGGTTGTTTCTATTAAATTTTAAGTTATCATTTTACAAGACTCATCTTAATTTAGAGCAATGTTCTGAATCACGCTGTTGAAGTGAAAGCTTTGACAACATTTAAAAATTATTTGGATGAGGCATTGAAACAAATTAGGTACCAGTATTCACTAATCAAATATCCCTGATTGACAGAATGGCCTCCACCTAGATGATAAACTTTTAACATTTGTATTATAATGTATTATACTCACCAGTCTGAATAACGTGTAGTTTCAGAAAATGAACGAATTAATCAATTCAACAATCAATCAATCAATCAATCAAAAACTACACAGCAGTTAATAAATAAGCTAAGTATGCTGTCATTGAGAATTCATTTTAAGACAAAATTAGAGGTAATGTGAAAGATTAAATAATAATTTATTTTTTAGGCTGTATGGTAGGCTAAAAGAAAACACATTCATTTTTATTGGATTCCCAAGCTTTTCTTTTTATTTTTTAGACACCTAATTCCATGAAAATGAACTTCTGTTCAGTTACTCCCAATTCACATCCATAGATTTCTAATGCTTGGCTTCCTTGGCAACTACACAGTGCCATCTCAGACATTTTCTGTTTCTGGTCATAAGACACCCACAATAATTTAACTGCTATTGGTTTCTTTTGTTTTAAAGAAAAACACATGTAAGTTAATATACAAATTCACTCTTTCTATGGTACATAAATCACAGAGAAAACAAAGCATCTAAACTTAGCACATTGTATGAGAAGCAGCCATTAAAATTATTAGCCATTTCATAGATAAATGTGACAAATAAAAATACTGTACTGTAAATATTGACTATGAATGTTATATGATAGAAATTCTCCATTACAGGTTAAATTAATAGAATAAAGCAACATTTTAAGTGGTCTTGTCCACCTTTACTCCTCTAACCAGAAAAAACAAACAATCAAACCAAAAACAAACGCATCAATCAATCAATCAATCAATCATTCAGTCTTTATTTTATGTAGTACTGTCCATAAAACACATCATCATACATGCTTTATACATGTATAGAGAAAAACAGTCACTTAGTATCCTAAAAACTCTAATATAGAAATTCCTTCTCTCACTATATTACTAGCAATACCTTTAATTTTGACATTTTGAATACCGAGAGGGGGTAAGACTTCAGACTTCAGTGTCTTTGCTGTAAATAGACCAAGTATGGACTAGCCTGCCTCTGACTTTTTTCACCTGCCCTGAAAAAGAAAATAAACCAGAAATACTCAATACTTCACAGAGCGAAAAAAAGAATCCATATACCTCTTCTTGGTAAATATGTCGTCCAGTAAACCTTAGCAATATTACTGATAGTTCCTTACTCAGAAAATTATATATTATTTTAGTGTTTTACAATTTAATTATGCAAATTTCTTCCTCTCTAAAGATGTATTAACTGTGTCTTTTGTTATGATCACCTCATGTAAAAGTGTAAATTGTAGGCTTTGTAATACTTGTCAGGATTGCCCCTTGATGAATGCAATTAGCATCTGCTCAGCCTGTGTGCTTGTTTTTATTCCACTTTCAGTTTATCAATAGTCAAAGCAAGTCTCACCGGTGTACTGTAATTGCCCTGTCAACCTTAATCCCTTTCATATGCATGCCATCATTCTAATGCTAATTTTTAAATTTTCCTTTTCTGTCATTGAGAATTTCATTATTACATATTTTACAACTAATAGATAACTGCCATTCAATACCAGAAAATGTCTTCACTTTGAATCTATGAAGAGAGAAATGTCTCCATCAAGTCACCATCTTTATAGAGTTAAATATAATAGAGCAAGACTATATGGAGACATTTTAAGAATTAACCAACAACTTTTTAGGGCATGATGTGCATTTTGGCTTTTTCAAAGTCTGGAATGTCACACCTTATAAGGTCTCTTTGGGACAATAATTCTTGATACTGAAGGTTTTCTTACTGATGCTGTAGTATTTGCAATACACAATCAATCTTTTCCTGTGCTAACATTTGCATGCAGATGTTTCTGCTCATGTTGGTATTTGTATACTCCACTTCTTACCATGTATGTGATGCTGTTAATGCATTGTCAATTCATTTTTTTATTTACTACAATACTTTTCAAACTGAGAGAGATCTAAAAGCTCTTTAGAAGTCAATCACAGACACTACTCAATAAAAGAAATATTAAAACACAGTAATTGAAAATGAGCAGAGGTTTATTGGAAGAGTAAGGCAAATGCAGAAACTAAACCATCACTGCTTATAGTGTAGAATGCAGTATTTGACATGTGCATGGCAGTGCGGGTCAGTGCTCCTACATCAATATTAGCATGTGCACTGTGTGCACTATGTGTGCCAGTCCTTGTGAAGATCAGTGTTTATGTTTGACAGTGCTTGTGTGTGCCAGTGCTTGTGGGTTTGTGTGTTTCAGGCACAGTGCAGAGGAGGTTGCACAGATTAGCTCAGCTCAGAATGGCTGTGTTAAGTTTGGTCACTGATTCTGTTATCTGTGCAGCTTACACATTACCATTTCAATAGAAGCTCTCTCTCCCTTTCTCTGTCTCCTTCCATCTCCCTCCCTCTAGAAATAATCTGTGTGAATTAATTAGGCAAACAGAGCGGACACACGCATGCATGCACTTGCTATTTCTGCTCCATTTTGGGCACACTTTGTTTTCACGATTTGCAACTTTCCTCTAAGTTGTTGCATATCATCTCCCTTTCTCCATTTTGCCCTTTCCGTAACTTTGTTTTTAAAATGGCCTTCTGTGTACCGGGAAGGTACACAGCAGATTAAAAAAGCTAAAAATAGACAAACTTGAGAGTAGTATGGTGCAAGTGAACTACACATCAGCAACCCAAAACTTAACTCACCTGTTTTTAATCACCCAGCCTGACCAAGTCCTTCACCGCAGGGTTTTTTTTTTTTTTAACATAAGCTGGGACTTATGCTAATTTGAAAAGTAAGGAGTTAGTGTCATTCTAGAGAGCTGCAGGGGGCTTTGTGGTACTAAATGGGGGGTAGGAGGTAGGTTTGCAGTTGGTTGTTCTGGACTGTCATGGAATTCTCTGCCTCTCTTCAAGCTGAGAGCTGAAATGCTTACTGCTTCTACATCCTCGATGTTCTTAAATTCCAGCTCAAGATGTCCATCCACAATTCTTGGCTTTAGTTCAATAAAATTCACAAGAATTGCGTTTGGACAATCAGGAGCAAGAGTTCAAAAAAGACAGGTTTTCCTGCAGATGTTCACAGCACAGATTTGATTCTTCTCTTCTTTTACAATGCCAGAGTGCAATCACACCCAACAGAGTGATTCTCATTAGTGGCTAACCACTCTCTGCTCTGCTTACTTATAATGAAGCCACAAAGCTACTAGCTTTGCTACTAATGCGCACCACTTCTCTGTTGATCTCTTGACATTACAAAATATGTTGTTTTGTAATTGTCCTCAGTTGCAGTGCATTAATACAAACATAGTATTTAGGTTTATATGCAGTATACAGTATAATACACCTTTCATTCTGAAGCTTCTGACTTTTCTCAGTTCTGCGCTCTTAATTTCATCTATGATCCATAACACATGGAAGAATAAGTTAAAAGAATGTTTTAAAAATTCAAGCAAATGCAAACTATAAAAAGAAAATCATTTGATCCATATCCAGACAATTCAGCCAAGAGCTTTGCATAAAAAAATGTCTACTTCAGGGCAAAAAATGCATGTGAAATATGCCCACGTTCCAGCCACAGTTACTGTCTCCAGCTCTCAAAGGTCCACTCAGAACTTTAGACTGAAAACCTTTAGGTCTTGTACAAATGTAACCTATTTAACTGTAATTGGCAGGATTTTTATAAATATCCAAAAATATTCAAATATATCATCCTCCTTGTAATATTGTAGACAATAATAGTGAAAGAGGACTGAAAGTCATCTCTGTAACAGGTGCAGCCTAAGTTAGTCAGGCCCACTAGATTATGTTCAAATTTAGAATTTGCTTCACTTTATACAGAATTGCTCATCACATAATATTTTTCACTTTATGATTCTTCTTTAAGGTTCAACATATTCAATCTAGTATCAAGAATGCATAATTTAATTTTGCACAAAGTAATAAGACATTTTAAAGTAATGTTCATATTATAGAAATATTATCCTGTGCAACAGTAATGAACTGTCACTGATACTTTATTCATTAAAGCAACACCATCTAATTTTGCAATGAAAAAGCCACTTAAAATGCAAAAAAATTCATTCTGCAAATTTCTAGGAATAGATAGATAGATAGATTATGTTACTAGCAATTTTAAAGGAACCCATAAAATTAAAAAAATAATAATAAGCATATTACTAAATTGACCATTCAAATATTTCTTAGTGAATAATTATTTCATAGAAAAAATTAGATGGCCAGTTGTTCATTTTGGAATGAAGTGCCAACAAGCTAAACTTTTTAATTTAATCAAATTAAAACATATCCACTGTTTGTCTTGAACTCAATATAAAAGCAATGGCCAAAAATGCTAAAGTTGTTTGGATATGCCATTCCTGCTTACTATATAATTTATCTTTAAATCGAAAAGCAGAATTTCTTTCTGGTACACTTTGTCCACTTTAAGGCCTCGAGTTGGCTGGGTATGGCTCATTGCAGGTATTCACGACTTGTAATAATGTAAAGTACTTAAGAATTACAACAACATGAGAAGTTGGCATTTACTTCTGTCATTTTTAACTAGCAACCCATTCACAACCATTTGAAAAACCTCAATTTAAACCTAAACCTCTTTAGCCACCATATATTCAGATTACATCAACGTTGCACTTAAACTCAATCTCTTCAACAGTTTTAGGTCTGAAGATGCCATTTATCCACCTACAAAAAAATCAATATTGAAAATTTCTGATGAAAGAAAGGCTGGTGGAGGTCACTGAGAACCAAACCCAAGAGCTCCCTTTAGGTCCGATAAGCAACAGGTCGAAAACGGGAATATAGCGCCTTTTGCTGAGCTCACCAAACCCGGTGGATCCTGTCAGACTCTTGGAGTTTTGGATTCAACAGGCTTCTCCTCTTCTTCTGAGCTGTAAACATAGTTTAATGCTGTTAAAATAAAGTTTTAAGTAAACAAGTACTAGAGAGAAACCAAAGGAGCCCCTGATAAGCAGCGCCATGTATCGCACTCGTCCAAGGCGTATCCTATCCACGTAGTTGTCCATGCGGGAATGCAGAAGGAGCCGGCTTAGCGTTACTATAAATCGGGTTTCTTAAAATCTACTTAATGATATTCAGCAGCTCGTCTCTTTATTTGTGGGTCTGCCCACCCACCACTCTGCTTAACCCTCCCTCTATCATCCCCCCTTATCCCCCCACACTCTATAGCTCTCGCTTTTCAAACTAAGACTCCAATACACCCGCTATCCGGCACCCATGAAATGACACAAAATGACAAGAAACGGATAAATATTATGCGTAGCGTCTCCGAGGCACAAACGTGTCGACGATCCTCTCGGCGCTCCCGATTTATTCCCCATTATATTTTCTGTCCTAATCAACCCAGTTTCTACGGACTCCCCCTCCTGTTTCTTCTCTTTCTCTGTAAACTGGCACCCCGTCATTTTCTTTCATCTATTATTCCCCAACCCCTCGCCTCCAAGCCCCCCTCCCCACTCCCATACACACTTTTATTCTCATGTCGCGACCTCGATTGCTGCGTTACTGTGATCTTAAACCAAAGTGACAAAATTTGAAACCATTATTTGTATCTTTAGGAAGAGTTGGGCCTGGTTGAAAGAAAGAAAGAAAGAAAGAAAGAAAGAAAGAAAGAAAGAAAGAAAGACTTTTAAAGTTCAATTTTAGCAGCACAACTTTTATTGAAGTATTAAGTATGTGCGTGAAGTGAGAATGCAAGACTAAGAGACGGTAAAACAATTCTATCAAAGCAAACGTAGATGCTGAGGTAAATATACGCATAAGTTCTGCAGCGTCTGTGTAATTTCTCTGGTATATATAAAAATAATTTAGAATCTCGCACGATGTACTCAGAATTACCTAATAATAAAAACAAAACGAGTTTTGTAAAATATGGAGGTAAATATTCTTGATTTGCATTTTTGGTTTTTGACATGGTTTCACAGAACTGTCGAGGTAGGAATATCATTTTGGTCTCTTTCTCGTTTTTACAACTGCCCTGTCATCTATTTTTGCTGGCATTTTTAACCTCAAAGCAGCTCTCACTTCAAGTTAAATGTATAATTTATTAGCGCTTTAGTACCCGACTCTCCCCTTCATTCCTCCCATCCACGCACTCGCACGATCTCTCTCTCTCTCTCTCTCTTTTACTCTTCCAACTTCTCTCTCTCTCTCTTCCTCTCATTCTGCCTCATTCTGCGTGCTGCCATGGGGTTTCCAGAGAGACCTGGACTGAAAGAGAAAAATCCATCTCCAGGACAATGAGCTGAGAGTGAGGGAGAGAGAAGGAGAGAGCAAGCAGGATGAAACTGGGGGGGTGATGGGGAAACATAGCCTGACCAGAGGAGGGAGGGAAAGGGACTAAGAATCCAGGAGAGTGGAGGAAAGAAAGGGAGAGGAGAGGATTAAAGAGCTCCAGAGTTGATTGTGTTAAGGGATTTAAAACACGGCAGCAACAAAATCTTTATTAAATAGAAAAAAAACGAAAAGTGTAGGGAGAAATTTAAACTCTTTGGGACTGAAGAGCCCATGAGAAGATTACAGAAAAACTCTTTTTTTTTTAGAAAATCAAAGATAAAAGACAGGCAGAGTAAAACCTGAAGAGAATGATATAACATGTGACTGTATTTCCCTTTTATTTTTATATTTAAATAAACTTCTATTTAATTGCAAATATACAGCTTCACAACTCAACCAGAGCAGTTGAGTATTTCTTTCTTTCTTTCTTTCTTTCTTTCTTTCTTTCTTTCTTTCTTTCTTTTCTGTAGTAGACTTTGACCTCTTTTAAATGTGTTCTTAACTTACCTTTTAATGATCATGTATTTATTTATGGTATTACTGGAAAAAAGAATATTCAGGAGAACTGTCGAATTGGGAATTTCCTCATTGGACAGGCCAAGCTGGCTGTTTATATGTCGAGAAAAGAGAAAGCCAAATCAAATAGTCAATGTGACATGATAAGAATATTTCAGGGACTTGTGAAAGCCTGAGTGTACTTAGAATATACATTCCACAAAATGACTACACATGTAAATTCATATGTGGAAAGATAGTGTGTTCATGAGGCAATTTGTAGAATTGTGGATAAAACTTGATTTTCTTATTTGAAATACTAATTAGATATTGGTTTCTTTTTGGAGTTGGTGGGGTTTTTCTTTGTTTTACTTACGATAATGTAAATGATATATTGATTATTGATTAATAAAGTTCAAAACTTTCTTTCTTTCTTTCTTTCTTTCTTTCTTTCTTTCTTTCTTTCTTTCTTTCTTAGTAATTAAGCTGACAGAGAGATTTCATTTCCAAAGCAAGCCTTTTTTTTTCATTGCCAGTGTTTGACAGTGCAGTGCTGTGCTATCTCCTTTGACATCTGGCACAATGAGATGGCTCACATAGTCCTCAGCCTGTTCTCTGTCGGTATCTGTTACAGCCTGGAACTGGCCAGGCTGTGGGTCTGAGCAGCTCTGCTCCGATATATCTCCACCAACTATATTCAAAATGCTGACTTTCATTCCGCTACTATGAGTCAAGTGTATGTACCGCAGTACCAAGCTCCTTATTTTCCAGCTTGCAGTTTAACTATAATTAGTCTATCAGTGTCATGTTCTTGACAAACAGACCAGCTATGCTACATTGATTGTGAGCCAAAACAGTGAATATAATGCAAACAGTAAATACAGATAGAACAATAAGAATGTTACCATTTATAAATTTATTCAGTCAGCAGCCACACCACCTGCATCTGCACACATAATCCACTTAAAGATACTCATGTTTGAGCCTGGCCAATACTCGGATGGGAGACCATCTAGGAAAAACTTGGGTTGCTGCTGGAAAATACATTGGTGATGCTATCAGAGGACACTTACGCCATGGTCTGGGTGTGGATCCCAATGCCCCAGTGCAGTGAGAGGGATACTATGTTATAAAAATTGAAACCATCTTTTCGATGAGATTTTAAAACTGTGGCCCTGACTCTCTGTGGTCATAAAAGATCCCTGGCTATCTTTCAAAAAAATGCCCACCACAGCCTGGACAATCTGGCCTCCTAATCATCCCATATAATGTCTTTCTAACCCCTTTACCACCTAATAGCTAAAATGTGATAAGTGTACTGGCACACAAATGGCTGCCAGGTGGGTGCTACACATTGTTGATGATTGAATTGACTTCCCACTGTCTATGCAAAGTCTTTGAGCAGGTTAGAAAAGTTCTACACAAATATAATTAATTCATTAATTTATTATTATTTTAACATAAAGGTTTAGGCATTTATTATAGAGTGCATTAAAAGTGTTGTACTATAAATGTCAGAATGTTTTTAACATACTGTGCAGGGTCTGGGATCACTCTACAGAGATTTTGACAGCTCTGGAGATCAAATTCAAAAATTCTTTTTCTTTATTAGTCTCAGAGCAAAAAAAAAAAGCATAAGCCCTACCTGAAAAACACAGTAGATGCTGATTTGGCAGTAGACTCAGCCCTTTGCCATTGCAGAAATGCCTGCACAGGAGCTGGCACATGGCGCATCTGCCAGATGTGTAAGTATAATCACAATCCTTGTTCTCGCTCCTAAATGTCTGCTTTTCATCATTAGACATTAATTTATTTTTCAGTCTCCTCTATAATTTTTAATTGTATGCTATTCAAAATATTCATAAAATATTAAAAAAATATATGTTTTAAAGTAACATCAGATTTTTATACACCTCCGTTTTCACGTCGTTCTTAAAATTAATTTACCACTGAAATACCCATTGCACATGGTATGCATTATTCGTAGTACTCTTCAAAATTGAAAGCAGTGTTATAAAGCTTACAAAAATTAATATAATAAAAGACTAATGGAAGATGACTCTTACAGAATGTCGAGGTCAGGCATGATTTCAGTCATGGAGGGTCAAAGTGACTATGGCTTTTGTTGTAGTCAATTTGTTTTTTGGCAGCTTCTGTAAACCTGTGTGATGGACTTTCTTATGCAATACAGTCCTTGTTTGGTTATTTATTTTTTGAAACAATTTAGGAGGTTACATTTTGGCTTTTAGTAAAATATCAGCATGGATGGATTTGGATAATTTTTTAATTTAATTCTAATGAGTAAACACCATTGTAAATGACAGGTACTTTATAGCATCTTTTTTAAGTTAAAGTGGTCTTGATCAAAAAGAAGAAATTACAAATAAGCCAGACTCCTTAATACTAACAGTAATAATAATAATAACTCTATATAGGGAGCCAAGTTATGTTCATTGGCATGTTTAATATAACAGCCATTGTTAGCTGAACCTGGACACCCCCACATCCACCTCCACCAACTCACCCTTTGACGCACCACATTTTGCTCTTTCAGCTAATGACAGCAGAGCTGTCAGTGGAAATATGTGAAATGCAAAGGTTCATCATAGATTGCTTATCTATCTATCTATCTATCTATCTATCTATCTATCTATCTATCTATCTATCTATCTATCTATCTATC
>JANRMT010062796.1:43405609-43457357 GCA_026402145.1 Polypterus bichir lapradei
ACAGCCCAATAGCCCTTGGTTCAAATCCTCAGCTTGGAGAGTACCTTGGGGCCTTGGGCTCTGTACATTATCCCCATGTCTGCATGATTTTTGTCAAACATTTTACAGATGTGCAGGTTAGGTTAATTGTTAACTCTAAATTGACCCAGTGAGGGTATATGGAAGCGTGTCCTATGATGGACAGGAGTTTCACTCAGAGATGGTTCATATCTTTTACACAGTTGTGCTGGTATAAGCATTATCTCCTTGCAACCCTAAACTGGATAAGTAGGTGGAACATGCAAGGTTGGAAGTATATATTATTGTCAGCCATGTAGCCAGGACATATTTAGATAGATAGATAGACAGATAGATAGATAGATAGACAGATAGATAGATAGATAGATAGATAGATAGATAGATAGATAGATAGATAGATAGATAGATAAAGCTGAAAAGCAAAAGCATTAACTGCTGTACCACTGTGCTACTTGTTTACATCGGTATTCTTTACAATTACATCAACAACACATTAATCGATATGTCTGAGTCGCAGAGTAGGTCAACATCAATGACAGAACCAAAAACATTGCTGCTTATAGTCTAGTGGTTTTTCCAGTAAGTTAGACTGTAGCATTCTGTGGCAGTACAAAGCATTTATGTTGCACCTCATCAGATTTTGTAGTGGTTACTGCTGCTGCCTCACACTTCTAGAGTTCAGGGTTCAAATCTTATTCTGAGGACTTTCTGTATGGAGTTTTCACATTCTCCTATTATCTGAAAAAATGTATCAGAATAACTCCGGTTTGCATACCAAAGACATGTAAGTTAGGCTCACAGCTGACTCTAAATTGGCACTGTTTGAGTTAGTGAGGGCATGTGTGAGTGTGCCCTGTGAAGAAGTAACACTCTGTCTGCAGTTGATTCAGACATTGTGCATGATGGTGCCAAGATAGGCTTCCCAGAATCCTGAATTTGATTAAACATGCTTGATAATGGACAATGCCTGTTTGTGGAATGCTGCTCTGCAGAGAAAAAGAAAAGGCTGATGGCTATTTTTCTGCATTTCATAGTGAGCACTTGAGTTCAGCATCTTATCTTTTGTAGCTTATTATTTTAAAACACAAATTTCCTAATATGGTGAATTTTTTCTTTGGCATTTAACAATTTGTCCATAATTACTCCTTCAAGAACTAAAACTGGTGATCATCAGGCTGAATACTTGTAAACTGAACATTATAATGAACCATTTTAAGATTTGCACATTTACTGATTCACATTTGTGGCTGAATCAGAACAAAATAATGCACCACCAGACCTCTTATTCATGTACTGGGGCGGATGTGCACCTCTTTTCACATCTATAGGAGCCTACGTAAGAGTACCTATTTATAGGATGTTTCTATAAACAGAAGGCTGCTCAAGTGAGCCCTACAAGTACAATATGTATGAATATGCTCAGCAGGACAAGATGCTGAAGGTCAGGGAATAAAGTGCCATGGAGAATGACATTAAAGACATTAAAAATTTATCAAAGGGTGGCTGAAACACAACACAGCAGTTCTGAATGAGCCAAGCCAAAGAGGAAGAATGATGGAATGATGGAACCTCAGTAACTGCTCTTAACACAGGCTTTGTTTCAGATTATAGTGCTTTATTTTTATGGACTGTTCAAAGTGCTTTGTGCTGAAGATAGGACTCTCTTAATAGTGATGTGCTATCTGGTCACCTGGGGAGAGCTTCTTTAAGGCAACAAAGGGGCGCCTGAATGAGTTGATGCCTGACTGTGTATAGATGTGAAAAATGTGGTAAAGTGAAATGATGGAAATAGGTTGAATGCATTCAGAGAAAAACATATGTACATTTACTTATTTTATACATATATACATAATGTACGTGTATATATGCTGTATATATTATATATACTGTATGTATATGCGTACACATACATATTTATTCAATTTTAAAAATCTTATTAAATAAATGTAGGTATGAAAAATGCTATATGTTTTACAGAGCAAACTATCACTTTCTCTAGCTCTTTGGGAGATGCCATGACATTGACTCGCTAGCAGTAGAATGTATCTACTTTCTCCAAAGTCATCTGTGCCTGGCCCATTTTTTTTCAATGCACCATTTCTAGTATAACTTGACATCCTTATGAATCATCCACAGAAAGTGGCCCATCTCAGTCCAAACAAGCAGCAACCATATTCCATATTCCAGCAGTTTACATTATCTTAAAGAGCACATAAGCTGTTTTTTAATGGTTTCTCATCTTTGGTTTAATTTACAGTCATGTGAAAAAATATGTACACCTTTTTTCAATTTTATGGCTTTACATATCAGAATATACTGTAGCTAATATCAATGTAGTCCAAATTCTCAAATAATTATAAGTTACAAACAGCACATTGTATATTTTACTTTTTCGTTAATTATTGAACCAATAGTGGCGCAGTGGTAGCGCTGCTGCCTCGCAGTAAGTAGACCTGGGTTCACTTCCCGGGTCCTCCCTGTGTGGAGTTTGCATGTTCTCTGTGGGTTTCCTCCGGGTGCTCCGGTTTCCTCCCACAGTCCAAAGACATACAGGTTAGGTGCATTAGCGATCCTAAATTGTCCCTAGTGTGTGCTTGGTGTGTGTGCTGCTCTGCGGTGGGCTGGTTTGTTCCTGCCTTGCACCCTGTGCTGGCTGAGATTGGCTCCAGCAGACCCCCGTGACCCTGTGTTAGGATATATTGGGTTCGGACAATGGATGGATTGAACCAGTAAATTAGCCAGTACAGAGAATCCACATGTGAAAAAGCAAGTTCAGTCCATGAGTAAGTAGCTTGTAGAAATACCTTTAACAGCAATGTCTTGAAGTAATGATTATCTAGATAGGTTTATCAATCTTTACCTTATACTGTATTAAAGAGCATTTGTCACTCTCCTCTTTACAACACTGTTTCATTTTATTGACGTTTTTAATTTTTTTTGTTAAATATCATAATATATTATGTTTTACATTTATAACAGAAGGGTGGCAGGTGCCAGTGGGGGTTCACATTCCAGTAAGGGTTCACGTTCTCCTCATGTCCACATTTGTTTCCTCCAGGCCTGTCAGTTTCCTCTCGCAGTCCAAATACATGCAGGTTAACACTGTTAAGATGAATATTCTTCCTAAGCTCCTTTTTTATTTCAAAACATTCCAATATACATCAATAAATCATTTTTAGCAATTAGATTCAACAATAACCTCATTTATATGGAACTCAAAACATCCACGTATCCAAAGAGCAACCCTACAAAGACAAAAGGCAGAAGGTGGCATGGCTCTACCTAACTTCCAGTTTTATTACTGGGCAGCAAACATACAAGCTATAAAAACCTGGACATGAATAGATGAACATACACAGGCCTGGTCTGCAATAGAAATAAAATCCTGCAGTACTTCTTTATATTCCCTGCTCTGTGCCCCAATAAATGCAAGTTATCGGCAATATACTAATAACCAAATTGTGCTTCACTCACTCAGAATATGGAACCAATGTAGAAAGCATTTTAAGATGGAGAAGCTTTTATCTGTGGCACCTCTGCAAGAGAACCACCTCTTTCAACCCTCGCAAACATAAGCAGTTTTTAATACCTGGAAAAAATTTGGGATTAACTTGCTCAGAGATCTTTATATAGACAACGTCTTTGCATCCTATGAACAATTACATTACAGATTTAACATTCCAGCTACACATTTCTTTCACTGTCTTCAAATTAGGAACTTTGAAACAGAACCTGCCCGATTTTCCTCATCTTGCACCCTCCTCTATGCTGGAAAAAATATTGCTCAATTTCAAGGACTCAGACACCATCTCTGCAATATATAAAATTATTTTACAGTCCCTCCCTTTCAAAGATCCAATAGGACACTGGGAAAAAGATCTCTCAATTAATATATCAGAAAAGGAGTGGAAAATAGCAATGTAGAGAATTTACTCAAGCTCCATATGCACAAAGCATACAATTATTCAACTCAAAATTATATATCGAGCACATCAGTCTCACCTAAAACTCCCCAAAATGTTTCCAGGCATGATCCAACCTACAAATGCTGCAATCAAGTCCCAGCCTTACTAGGTCACATGATTTGGGCCTGCACCAAATTAACATCATTCTGGACAAAAATTTTTAATTACCTTTCAGACAGCCTTGGTCTCACAATCCCTCCTAACCCATTAACAGCTGTGTTTGGGGTTCTTCCAGATGGGTTTAAAGTGGAGAAGGACAAACAAACTGTGATTGTATTCACTACACTTTTGGCACGCAGACTTATTTTGCTAAACTGGAAGAATCCAAACTCTCCTCTTTTAAGTCAGTGGGAAACCGATGTTTTATACTATTTGAAACTGGAAAAAATCAAATACTCAGTTAGAGGATCTGTACAGATTTTTTTCAAAACATGGCAGGATCTAATCAATAATATTTTAAAATAAGCTCTTAAAGCACAGGGGAAGCAATTATTTCTGTATTTCTTTTCCTTCTCCATTCATCTCTATTGGCTTATCAAACTCATCAATTTAGGTATGTTTACAAGCCTTAAGTTTTACTCCGTTGGCCATGCTCTTTCTCTCAGGGGTGGGGGTCGACTTGTTCTCAATCCTACTTTTTGTAAAAATTGATTGATTTGTATGGAATGATTGCAATAAAATTAATAAAATTTCAAAAAAAAACAAAAACAAATGCATGCAGGTTAAGTGAACTGCTAAAATGGATCTAAATTGTTCTGTGTGTGTGTGTGTGTGCCCTGCAATGAACTATCGTCCTGTATAGGTGTTGTTCCTGCCTTGCACCTCATGATTGCTGGGATGGGCTTCAGCTTCCCTATGACCTGGCTTTGTGGGTTAGGAAAATGAATGGATTGTTGGATTTTTAGCAAAATATGAATAAACTAAAAACATAAAAAATAAAAACGAGTGAGAACAGGTATAGTCACAGCTATATAAAAATCCAACATAAAAAGGCAAAGTTGAATGTATAATTATAATATACTGAGGTCCTCCTTTAAACTTAATGTTCTTAAAGGTTTATCCCACAGTTCTATAAAGAATTCCAGGTACCTTTCAAGGAGAAAACTTGCATTTTCTAAAGAGATGAAGTTCTTTATTAGTTTATTGATATTTGAGGCCATCTTTTTATGCAAGATCTCTTATCATCCTGCTAAGGCATTTCACTAGGGTTGAGGTGCAGGATTTGATTTGTTGAAAATAATATTTAGTTATAGTGTAGAACCTGTAACATTAGAATGCAATGGTGTTGAGAGCCAAAAGTGTGACGACCACACAGTGGTCTGAGTTTGGATCTTTATTGGCTTCGGTAGGGCTTTGGTAATAAGACATAGCGGTTCTAGAGAAGCGGTAATACACTCAGGGAAAGGCTTTGCATTCCATGGATGACCTGTTCTGTTACTTTAATAAACAGATAGGAGAATACACAGTGAGCTACTTCAAGCTAATTCACCTTATTTCTTCTGGTGAAATGCTATTGAATTCTTGATCTTTTATATAAACAATAATGTATTTTTAACAGTTTTTTATGAATTTTCCTGCTTGCTGCAGATTTCTTGGTGTTCTAAGTATCCTTGTTCTGTTTCACATTCAGGTTTTGCCAAGATTTAGTTATTAAACAGATGGTCCATTGTATTGTTTTTTTATACATCAGTGATACAGAGCACTGATCATAAAGTGTAAAGGCATACACATAATGTAAAATAAAAAGGAACTGATCAAACTCTAAAATGAAACAGTCAGATTGTATATAGACTAAATACAATTTTGGTCCTGCAGCTAGCAAAAATAGATAGCTGGAACAAGAAGCAAGTCTGACACCAAAGAATTAATAAAATGCAATCATGTTAGGCTTGGGAAGACCATATTTTACAATGTCCTATCACAGGTATTAAAATCTAAGTTTCATTCGTAAAACCTGGCTTATACTAAGAAGAAAGTGTATTTAACTAAAAAAACTGGAGACACTTGTTACGCAGGGTTAAAAGGGGTCTTAGCAACCTGCCATGTCATTGTTGAAGTAAACACCCCTGTTGAGAAATGACTGGATGATTTACTTGAGTTCATTAGCTACTTAGTAAATGAATGAGTTAGATGGACTAATGGTCTCCTTTTGATTTTATAAACTTGCCCTGAAAGAACACAGTCTCTATTGCAGCTTTAACTAAAGCTAATTACTAAAGAACATGATTAATTAAAATCGTAAATAGCTTTACTAGGATTTTGTAAATGATTGGACATGCTCATATGGGGGTTGAAAGAGGGATTTTATCAATTTAATACCAATTAACGAAAGACGAACCACATAAAACAATGCATTTTCCCTCTTAAATCTTCAAACTCGTGGTAAACTCGAGTTAAACCTGCTTCTCCTTTCCATCTTTGTTTCAAGCCAGCCTGTGTCATACATGACCTTTCAGACTATCGGTAAGGTCAAGTGGAATTCTCAGGTGGATTCCACTTACCAGCTGCATTGTTGTATTTAAAAATGTGAGCAGCTGAAGAATATCTTTACTTTATTTTTACTGCCTGGTTAAGAGATCATCATATCTTATTACTGTGACTATGGAGTGGCCATTTAACACTCTACAAAGAGCTGGGACAGTGAGTGACATTAGTATGCCATCAACAAAAGGATTCTAATTTTTTCCCTTCTTCTCTTTCCAGGTAATACAGCCACAAGTCACAGTTTAGAACTGCCTCTTCCCCTTACAGTAGCACAAGTTGGCCTCAAAATCTGTAAAAATATAACAAACTTGGGACCTTGTAGAAGAATTAATGAAATAAGCAGTCACAGGTAGAATTATTTTCTTTAAGTTTAAGGATTATTCTATCAAAAAGTAGTAAACCTTTTCACTCAAATGCTTATTTTTTATACAACCTTTTATATTTTGCACACAGTTAAAGTATTTTCCTAAAGTATTTGACAATAAAGTAAAGCATCATAATAGAAAGAAACAAAGCAAAAGTAAAGGATATTGGAGATTCCAGACAAATAAAAGGCATTACAGTTTTCAAAATTGGAGTTACGAAGTGCTATGAAATTATGACTAGGCTTGGAGATGCAAATATGTGAAAGAGAATAGCGAAATAAGTTTTAGCTAATAAGTTTAAGCTTCTAGAAAACCAAGAATTGAAATTCTAGATATGCAAGAAGAGAACTTTCAAAGCAGTGACAGTTTATTATTAGGTTCTTCCATCAATAGTTATTTTGTCTTGCTGTCCAGGATAATGAATTAGTAGGCAATAGTCATTATTTAAGTTCAATTTAATTTCTATTAAACTTGCAGGTTAAAGACTCTCCCATGCACAGAGGCAGTAAACAGAACAATATAAAACTATTATGAATACAATTTATTGTGTTAGTTATTAAGATAATCACAATCCATCTCCGTCTTATTCCAGTATGCTGGATGCAAAGATGCTTTGACAGTGAGCTCTTAAATTACTCACCTCCCAGTTCTAAGTTCAATGAGCTGCTTAAGGTGGTAGTCATTTAACCTTTACCAAGCATTCACCTTCATATTCATCCCAAAGTCACTTCTAGGGTCGGGTTAGGTGTCACAAGGTCCTGTAACTGATCTTGGCTCAACTGTACCCAGGATCTCTTGTCTATGCTTAAAAGTTCATTCATGCTGTATGGCATTTATTAAAGTCACCTAAATCTCTGTCAAACATTCCGAAGGTCCCATTGAACACAGATGGGACACCACCTTCTGTCAATTCACGCAGGACAGGTAACTAGGAATGCATTTTCTTTTTCCCTTTTTTGCAAGTTACAATTATTGGTAATTATTGGTAATAATAATCAGGAAATTAATATTATCTTTAAGAGGTTGCTAGATATGTCGTATCATGGCCGGCCTATACACTGGTACTGTGAGTGCTGTGCAGAGTGGAGGCAGAACTCTGTGTTTTTTCCAGTTGATTCTGGGGTTTGTCGGGGGTGTGTTCTTGCTCCTACTCTGTTCAATGCTTGTATGGATTGGGTGTTGGGCAAGGTCGTGGGGTCCAGTGGCTATGGGCCATCTGTTGGTGAAGAGAGATTCACGGATCTTGACTTTGCTGACGATGCTGTGATCTTCGCGGAGTCAATGGAGGCTCTGATCGGGCCACTTGAGAGACTAAGCGAGGAGTCTGAGTATCTGGGCTTGCAAGTGTCCTGGATAAAAACCAAGATCCAGGCCTTTAATGACATCTTGGGCACAGCCATCAGCAGTGTGACTGTTTGCGGAGAGAGTGTCAACCTTGTTGAGAGGTTTACTTACCTTGGCAGTGACATTCATGTCTCTGGTGACTCTTCCTATGAAGTCAGTAGACGGATTGGGAGAGCATGGGGTGTCATGAGGTCATTAGAAAGGAGTGTGTGGCGCTCCCAATATCTATGCAAAAGGACGAAGGTCCAAGTCATTAGAGTCCTGGTGCTTCCTGTCTTGCTATATGGTTGCGAGACATGGACACTATCCAGTGACCTGAGATGAAGACTGGACTCCTTTGGTACTGTGTCTCTCCGGAAAATCCTTGGGTAGCATTGTTTTGACTTTGTGTCGAACTAGCAGCTGCTCATGGAGTCCCGAATGAGGCACATTACCTGCATTTTGAGGGAGCGTCAGTTACGGCACTGCGGCCATGTGGTGCGTTTCCCCGAGGGTGATCCAGCTCGTAAGATCCTCATTGTTGGGAACCCGAGTGGCTGGACCAGGCCAAGGGGTCGCCCACGTGACACCTGGCTGTGGCAGATAGAGGGTCACTTCCGGAGGGTGGGACTGGACCACGTGTCTGCCTGGGGGGGTGCCAACCAGGCTCCCCAGTGGTTTCGTTGTGTAGTGGGTGTGGCAACGCACTGTACCAGTGAATGCTCCCCAACTTGACTTGACACTAAGAGGACACAATGGTTAGAATTTCTTCTTCACAGCTCCAGAGGGCAGTGTAGCAGGGCTCGACTTGGCACAATCTGTTTAAAGTTTGGATTTTCTTCTTCTGCCCATTTAAGTTTTTTCCAAGTTATTACAGTTTTATGTTCACAAGCTAAGGGTCTGCATATTAAGTTGATTGGTGGACATTATGAGTAAGTTAGGGTGACCTGCAATGGTTTAACATCTCATTCAGACCTTGTGTTAGACTAAATGATTTTAGAACCCGAATGGATAAGAGCAAAAAATGAAAAAAATTGTATTATTAGTGAAATCTAATAATACAATAACACTTAACCTATTAAAAGTATTTGAGTGTTCTTTTAGCCTCTGTATACAATTGGAACATATAACTGTATATAATTTTCTTTGAAAATACTCCTCTTCTGCATTGATTAACAGATGAAAAGATAGACAAAAAGTAACATTTAAAGTGTCTATACTTTAAACTATATTTTTCTCTGATCATGAAATTATAAATTTTAGTTTTGTTTACATCTTGAATACAGTTCTGTACTTACACTACGTATTAATTTTGATTGCAATCCTTTAATTTGCTGACATTTCTGTGTTTCTATTTCGCTATATGGATTTAACAGTGAGCTTTTGTTACCCTGTGACAGCTAGAAGTTACATAAAATTTTATGCACCAATATGTAAACTGCTTACGCATTGAAATCCACAACCATGTTTGTGGATACTCAAAACAAAAACTTTGCAAATAGTAGTGTTTAACTTTTATTGATCAATGAATCTTTTGTGTTTTCTTCATCTCAGTTTTGGTTTATGTTTTGGTTCTGTTTCTCCAATTTCTGTGCCTGGTTTTGGTATTTTGTCTTTAATGGACTTGTTATTTTGTACCCTGTGGCCTTCCACTTTCTTCATTTTGATAGAACAAATATTCTGGAGGTCATGGAGCTCATGGTGGTCCAGTGGGTAGTGCTGCCACTTCCCATATAAACTATCCTAGGTGAAGATTTGATGCCTGCTCATTGTCCGTATGGAGTCTGCATATTTATATATATATATATTTCCAAGTGGTCTTTTATGTGAGTTTAATTGTGAGTGTGTGTATGAGTGGGGCTAGTGATAGACTGATGCCCTGTCCAGCACTTTTTCTAACTTGGCTACCAGCCCCTGCAGCCTGAAAATGGATTAAGTGGTTTTGAGAATGTTATGTTTCAGTACTCTGGATTTTTGTATTTTGAACACAATCAAAACATTCATTTAGTGGGTATGCCAATAATTTATAATGGGCTTTTAAAGTCTATAGGAATTATGAGTGCTTGCATTCTTCTTTCTTGAAATTATTTATGCCCTCATATGTGAAGCAGCATGGAGAGTCCAGCATGTAATTTATTTATGTATACTGCAACTTGAAAAACACTTTTTGCATTCATTGATGCATATTTATGATGATAGAAAACAGAAATAATTTTTCCGTAATATCAGGTAAATTCAAAAGCCTAATTGAATTTAATTGAGGACGAGGAAAGAATGAAATACAATTGCATTACAATTACATTGGAAAAAAATAAGAATTTATCCTATATTAAGTCCACATACATATCCAGCATATGTCCATTAATTTAAATACCCTTTCTGGTGAAGGTTTCAATTGAAACAAGCACAGCAGTGCAGACTAGACTTACCTTTTTCTTGTAAAATGTTCCAGTTCCTCCTGTTGGATGACTGAGTGCTTCCAACCAGTTAAGCAAAATACTACAATCTGTCTAGCATGCCTTTGGCCTGACTCCATTAGGATGTACCTTTTATAGCTCAAGTGGCAGCCAGCCATAGGTACCTCCTTTTGAGATGCCAGGAGGACCTTAGCTTGCTTGTCTGGACCCATAAGATAAGTGGCAATATTTATGGACAGAAATCCTTACTAAGTAACCAGATGTCTTCTGCTTATGTTCTGGGTCTCCAAGTGTTCAGTTATTAACTCACATTTGATAACTGTAAGAAACCATTGGGACATACAGTAACTGTAAGTCTTTCTATATTTCACCAACACAGATCTATTCAAAAGAAAGCAGGTACAGTAGCACAAATCTATTTTATTTATTTCACATTTCACTTTACATTTCCCCATCAACAGCAGTTAAATTTTGGTTGAACACATCTGCATGCCTGATGTAACATTTATGGCTATGCTTAGTCCAAGGAATCACAGAAAACAGTGTCTTCTTTCTCATTTGAACGTTTATCCATGAGCCCCAAAAAATGGGAGGAACATTATCTTGTAAATTAGAAGGGCCCATTCTCAAACTTCTTCTGTTGCAAGGCACTGGAGAGAAACTGAGGAAAATGGGATGCCCAAGGTCCCCTGAGATACTTGAACTTTTGTACCCTGGACAGCTGCCATTCCATCATCTGAAGGAAACAAATCATATAATCTTTTCAAGATAAGAATGCCACTTTTATATCTGGAAATGATGATTCTCATTCCAACTCCATTCCAGTCAATAACAAATTATTCAAATAAGCAGCAGAAATTACTTTTGGAGACAGCCAGCTGTTGAAACACCCGTCCAACATTGTTTGCACTTTTATATCCTGTACATGCAAATATTGAAAACATCTTCACTGGGTTGAATGTCCTCATTGAATCCATGCTGGAATACTTCTCTCTGAAAATTAAGGGGGAGCCAAATGGAGCAAAGAAGCTGCTTTGGCATCTCATACTCCAATATGACCATTTATATTGTAGATATCAAATATAACATATAAGGAGTTAACACTGAATACACTTCACGTTTTGCTTATAAGCAAACAAAGAGAATAGACAAGCAGACATAATTGTTTTAATTTACATTTCTTTTATTTATAAATGAACATTTTAAAATAGAGTAGCATACTGGGAACGATGGCAGAACAGCTGTGAGCTGACCATAAATATGCAAGCTGCTCTTCAAGTGCTTAAATGACTTAAGAAGATGACCTTCACAACCCACACATATTGATGTACTTATAAAGTAAACCTGGAGCAGCATCAAGCTCACAAAACTTGGGACCATCTGACACCCAGCTGCACTAACTGTCTACCTAAAACAGTGGTAATATGACCAAGAACTGGGAGGAAGTTCTTGTGTTATCTTCTAAGATAACAACTTAGCCCACTTTTAATTAGTCTGAAAAAAATTTGTTAAGATAATATATTAATAAGTTAATGTAAGTTAATAAGTTAAGTTAATATTTTGCCTTATTTTGAAGTCTCATGTTTTAAACAAGAATGAATAATTGAATAAACGTATTTCTTATAGTGTCTTTCAGAACTCACATAAGCTCGCATTATTGCAATGCATTCAAAAACAAATCTTTAAACTTAGTCTTCCTAGTTTCTTAAACTCTCTTGGGGCTGGAGAAACTCAGGACGCATAAATTACAGCTGTAAGTAGCCTCTCTTTAAGTTCCTGTGGTCATGGGCAAGACTAAAGTGGAGTGAGAGGTGCTTTTCTTCCTGCTCAGCCTCAGAGTCTTGCAGCTTTCTAAATGAAAGGAGTTAAAAGCCAATGTTTGTCTTTAGAGGGTCTGCAAGAGAGCGGTCCATTGTCCCAGCTTGGAGCAGCCAGTCATGCGACTGGACATTTAGTAACCTTTTTGGACCCCTGACTCATTTATCACCGTAACACTGGGACTGTCTGCCTGACTGCCCACAACCCCTGACCCCCAACCTTTCAACCCACTTCTGCCCACTTTCCCACGCTGCCCCTTTGTGATGTCATTGCCATGGAAACTGCAGTGGTCAACTGTGGCAGATGGCCACTTGGGACAAAGGTGGGAAAAAGTCAGGAGGTGTCAATACAAACCAATTTTGGGGCCCCTCCTTTCCCGCCTATCTCCCCCCACATTGTTGATTAGTATGGCAAATTTTCAGACATGTGAAATTAGCTGGCTAAACTCAATATTAATCTGTGCTAACACAGGCCTGGGTAAGATTCACACAAATGACCCACAACAAAGCTTCTACATGCATTCCAAACTTCTTGAAGATGCTGCTGGTATGCTCCTGTAATCCAAGCAGAGTGGTTTGTTGTAATAATATTGGTTTGGATGAAAAAATATGCAATTTCACTATTAAATCCAGAGGGTTGCCTAAATATGGGAAGGGCCGAGTCTCTAATGATTTACTCTGTCTTTGCTGAGATGGCGGTAAATTAGTGCCCGGCGTGTAAACGATGCCTATTGATCTGCTAATTCAATTGTATTGGCCCCTTCTGAAAAAAAAGCATATAAAAGCTCCTTTGCTGACTTTTCAAGCGTTTCTTGCTCCTTAGCACACTGCTGATTCTTGTTTTTTAATGACACAGCAACAGATCTGCAAAAGCTGGCTCTTGATGATTTCTGGTAAACAATACAGTTCCCATGTCAAAGCCATTAAAATCCCAAGTTTTAGGTTTTCAAGACTACCCCAGTTTACATAAACAGGGGGAAAACATTTTTATCAAAATTTCACTCCAATATATTTTCTTTATTCTGGAACTTTTCCATTTTTACATTGTTGTAACTGTATATTTTATTATTAAAATAGCACAATATAACATTAGAACAACTGCTTACACCAATTCATAGGACACCATTCCATCACCGGACCCATTCACACACACATTTACACATAATTGGTCCAGATATGCCAACTAATCTAACATGCTAACTTTTCATGCATCTACAGCTATTGGGGCTAATAGATGATTATATTGAAAAGGCAGATTGTCAGCCTATAGTAGGGCATACAAATGGACACAACTAGGGGGGACCAAATGACGACTAGGAATGTAAATCGACATGTATCAGCCAGTCCACACCAAGAAGCATCTACTATGCATGCTTAATCCTGTGGGGGATTTCCTGTGGCTGGAGCCCATCCTAGCAAGCAGAAGGAGCAAAGCAGGATTAGTCCTTCGCAGGAAGAACACAAACACACAAGCGCATACTACACACTTACACTAGAACCAATTTAATCTCGCAGATCCATCTAACAGCAAATCATATACGATAAAATGATTGAACATTTCCTTAAATTCCGAAATGTATATGTCGGCAATGTCAGATAATTTGTTTCTTCGTCACAATGGAGGCATGTATTATATCTGACGTAGGCAGCCAAAAGTTGATCTACTGACAACAAAGAGCTTGTGCCAACAATGGGACATAGAAAGGTAAAAGTTAGCTTGGGTTTGGAAACATGGTGGACCTCTAAAACTAATAACTCCATATGACCAGGGCTCACAGTACCAGTTATGCCCCAAACCAGACACAAAAATGACACATATTGAGCCGCTAAAGTGTAAGACATGTTGTCAGTGAAATTCAAGAACAAGAGCTAAAGTCTATTTAATAACTAGTTTAATTCTTCCTAACTATTGCTAAGAAAGATGCAGATTTTTTTCTATTAACTTGGCTAGTGTGTGCTGTTTATTGCCTCTTGAATATTGTGTGCACAATGACATCATTGTTCTACCTACGTGATGTCACAAGTTATGCCTACATGACTGGCCACATGCATCATAACTCCATAAAATACAGTATGTCACTGCTTGTATCACAATACTTTAAAAGAGTCTTGCCTATGAAAATGACAGCATGAAAAAAAATAAAACAATAATATTCGAAAAATATTCTTAAGGAAATATCCATCCATCCATTATCCAACCCGCTGAATCCAAACACAGGGTCACGGGGGTCTGCTGGAGCCAATCCCAGCCAACACAGGGCACAAGGTAGGAACCAATCCCGGGCAGGGTGCCAACCCACCGCAGTCTTAAGGAAATAAAGAACCAAAATTATAATCCTAAACTCTAGCACACCTCTATGCCAATATATTTGGGTATTGGTAACATAATCCAATATCATTTTTTTGAAAGATGCTGATATTTAAAGAAATAAAAATCTATTTAAATTAAATTTGTGTCATACATGTGTGCTTGGGAGGCTCAGTGTGATGGTAGTAAATATATATATAAACTAACTAGGTGGTTCTGCCCCCTGCTCGCTTCGCTTGCCAACCGGATCTGCCACCTGCGACAAATCGTGCTGTGCTTTTGGATAATCACAAATATCAACTCTGTCTTTGATATCTCCGTCTTTCGAAACTATTATGTATGCGGACGTGATCTTTCGGATTCATATAGAAATTCAAGAAAACTTCTTTGTCCGTGTTTTTCAGATAAGTTTCATGTAAAGTGCGATACTTTTGGACATATGGATTTGTATCCATTATTGGCTGTAGAATTTCTAATACGTCCGATCATTTAACTCTTTTGATTCTACATTGCATCGCTTCCCCATGATCATCAATATAAACCTGACCAAATTGTGGTTTCTTTGAATTTAAACTTGTAGTAGCTCTGTCATATCACCTATATCCATATATTTGATCTCTTTTTGCTGTTCCGTTATTTTACCGAGTAATAATTTCCATTTGTTAGCACTAATGCGATCTTTACTATCAGTTTTTTGTGACTTTCGAATTTTAGTACTTTCATAATCCCTAACCTGCTCTGCATGGGTATCATGCCAATGTTTTTGAACCTCTTTACGACGTTCTACTTTCTTTTCTACTCTTTAACTTTTCTTCTTCTACTGTTTGTCTTTTATTTCCGCCCTCGCTTGAACCTGTTAGGTTTTCAATTCATCTCTTGGCACAAAGTCTCATCTCACGAGATATGAAATTATCTCTCTAAAAATGACTTGTCTAATCTCTTTGAAAAAGTCTTGTCTTGTCATAAGATTTTTTTATACAATAGAAAGATATACCAGTTGAAGTAACTGCTTTCAAGGTAAAGTGATTCATGATCACACTGAATGTTTCACTGTTTTGAGATAGATGAGTTTGTGAATGCTTTTTAATGGGAAATTTTTAAATTTCTAAAAATGTGTACAGCACGCTGCAGTCGAGATATGTGGACGAAGATTCAACTGTCCTGACAAATTACCTTAGAGAATACATGTGCCAAAGTGCAACAAAATTGGACAATTTTGAGCAGTATAATTTCATGTAGACAGGCGGATGGACAGACAGATAGACAGGCATGACTATAACGGAAGGTGCTTTAGATAAAGAAAAACATAGTATCTTGCTGCAAAAAAAAAAAGTTAATGATAGCACATGGGTTACAGGTCGTGTGGTAATATTATGGTATATTATTCTTATGTGTATTAATTGCACCAGTCTACTAGTGTTTAATGAGCTATGAAGTCATCCAATCATCTAGTCATCATATAGCCTGGCTAATCAGTTCATTTGAGTATGCAATCAATACATCTTTAATAATACTTTGCAGCAGTGTATAAAGTTTCAGAATTTTTTTTTTGGGTGTAAGAGTTAACTGTACAGTAAAAAGCCTATGTTACGTATTAAACATCACATATTTGTTTAATAGCCCATTTTCTAAACAGTTTTAGCAGTCTTGTCAATGACTTGACAAATTATTTCATCACATATACAAAATGTTTTGGTCACAATGATCTGCTATACTTGGTATTCTATTACCTAACTGTAATTAATGAAGAATTATTGACTCCTGTGATTACATAATTACTCATGTACCTGTGTTGATTATCAAAAGACTTATTAACAGGGAGGCTAGAAGTGGGGGGTAGATCATATGAGAAGAATAAGTCTAACTGTTGTAGTTGAGGGAAAAAAATCAAGTCTCGTGAAGAAATGTTGGGGCGCCAACACAATAATCCCTACAAAACAATACACAAGAGTCCAAAAAACACATTTGTAGTGTATTTTGTCCATCATCGGATCTCCGTCCTGTGATGGGCTCCTTTCACAGTGTGACATCTCCTTCCGATGGCCAAAGGATTTATAGATGGGGGCTATAATGGATAAAATCAATTGCCCTCACTGGGCATCTTCTTGGTACTGGGGAGGTAATAGAAGAGGACATAGTGCCAGAGCCCCCTCTCGACCAGGGGTGGTAGTACATAGCTCAGATGAGTGATCCACTGACTCCCATGCATGACATTGTGAAGTAGTTAAAGAAGGGGAATTTGGGAGCTCTCTGGGAAAACACAGCAAGTTTAGATAATAGTTATAACAATTTGCGTATGATTGTGTATGTGTGTGCATCTGTGTAAGTCAACACTCATTTCACATTACTACTGTAAAGTGTGGATATGACCAAATTCCAAGTTGCATTTAAAATTACGTCCAGCAGAAGATAAATTGGTTTCAGTTAAATCATTAAGATGATAATCTAGCCCATCATCCTGATAACATGTGACATGAGCCTGATATGTTTTAAGATGTTCCAATGTCTATTTGTTTTTGATTAGCATTTATTGACTATTTTTTCCTCATGCTTTTTCCATTGTTTTTGCCTTTCCAACTCCCATTGTGTTTTTTGGGGTTGCAGGACCCGATTCTAATGTTAGTTTTTGTTTTGGAAATTGTCATAATGGCATTTTGGTTTCTTTACAGGTGGCGCCATTTTGTGGTCCTGCATCAAAGGACCTTACCTAACTTAATTTGTAGATATTTTAAATTCCTGGTGAATGATTCTCTGAGCTTTTGTTAGCTTTTTTATTAGGTTTTCCTGACAAAAATTTTGATTTGGTGACAGATAGAATAAATTCCTGGTTTCAACCTCAGCTTTATTTGCTTCCTGTTATTTGCTTCCAGTTTTTCTTGAGGCACAACAGTGATTGCCCTCCAATCTTTTTGAATCTTTGCTAATTTCTTTTAGTGTTTCAGGTTTTAGTTGCTGTGTTTTCTGCTAACTATTTTTGGTTAACATTCTGTAACTGACGAAAAATAAGATTGATTAGCTAGTTTTGACCTACTGCGACACTCTTATTTCATATTCCATCTTCTGACAAATCTTTTCTGCCTTTAAGTCCCGCAATTTTTCTACATCTTGGCAGTACATTACTAAGTCAGTTTTCATCTCGGTTTTCAGAGATTCTTCCCACAATCGAAATACATGTGGCCTAAATTAACTGGCAAATCTGAGTTGGTCCACAGTGAGTCTATGCTGGTATGTTCATGAGTGTGCTCTGTGATGGACTAGCAGTCTTGGGGTGTATTCTGACTGGTTCCTATAGCTTCTGGGATAGCCTTTGGTACTCCACCACCAGGACTGTAAATCAATGGTTGGATCAATCCCTATTTCTTAAAATATTTTGCAGTGTACATTATATTTTATACAACAGAAGTAGAACACGTCATGTGAAAAGTGCATTGAAAGTAAAGATATACATTAATGATGTATGGTAAATTGTAATTCTGGTACTGCACTGCTATTAAAAACCTATATACAGGACTTCTATTAATATATCATTACAAAGATATAGCCTTTCGACTCACATTATTACCTCCACACATTTATGTATTTCATGTGTTTTGCACTATTTGTCGTTTTTTTCTTTTTTTATTGGTAGTGATCACTAAGTGTTTCTAGGAATTCAAGTTGGCCTTGTGATATAACAAGTTAATGGCTATGGTTTGTTTGTCATGGCCTTGATGGGGCTTCCTCCCTTGCTACACTTTATCCATTGTCAGTCAGTCAGTCAGTTATTTTTAAATCGAGCTTTGTCCTGAACAGTGTCATGGTGGTCTGCTGGAGACTACCCCAGCTAGCGTAGGGCACAAGGCAGGGAACAAACCCTGGACAGGGCTCCAGTCCATCGCAGGGCACACACACAATCACGCACACACTAGGATCACCAGTTCACTTAGCCTCCATGTCTATGGACTGTGGGAGGAAACCCACGCAGACACGGGGAGAACATGTAAACTCCATGCAGGAAGGACACAAGACGCAAACCCAGGTCTCGTTACTGCGAGGCAGCAGAACTACTACTGTGCCAAAGTGCCGCTCTTTATCCTTTGTCATTAGTTTATTTTTTTTTTTCTTTAGAAATGATTGTATTATGATTTTCTAAATAAACTTTAAGCTAAGCTCTTTCTTTTTGTGTTTAATTACTTTTAATTAAGTTCTTTCTTTTTTGTTGAGCAGACCCTTTTGAGTGTTAATTGTGTTAATGTAATTCGTTATTGTACTGTCTTTCTTCCTCTTAAGCCTAAGGTTGGATGGCCTCCCAGCTTTATATATGAGCAACTAACAAGGCTGTTGTCTGAGAATCTATATAAGGGGCTTAGCAGGTCTCAGGCCAATTGCTGGGCCATGTATTGTATGTTTGTTATGCCATTGGCTTCCTCTTTGCTTTTCTTTCATCAGGTAGCTTTACCTTTGTGAATTTAGATGTTGGTGATTTTGGTTTCTAGATATTTTGACGTTTTCATTTAAGCCTTTTGGCATTTTAACCTATTTCAATGTTAGACTTTTTTGCTATTTTTGTATTTATTATTTGGTCCTATTTTCTTGTTTATTACTTTTTATGGTGTAGCCAGGGTTTTATCCCTAGATCAAGCATCTGGTCTTTTTATTACTTTTGTTTATTGTCCATGGTGTATAATGCTGTTAAATATGTGTTTGTTTTCTTTCTTGTACATTTTACTGTAGTTCAATTATTATTATTTTGTTACATTATGTTAATTATGCATTTCTGAGTATTTTCCTATGTCCTCCCTGTGTTTTGTACGTTGATCCTGAACTGAATATTTACTAATAGAATTTTTACTCATTTTTGTTAGGTGTTTCAGGTTTTGATTTAAGACCTGTGTTTTCTGATAACTATTTTTGGCTAACATTCTGTTATAGCCGAAAGATAGGATGGATTTGTATTTGGCACTCTTATTTCATATTCCATCTTCTGACCCTTCTTTTCTAAAGGTTTGGGATCCCCCCATTCTGAAACTAGGGTACTGTCCAAGGACTACTGAAATTGCCAGCAGAAGTTATGATGGCTCGCCGATGCATGTTTAGTCATAGTTTCATTTTTTCCTGGAATGCAATATTATAAACATCCATATATCCATGTGATCATTTTGAAAATGCTTGAAAACAATGAAAAGACCAACAAAACATTCTTTGGCTTCCATTTTATCACAGAAGTTAACAGTGGAGGTTCCAAACCAAATTTACCAGGGGGGCCAGGGTGGGGCCAGTGTTTTTTCATGGGGGCACAGAACAAAAAAAAAAGGCAGTATTTAATTGTTTAATATATTAAGTGAATTTATTTGGAGCACAAACAAAATTAATTGAACATTTAACAATAAAACATACAAATAAATTTCAAACAAAAGATTTTACATATTGTACATATACACAATACACCTTTAAACAAAGTTTACTTTTTGTACAGTAACATTTCTCTTTTTTGTATGCAAGATATTTTTCTTTTTATGTAGGTATGTATTTATTTTGTTATAAAGTGACTTTTTTACAGCAAGAAACTTAAATGTACACTCACATTTTCTGTTCATTAATCTCTTATTCTCTAGCACTGGCAACACAATAGCCTGTAACATTATAATAACAGTATTCTGCGTTTGTGATTTCTTGCAAAACGGTCCACAAATGCATCAAGGTTCAAAGCCTTGACTTTTCTAAATTCAATGCTTAGCACCCCTAGATTGCTAAGACACTCATCAGTAATGGTGGACCAGAGGTAAGTTTTTACTAATTTTAATGTTAATTCCTGTTTCCGTGCCCGCGCATATCACCGTAAGTAATTAATTAAAATTTTATCTCTTCAGCACAGAGGCCATAACAGGGGCCACGACCAGTTCTACAGGGGTACTGGCTCCTGATGGCCCACGTCTAAAACCGCCTATGGGAGTTAAAATACTTTTTACCACATACTCTTCTAACATACTGAATTATTTGTAATTTTCAGATCTGTAGTCCTTTCTGCTTGTTGCCTTTTCTCAAAAATGTTTTAACCTAAAACACAGCCTTAAAAACATTTTAAATAATTTTTCACAAAGTTTATACCTTGAATGTTTCGGGTGATGTTAACATACAGTACCACAATTACAAAAGAACTTATACCAACAAGAGAGCTAACGCCACCTGCTGGATACAATCTTAGAGGTATCTTAGAGGTGTTTCTGATATTAAAACATGTCTTGGATCAAATTGCACTCTGAAACAAAACAAATTATAATTTCAAGTAAGTAATAAGATTGTAAATTGAAGCCTATGTACTGTGTGCTGACAGAGTGGTTTGTTTGAACTACTTTTAGGGATTTACAGGAAGTTCAAAATACATTGGAATCATTAGCGGATTGTGTTTAGCTTTTTCTACAGTATGTAAAAATATAAGGCATAAAAGACAAACTGGACAAACATTGCATTTGAAAATATGTTACAGTATATTAAGAAGGGTATATGTTTCCTTATATTTCAAATATAATCTTAAAATATGTATTTGAATTAAACATATGTTACATTATATTGAAAGATATGTCCACACATTTTTGTAATATATTGTAATATATTTATAATAAATTGTAATATATTTCATTTTTGCAAGGGATAAGCTGAAAATGTTCAAGTTGGATACAGTGACTAACAGAAGGGTGAGTCTTCAGCCAAATAATGCTTATAGCTATGAGCCCACACACAGTGTATGTTATAGCAATACTAATAATAATAGTAATACATTTTATTTATATAGCACCTTTGCCATGCTGGGGCGGAGTGGTGGCTCTGTGGCTAGGAATCGGATGGTTGCCGGTTCGAATTCCTTAAATGCCAGAAGTGGCTCTGTTCTGTTGGGCTCTTGAGCAAGGCCCTTAACCTGCAATTGCTCCATCCTGGGTATGATGTTAATCTGCATCCAGCCCTGCAAGCAGGTCCTTCAGTTTACAGAGAAAAAATGGGGGTTGGTGGCAGGATTGGCACTCCAGCCACCATAAAAAAACTCACACTGTGCCAGTGAAGTGATGAGATGTCACCTGCTGTACTAGGGTCCCAATTCAAGTGTTTGGGGATTGTTTTCATCCTGAGCAGTTAAAGGTTAGGCAGAATATGTACAGTATATCAATTGAATGGGTAGAGAATGGTGTGGACTATTGCCGGCCAGTCATCCCGGCCAATACCCCCAGGCCGCCAGGTGGAGCTCTCCCTGCAGCATGGAGGTGCCCCGAATACCAGCTGGGAATCATGGACAGTGGAGTTTTCCTTTACATCCCTGCTGGATACCGCAGGGGCCAACAGAGGATGCTGCAGGGAGGCCCAGAGAATCGTATGTGCCCTATAACCCGGAAGTACATCTTAGTCACAGCGACAGGAAGAATGACGTACTTCCGGGATGAAGAAGAGGACTTTTGATCCAGGTCAGGGAATATAAAAGGACTATGGGAAATCCCAGACATCGAGCTGAGCTGGGTGGAAGGGTGGCAGCGCGTCTGGGAGTGGTGGAGTGTTTATTATTGATTATTGGTATTGTATTGGATGAGTATTGTGGAGTGGAGGGTGCTTTGTGCACTGAATAATTATAATAAAGTCAATTATTGGACTTTTACCTCATGTCTGGCGTATAGTCTGAGGGTTCAAGAGGACGATAGCACCCTCTATCTGTCACAATGGCAATGAGTAATTAAAAAGCTTCTATGAAATGGAATGTTGCATATTTTGTGTTTCAAATTCACTTTGCCTTTAAAAAAGAAAAGTAACATGTATATCTATTACTACTACTGCCTAACAATTTCTTTGAAAAGTCACAAAAATAAATTTTCAGTTATCGCCTTTTGTAAGAAACTAATTTTTATACAGGTTGCTTTTCAAATATAATTCTGAACTATTTTTGTTTTACTTCAGATCCCTTCCAAATCCATTTCAAGAAATATGTTGAACTGTCTTACTCAACAATACGCTTTTTCATCATTGTATACTCTGTCTTTAAACATCTGCATTGCTGCAAACCTCTGTGGAGATACTGGTAATTACTTGGAATTTTCTGCTTTTAATTGTACAGAATTTATAAGTCCGTGGCAGCCCACAAAGAAGAGCTCAACGAAAGAAATGACTCAACAAGCTTCAATATGACTCTAACTTGAGCCTGTGTTTGCAAAGCAGAGAAGAAATAATGCCCACAGTGAGAAGCTTATTGAATGTCACTCACATTCAGAGGCCCGGTCTTTTTTTTTTTTTTCGTTTTTCACACAGATAAATAGTGTTTTCACTAGTTTAGCAGGTGCACCCATGCCAGCTGAATGACTGTAGTCATTTAGGCCATATACTGCTACATGTCTAACTGCAAACTAAATGTTAGTCAGAAGTGAGGACTGATATCAGGGAATAAAGCAGCAGTCATATTAGAAAAATTGAGCTTGACTATGCACAGAAGCAAAACGGGTTTGTTGATGGCAATGAAAAGCAGCTAAGTGCAGTTCATTGTGCATTTACCCTACTTCTCAACTGTTTGTTTTTGAATGTGACTGCACAATTCTAGCAACTAAGTACCAGCAGCATGTTAAAATATCTACAGAGAACAGCTCTTGTAAACTGCTTTTGTGCATTTTCAGTTGCCTGGCAATTTTTTTTGTAGTTGTTTTGTTCATTCAACATACATTTTTCAGATTATTATTTATAAGTATAGAAGTGGGTCTCCAATATCATCTTCATTTTTGTTTGAACTTGGTTTATATTTGCTATAAGACACTGTTTCTCTTAACCAAGTCATCTGAGAAAAAGTCCAAGAGGCCAATCACTTGCTGACCTCACCGCCCAAACCAAGCTCTGCCCTCTTGCTGAATCTTGCCTGAATGGAGCAGCTGCCGGCCAGATCCCACTACTGAGGGCGGCATTTTATTCTGTGGAGGTAATCAATCAGCATTGATCAATACTGCTCCCGCTGGGTTGAGCCGCCAAGCCCGTGGCCCCTTTTCACCGCAGAAGAAAGGGGAGATAGCTCAGTGTATGTGTGTGAGGAGGGGGTCTAACAAGGCAGGCCCTGGGAAAATGAACTTTTTATTCTCACTCTCGCAGATGACAAATCGAATTCACGCTTGATATCATAATTTCACAAAAAGGAGAAAATATACTATCCAGTCCCATGGACAGGCAATGTCGAGGTCATTGTGGAAGTCTGATCTTTGACCTTTATCACAGTAAATTTTAAAGCAGGGAGCTACTGAAGTATCGAAATGTGGGAGCACAGTTTAAAAACACCTCGACCTTCTGAAAATTAACTGTGTCCTTCTGCTTGAACTGCCATGTACCTTCAGTGTAGTCTCTGTGGGCTGGACAGCTTGTTCACTAAAATGTATGTGAATGTTTTCTGAAGTGTTTGACATTTCATATCTCAAGTGGACAAAAATGCAGCTGTGCTCTGGAGGAAGTCTCCAGAATTTGAAATACAGTCTTACTGAACTTGAAGTATTCTAACCACTGGATTTAAGATAAAGCTATCATTTTTATTATTATTTATATTGGTTAGAAGATGTGGCACAGTGGTCAGGGTTTCACATCCTGGATGTGGTGATTTTCTTTGTGGAATTTTCAAGTTCTCCATGCATGCACATAGGTGTTTCTCTGGGCACTTTTGCCTTTATCCCTAAGATATATAGCAGGTTATTTGAGTGATACATCAGTTATATCAGTGAGTATGGACATGTGTTTCTGAGATAGGGTCCAGCCCTTTGACCATTAACTGGATTAAAATGGTTGCATAATAGTTGGATATTATTATGATGATGATGATGACGATGATTATTCTTATTATTATGGTGTTTTACCATTACATCTAAATGGAAAACATGGGGTACACTGTGTACTGTATATTAAGTTAATTGGTTACTTCAAATTGAAACATTATTATGTAAGTGTAGATGTGTCCATGAGAATGGACTGCAATAATTCAATTCAGTTTATTTTTGTAAAATGTTCCTCAGATTGCTGGCACAGATCGATGTTAACAGGTAAAATGCAAATACAAACTTTACAAATTACTAATTACATAATGAGTATATATAAATATACAGATTTATTTAAATAGCAAGGAAAACAAAGTAGTTTGAAACTAATCAACATAAATGGAGCCCAACAGTATTTGTCCATTAATTAGTTGTTGAACTATGACCAATAGTGAAGAGGAAAACAAAAACTCCAGTCAGCTTCATCCCTAGAGAAAGTAAACCTCTGGGGGGTCCACAGTCAATTGTAAGAGAGAATGTCAAAGACCAAGTCAGACACAGACACAGACCTGAAGACCTAGGCCAAATGACCACCCACTAACTCCAGATCATTCTACTGTAGGGTCTGTGCTGGGTCATCTAATCTGACAACAGGCTCTTTTCATCTGTTGATTCCTAGGCTCACAGAATCTGGAATTTCTTTTTCATGGACAGAGAAACTGTCTAGAAGGAGAGCAGTTTCACCATAGACTAGAGTTCTATTCATGATTGATTTGTGCTTTGCATCAAATGGTGCTGGGATTAATTCTGGCTCCAAGTTATCTTCAGACAGCTGTTTCAAAAATGGGTGGATAAACAGTTGGATATTTTGAGATTATCATCTGCCCTGGCACAGTCAGTGAAGAAAGTAGTTAGTTGGCTCACCTCTGCAAGTTATTGATTCATGGTCTAAGATCTTACTAATTAGAACCTACGAAGACCTTACTTAAGGTCCTACTTAATAGTAAGCATTGAGGTAAGTTTTGTGAGCACCTGTCACTTCACCTGCCACTTCTCCACTGGTGATGCATTTGTGACTCTTCCATATTGTTTCTGATTGACATGAGTGTCAGCCTGCTATTATCCTCAACACATTTCCACTGTCGCATCTTTAAAGTAAATGGTGTTGTGTTTTGGCAAGTTAACCTTTCAACTTCATAAAACCATTAATTCATCTTCTAAAAGCTTGTTTTAAGACTGATGACTTTGCCACCAAGGTACAATTATCCTACAATCACCATGGTGTATACTTTGCTTGTTCTGATCTTGTTATGTCAAGACTGATAATTGACCCTCTGGTGTCAGGGTTAAGGTAAAAGACAAGCAAATCAGGTCATGCTGGTTCTCTGAATCTGAATATATTATTTTTCATCGCAAGGAGTATAATAATTAACATTTAATCCCCATGGGAATAATAAAGTTTATCTAATCTAATCTAGTCTAAAACAGAAACGTCAGTTATCATTAAAAGCAAGCATTTACCTTGTCCTTAAAAGTGCATCTTTTAATTTTTAAAATTTTAAGGTTGTTACTGCTTAGTGAGTATGGGACATTGTGTCTTCATCTTATACCAACTGCAAATGAAATACTCTGTCACTTGAATATAATAATAAACTTTATAAAAGTAAAAGTACATGCCTATCTATCCTTTTAAATTGCTTCTAATTTGATGCCTACTTCAGCACTAATGGGTCCAATACAGAAATCAGCCCTGGACTCAGGTACAGCACACCTACTAATGTAGGCACATCTATCCATATAAGATATACAAAATTGATTACTAACATAACCACAGTACTCTAGACTACCTGATGTATACAGATAAGAGCAAGAATAGCACACAGAGAACATATAAATGGCACCCCAACCAAACTAGTATCTACAAACTGTGAGAACGATCACTAAACATTGTGCCTTTTTGGGGTTTTGATCTATTTTATCTGTTACTATTACACTTAAGACTGAACATTCATCAAACAAAGAAAAAACATATGCATATATTTTCTCAAATACAGTTCATTTAATGGTGTGTTAATCAAAGTTTATCTTGAAAGTACTGTGTACAGAATTGGGAAAAACCCAGGACAGGGCACCAGTCCATCAAAGAAACATGCATCCACCACAGGAGCCAATTTAGTCATTAATTAACCTAACTTTCATGTCACTGGGAACGTGAGGAGAAAACCAGAGCAGCCCAAGGAATCTCCACACGAACACAGGGAGAATACAGAAATTCAACACAGACAATTACCGGCTGCAAGAATGCTTAAAACATTAGGCAGAAGTGCCAAACACTGCATCACTATGTCTAACTATAATAAAAACATCACATGTCTCAAAATTCTGGAAAAATCACTGAACACTAAAAGCTATTCATATGTATAAAGAACCAAACTTCATACACATATACAACACATAATTAACTGTTACAAATGCAAGTGCATTTAATGGCAATACAGAAATAAAGACGACATTAGTAGTAAAGAATTTGGGAGAAAAACAAAACCTTATAGACCCACATCTTAAATTGAGAGAAATTTTTGGACACAAGCTCCCTTTGCACTGTAACAATACACAAATATGTTCTCAGAACTCCTATTGATGTAGAAAATGGCAAAACAGATTCAACTGTAGACTCAGACTATATTAATTTTTCCCATCTACAGTGATTCCACAACCCATACTTAAGAGAAGCAATTTGTTTGAGGTGTGAAATGCCTGTTTTGGAGCACAATGAGAGAGTAAAAACAAAAAATGTATTCTTTTTTTCATCTCTTCCACTCTGCTCATCCTGGCGGTAGAAACACACTGAGCTGGGTTGATTGGGCCATCTTATCCTTAGTTACGTCTGCCAACACCTCTGCGGCAACTCACAGGTCAACTGAGAGATACAGTATAATCTTTCCAGTGTTTCTTAGATCTACCCTTGGATCTTCTTCCAGTGGACATACATTTAATATCCTCCATGGGAGGTTCCAACAGGCCATTCTAACTACAGTCTTCTTCTTCTTTCGGCTGCTCCCATTAGGGGTCACCACAGCAGATTACCTTCTTCCATATCTTTCTGTTCTCTGTATCATGTTCTGTTAAACCCATCACCTGCAAGTCCTCTCTCACCACATCCATAAACCTTCTCTTAGGCCTTCCTCTTTTTCTTTTGCCTGGCAGCTCTATCCATAGCATCCTTCTCCCAATATACTCAGCATCTCCTCTGTCCAAACATGTCCAAACCAGTGCAATCTCGCCTCTCTAACTTTGTCTCCCAACAGTCCAACTTGAGCTGACCCTCTAATGTACTAATTTCTAATCCTGTCCATCCTCGTCACACCAAATGCAAATCTTAGCATCTTTAACTCTGCTACCTCCAGCTCTGTCTCCTGCTTTCTGGTCAGTGCCACCGTCTCCAACCCATATAACATATCTGGTCTCACCACCATCCTGTAGACCTTCCCTTTCACTCTTGCTGATACTCGTCTATCACAAATCACTCCTGACACTCTTCTCCACCCATTCCACCCTGCCTGCACTCTCTTTTTCCACTCTCTTCCACAATCCCCATTACTCTGTAATGTTGATCCTGATTCCACCTTCGCCAACTCTACTCCTTGTATCCTCACCATTCCACTGACCTCCCTCTGTTTTACACATGTCTTGTCCCTGACCTTCATTCCTCTCCTCTCTAAAGCATATCTCCACCTCTCCAGGGTCTCCTCAACCTGCTCCCTACTATCGCTACAGATCACAATGTCATCAGCAAACATCATAGTCCACGGGGACTCCTGTCTAATTTCATCTGTCAACCTGTCCATCACCATTGCAAATAAGAAAGGGCTCAGAGCCAATCCCTGATGTAATCCAACCTCCACCTTGAATGCATCCGTCACTCCCACCACAGACCTCACCATGAACACACTTCCCTCATACATATCCTGTGCAACTCTTACATACCTCTCTGCCACTCCTGACTTCCTTATATAATACTTCAACTCCTCTCGAGGTACCCTGTCATATGCTTTCTCCAGGTCCACAAAGACGCAATGCAACTCCTTCTGACCTACTCTATACTTCTCCATCAACACCCTCAGAGCAAACATCGCATCTATGGTGCTCTTTCTTGGCATGAAACCATACTGCTGCTCACGAATAATCACCTCACTTCTTAACCTAGCTTCCACTACTTTTTCCCATAACTTCATGCTGTGGCTCATCAATTTTATCCCCCTTTAGTTACTACAGTACTGCACATCCCCCTTATTCTTAAATATCGGCACCAGTACACTTCTTCTACACTCCTCAGGCATCCTCTCACTTTCCAAGATTTCATTAAACAATCTGATTAAAAACTCCACTGCCATCTCTCCTAAACACCTCCATACTTCCACAGGTATGTCATCTGGACCAACGGCATTTCCATTCTTCATCCTCTTCATAGCTGTCCTTACTTCCTCCTTGCTAATCTGTTGCACTTCCAGATTCACTCTCTACATCATCCAACCTCTTCTCTCTCTCGTTCTCTTCATTCATCAGCCTCTCAAAGAACTTTTTCCATCTGCTCAACAAACTCTCCTCGCTTGAGTACATTTCCATCTTTATCCTTTATCACCCTAACCTGCTGCACTCTTTCCCAGCTCGGTCCCCCTATCTAGCCAATCAGTACAGGTCCTTTTCTACCTCCTTAGGGTCCAACCTCTCATACAACTCATCATACGCCTTTTCTTTAGCCTTTGCCACCTCTCTCTTCACCTTGTGTCTTACCTCCTTGTATTCTTGTGTACTTTCTGCATCTCTCCGAATATCCCACTTCTTCTTTACCATCCTCTTCAACTGTATACTCTCCTGTACTTACCCATTCCACCACCAGGTTTCCTTTTCCTCCTTCCTCTGTCCAGATGTCACGCCAAGCACCCTTCTTGCTGTCACCCTTACTACATATGCTGTAGTTTCCCAACTGTCTGGTAATTCTTCACTACCACTCATTGCCTGTCTCACCTTCTCCCTAAACTCAACCTTGCAGTCTTCCTTTTTCAACTTCATCTCTCTTCCTCTTCTTGATCTCCAACATCATCCTACAGACCACTATCCTATGCTGCTTAACTACACTCTTCCCTGCCACCACTTTGTAGCCTTCAGTCTCCTGCAGATTGACTCGTCTGCATAGGATGTAATCTGCCTGTGTGCATCTTCCTCCACTCTTATACGTAACCCTATGTTCCTCCCTCTTCTTAAAATACGTATTCACCACAGCCATGTCCATCCTTTTGGCAAAATCCACTATCCTCTGACCTTCTTCGTTCCTCTCCTTGACACCATACCTACCCATCACCTCCTCGTCTCCTCTGTTCCCTTCACCAACATGTCCATTGAAATCCGCTCCAGTCACCACTTTCTGTCCCTTGGGTACACTGTTCATCACTTCATCAAACTCACTCCAAAAGTCTTCTTTCTCATCCATTGCACACCCAACTTGCGGGGCATATGCACTAACAACATTCATCATCACACCTCCAATTTCCAGCTTCATAATCATTACTTTGTCTGACACTCTTTTCACCTTCAAAACACTCTTGACATACTGTTCTTTCAGAATAACCCCTACTCCATTTCTCCTCCAATCCACACCATGATAGAACAATTTGAATCCACCTCCGATCCACCTGGCCTTACTCCCCTTCCATTTAGTCTGTTGCACGCACAATATATCAACCTTCCTTCTCTCCATCATATCTGCTAACTCTCTCCCCTTACCAGTCATACTGCCAGCATTCAAAGTTCCTACCCTCAGTTCCACTCTCTTTACCTTCCTCCTCTCCTCCTGCCTCCGGACACATCTCCCCCCTCTTCTTCTCTTTCTTCTTCAGCCAACAATAGCCCAATTTCTGCCAGCACCCTGCCGACTAACAGTACTGGTGGCGGTCGTTGTTAACCCGGGGCTCGACCGATCCAATATGGAAATTTGTATTGTTGTCCTCATATTGATTTTGCAAAATTTTACACCAGATGCCCTTCCTGACGTAACCCTCCCCATTTATCCGGGCTTGTGACCGGCACAAAGAAACACACTGGTTTCTGCATCCCCTTTGGCTGGGTTGCCATTCTAACTACAGTACAATACCACAATACCAACTCTGTCTCCTCTTGATCTGGAGAAACAACAGTTCAGTTCCAAGGTTTTTCTGTTTTTCTGATCTCTTCACCCTAAAACTGATAATACAATAGAAAAAAAATTAAAAAAACAAATCCCTTGAATGTATGTCAGAGATTATAGTTCTGTGAGGCCAACAGGATAATAGCAATTACAAATGTCAGAGGTACGATCCTTAGTTTCCCAAAATGGCTAATCTACAATCTTGATCTGTACTTTGGTATCATGATCAAGAAATTCATGAACAGGAAAGGAGAATGCAATGCCCTGGGTGCCTGCAGACTTGGTATGGTCCTTTTCCTGTGATGTCAATAATCATAACTGACCATGGACCAGGACACCAAGGACACAAAATTCTTGGTGCAAAAGTGTTTCATTCACAAACAATCACAATTCCAACGAAGTTCAAAAAAAGTGCAGTTAAAATCCTTTAACAGAGAAGTACATTAAAGCAGTGCATTTATGGAGGTTAAATTAATCAATCAATCCATAAACAATCCAATGAATACATTAAAATCAAGGCAAAATCAGAATCAACGTAATGTCCTTATCTTGCCTCTTGGACCTTCTTTTTCTCCTATCTTCACCAACTTGGAATGTTCTTCAGAGCTGAGATGCCAGCAAGCACAATCGACTGTCTTTGGCTCTTGTCCCCACCACAATCATTTGGCATACTTAGGGACCTAGAGAGCTCAAGATCCCTTGTCTCACCACCAACTTTTGTCATAGGTAGGACAATTATCAGAGCAATATTCCACTCCTGCTCTTCATAATGCTCAAAAGAAGGGACCCCACCCCTGGGGCACCGTTTCCCTTGTTCCCCATGAGGTATATTGATTGCCTCACCTCCTTTCCTTTGCACCCACTCAAACACCAATTCAAACACTCTTTATCTCACTTCATTTCTCCCTTAATTTGTTTCCTCCACCCATTCTCGATCTTTGCTTTCTTTCTCATTTTCTCCCTTCCAATTTCACCCCTTTCTGTCCTACTCTGACCCCTTGCACGGGCAGATGCTTTCACTAATAACCTTTGGAGCATTAATAGGTAATGTCTGCACTGATTGCACCCACAATGAGCAATCAGCCAATTTCCACATTAAACATCCTGTGGCCACAAGGCTTTATGCCAGCATGCACCACAGATTCCCGATGTGCTTCACTGCAGAGGTAGACCTGAATTAACCCCAAGTATGCAAATACAACTATCTCTCTCTTTACAAATACAGGAACTGAATGGCAAACAGCTGCAACACATAATACTAATGTGCTCCTAACAAGATACTAAAGAAAGCCATATTGCTCCTCCTGAATCTGAGGTTCAACTATTGGACAAAGTCTATATTTCAGTCCCTCAGCAAGCTATCCAAAAGAGTGATGTAAAAGTCAAAGACTCCATATATTAGGCATTTAAACTTACCCGGCCAGTGTCCTAGATGCCTATAGTGAACATGCTGTGCTTTTCTAAGTGTTGCTTGAGAGTCCTTATGCTGAGCTCTGGAACCTGGAGTGCCTTTGCAACATCAGTATGGAGAGGGAGACAACTTAGAAACTGCTATGTCTGCATCTTCACCACCGCTTCTCCATATGCTAAGTCTCGTTGGGTATGCAGACAGTGGTTGTGCTTTGTTCTCTTGTAGCTGGGAAAAGCATGGCAGATCGAGTTGCCATTAACCCCAGGTGATCAGTGCAAAAAAAGGATGAGGCTGATCATAGAGGTGTTGCAGATTAGCTGTGGAGGGTGAGTCTCAAAGATAAGATCCTGACCTGGAATGCTGTTTGTGGCATCGGTTCATTAAAGGAAGACAGCCAAGAGACCATTAAATCTGTTGCTCCACACAAGAAGGTTTGCCTACCCAAATATAAGCAACAAAGCACCCACCACTGAAAGTTCAGCATTTAACACCTCAGCTGTGCAGCATAACAGCACAGCATTCAACATCCCTGCTGATAATATAGGTTTTGGACTTTGGCTCTGTTTTAATTTCTGGATTTTGGATTGATTTTGTTTGCCTTTACCGTTCTCCTTTACACATTCCTGTTTTGTTTTTATTTTCTTAATCTTTATTCCTGTTTTTAGATTTTTTTATTTATAAATTGTTAGAAATATTAAGGAACTTTGATTTCATTATTGTGAAGCAGTGGTTTCATGGTTCCATATCCCTTTTTTTGACTTTGGGTCATTTTGGCACGTGTAGGCCATAAAGTCTCAGTGTTAAATTTGGGACCCAGCTGATTTTGTTGCTAGGCATCATAAGAGCATTGAGGCCTGGTTTTCATACTCAAGTCCATTTTTGAGCTTCAGAGCCTGAGAATTGCAACATGAATAGGATTTCTCACTTTAAGAATTGGATCCTTTGGTAATTGAAATACATGTTTTTGGCCCCCCCCCCCCCCCTTTTTTTTTCAAAACGTGGTCCATGTGTCTTATCTGTCAGTCACAAGGTAATGTTCCCACTTTGCATGCAACACTGAAGAGGAACATTGAACACTCCCACAATATCCATTTTTTTACCAGTTCTGGTAAGATCTCAACCACCCCTCTGGTATTGCCACTCCTGTACTGTTTTACCTAATGCAGAGACATCAACCACTGAGATGGACCCAACTCCAACCAATATCTCTGCCACCACTTCTTCCAAGCAGCTGAATCTGCTGGGTTTATTTGCTCATTTTATTTATCAATAATAATCAAAGTTGAGGTCACCATTATTCTATGCTTGCTGAGAACAGTCTAAGCAATGTTCCACCTGCCCTTTCTGGATTGTCAAATTTTTTGCCAGAACCTCTTCAAGATCATCAAAATGTCATTCTCTGTGGCCTCACCAAACTCCATCCACATATGATCTTTTGCTTTCTTCAAATTGATTACTTCCCCTACCAATGGTGTCCACCAAAGAGTGTTAAGGTGACCAAAATGACAGAAACCAAAATCTTACTGGCCACATTTTTTTAAGGTACCTCCACTACTGAGGTCTTGTTGCTCAGACTCTCTGACCTCTATCAGAATACTGGAGAAGTACTTTCAAAGGTGAAAGTTACAGTAAATTACTCTCAAACAAAAGAATGTACTACTCATTCTTAAAAAACCTTCACTGTCCATCTCAATTTTTGAGGTTTCTCCATTGAGCACTCCACTTATCTCAGCACCATGTGGTGGTTAATTGACAGTCAGGATCTCCATTTACCTGACTGTCCTGGAGGACACTTCTTGCCATCCTCTCTGACACTGGCATCACTGGGACTGCTCTCAGATAGTTTGAATCTTACATCTAGAGCAGATCCTACAGTGTGTTTTGGCAAGGGGAGTTGTCAAAGGCACACCAGACAGGCACTGGTGTAGCCCAAGGATTGATTTTGGGTTCTCTACTTTTCTCTCTGTACACCACCTCGCTGGGCTCCATCATCTAATTCCATGGGTTCTTTTATCAGTGCTATGCCAATGACACAGAGCTGTACCTGTCCTTTCCCCTGGAGGACAATATGGTATCAACTGGAGTCTCTGCATGTTTACTGATATCTCAACCTGGATGAAGGACCACCATCTACAGCTCAACCTGGCAAAAACAGACCTTTTTCGGTTCCCGGCCAGCCAGTTTTTTCATCTCCCCATCTCTGTACAACCTGGCTCACTGTTGCTAACACCTGCCAAGTCAGTTCGCAACCCTGGTGTTGTAACTGATGAGCAGCTTTTTCTGACCACATTTCTACTGTTTCTTGTTCATGCAGGTTCATGCTGTACAAAATCTGCAAGATCAGACCTTATCAGACAGAGCATGCAGCACATCTTCAGGACCAGGCTCTGGTCTTATCGCATCTGGACTACTTCAACTCATGTCTGGCAGGAGTACCCACATGTGCTACCAAGCTGCTGCAGGTGTTCCAGAATACAGCAGCCCATCTTGTATTTAACCAGGGTACATGTCACTCCTCTCTTCAGGTTGCTACATTGACTCCCTGTAGCAGCAAACAAAAGTTCAAATCCCAGATGCTTGCCTACAGAGTAGACAATGGGCCAGCACATGAGTATATGGAAATATTGGTGAAGTGCTATCCTTCTCACCCACTCAGGTATGCTAGGGAACAGCATCTGGTGAAGCCACCTCTGTGGCACTACTCAAGTCTTAAACTAGACTCTTTTCCTGTGTAGTTCCGAGTTTGTGGAACGAGCTGCCCACTTCCATCCATAATGTTGACTCCCTCAATGTATTTAAGAAGTGATTGAAGACCCATTTGTTCTATGAATATCCGTCAAATTGATGAAGAAAAGAAAAAAAAACTTTGCTCTGCGATATTTTAAATTCTTGGTTAATTTATTTAAATTTAATTGCTTCATTGTAATCTATGATTGTAAATGTATTATTTATTACATCTTTTCACTTGTGGCAATCAACTTTTGTTACCAATCTTATTACACTTGCTGAACAAACAGGCCCTAGCCTAATATTACTTGATTGTTGACCTCTTTTGTACGACGCTTTGGATAAAAGCGTCTACTAAGCAAATAAATTTAAGTGTAAATGTACATAATCAGAATGAGTGGCCACCCATTTGTGGTTGATTAATGCTTGTGTTTTAGAGAGACTTATTAATCTTCGTAACTTTAAGATGTGTTGAAAAACAGGGAGGAAGAATCCAGACAGGCAGATACAGAGTCTGCCAACTCCATCCAGATATAAAATATACACAGTGCTTGAAGTGGAATGAAATGTTTGTGCTGGTTCTTCTAAGATTTGAATGAAGTTGAAAATTAAGTGAACACTTAACTTTAATTAAGTTTTCACTTACTTCTCATGCCGTCCATTTATTTTCTGCCCCTTGATGATACACAGAGTGCCGGTTATGCACCTTGCTGTTTTAAGCAATAATAAAGAGAATAGTGTGTATAAGTAGGGAGACTGTGTGGAAAGTTACACAAAGAGGCAAGCTAATTATTTCAAAAATGTTTCAACTGTCTACTAGTTCATAACAATAAATTGGGATATGGCATATGTAAATCACTGAATTGTCAAATGAAATGTCCTGTATTGGCAAGACTTATGGTCTTTATGTACATTTGACATTACCTACATGACAGTTTTAGATGTGTATTTTGAAGCATTCAGTTTCTAAAAAACAGAGTAGGAGCTACATACATTGCAGCATTCCATGACTTCTATTTGTCCATTCCAAACACTGAAAAAATAGTATTGTAATTATTACTGTCCCATTAAGAGGGGTTTTCTGCCCTATAGTTGCTCGTACAAGGATGTAGTATATTTCCTTATAATACTAATAAAAATATATCATTTGGAAAACTCAGGTCTTGATATAACAGTGATTGTATACCAAAGTGGAAGCACACGGCTTTTAAAAAGTATGCATGACACAAGGCGTGTTTCTCACACACACTCAATAGGAGTATGTATTCAACACACAAATATACAAAGTCTGTTTTTCTCTACCTGCGCTAATTAAATGACTGATTTAATTGTTTAACTGACTTACTCGAGTGTACAGCAAGTGTATATTCTGTCTCCTTTTCTGTCTACTTGACTTTCTCTAAAATGGCTTTCTAGCTGTCTGCTTCTGACAGCTTATAAAGAACTAAATAGACAAAGGCCCAGATATCACTTTTATCTATTGGTGGATGACTTTATGTAAGTGTCCATGTGTCACATCATTTAGAAATGGTGAGCAAGCCCAGATGTTCTTTCCCAGAGCTGCCCTCTTGTGGCTTTAGGCTGCACTCCAATCCTGAAACATTTTTTTTTCAGCATGTCACAGAATGTGTTTCAGATTTGCAGTTCCCCAGTGAATAATTAGCACCATTATGCAAGACATAGAATTTCCATATCTGTAAATAGACTTTTTTCCATTACTGGTAAATCACCTGGTGTTATTGTACAAGATTTTACAGTAAATAAACAATTTATTTCTATGATAAATTGCATTTTTGTATCCAATTTACAGTGCTTCTTTTATTTTATCCTGAATTTAAATCAAAGTAAACACTTTCTTTTTATCAAAGATACACTGAAAGTTTATATTAATTAATGTTGTAAAATAAGATTTTGAACTTTCTAATGTCCTTTTTTTCCATACAAAGACAGCATATTCCAGAAATTTATCAATAATGTTGAGCATCAGCTTTATGTGCAGTCCCTGCTGCTTTAAAATGATGAGCATCTCATAGATACACGCTGCTCATGTGCTGTATGTTGGTTCTATGTGCAAGTAAGAATTTCACTCTACTCTGCATATGTAACAATACTACTCCTGCTACTATCACTAAGTTTTAAATATATCTTTCTGCAAGTTTGATCAAACTTTCACCAAATTCTTTGCCTCATAGTATGGTAAAAAAAATATTATGTGAAATCTGATATCATATACTGTAGTTGTGCACTGAACAAATAACATTCCCTAAACTGTTGGGTAAAATGTTCTAGACATTGGCACAGTTTGATTCACCTGCTGAGCAGAGACCTGCAGTGAAAATAGGTCCTGTTCATCTCTCTTTACAAAGGCACTGGAAACTCACCACATAAGACAGATCCCAAAAATGAGGCCAGATATCTGAGTCAGCTCTTATCATGAAGACAGAAATGGAGGTAAGAGGACACCCATTCTGATCAAGCCCCCTCAGGAAGAAAATTAGAAGAGGCAAGTTAAGGGAAATGGCAGGCTCCAATTCTTTTACAAGCAAAAAACTCTATCAAGGAGTTCCAGGCCTCCTAGCAGGACTTTAAACTGCATGAAATAACAATTATTAAAGTATCTGGACTTTACATGCAAATTGGAAAGCTGATTTTTGTTTTCTATTCCGTAAAATGCAGTTATTCACTATAGAAAATTCTGGTTTACCTTAATGGTAAAATATGCAAATAAGAATTCCACTATAATATAAATGGAACTACAACTACTAATCTGAAAAATAAGCATGCCAGCATTTATTGGTTTAGACTCATTATTTTTATTGTAAGGCAATTAAATGTTTTAGTTACAGTAGCAGGGATACACAAATGCACTCAAAGAAAGCTAGAGTAGATCAGTTCATTCAAAGGCTAGTGCTATGCAACCTGTTTCACAGACATTAACCCAATGAACACTTTTCATTTATAGTTTGTGTTAATCTAACTTGAAATTCAATTAGTCAATTTCAAGCTGAAAGAAATCAAAAGAAAATTATGAACAGTACACTTCATGATCTGTTTTACCACGTAAGGATCCTAATGTTAACATGCCAAGCAGGACACACAATTTGCCCTGTTACATCAGACAGGTATTCTCTGTATCTGTATATCTAACAGAATAATTTCCATTATAGATTAAATCACCTGGCAATACTGTACAAGGGTTTACAATAAAGTCATTTTATTTCTACTGATAAATGAGAGCACCGTGTGCAACTTCCAGTAGTATTTTTAACTTATTTTTAATTTAAATCAAAGTGTGATGAGAAACACCATGTCCTTAATAGAGATGAGTGGACCTCACTGAATTCACTTAACCTTGAGTTTGACAAAAACATGGAAGTGTTTGGGAATTTCATCAAAGTTGGCAAAATACATCGAAGTCAATGGGGAAGAAACTAAACTAGTTTTTAGTGGATTACAATGGTGTTCTTTAAAGCATCCCTGAGGGGTAGAGAAGCATCTGCCAACTACGCTGGACCAATTATTGTGGTCAGAAATGTGACTTTTATACCCCCCCTATCACTACAACTAATAGCCACAGAGCATGTAGGGGTGGGGGGAGCTATGCCTATCACTACTTCATCTGCAGTACATAGTGAGGAGCATAACATGCTTAATCCAGCAGGTAAGACACAACATACAATGAATTTATGAAAAACAACAAAGTATTTTCATGATTTTCTCATTAGGGTCAGGTATTGTATCCCTCAAATGAAAATACTGCAATTTTTTTTAACACCTAAGGGGAGTAAATCAATTGGAGTACCGATCTAGTAGTGACTTCCCACATTTGTGTATATGGCATACATCATTCATACATGCACGAAGCAGATCGGGCAGGGCCATAAAATGTGAGGTGGTACAGGTTTATAAGGTATAGGTTTTTGCCTGAAATTGTGCATGCACAATTCAAACAGTGCAGGTAGTGCAGATCGAATAGTGACATCCCCATTCAACATGGCTGCTACAAGTCTGTGATGTCATACTGGCCTCACAAAACATCACTGGGTGCTGGGAAAAAAAAAATATTTGTTCCTCACACAGGAACCTCATTTTGGTTGCTTGTACTTCCAATCTCATTAGTCACTACCCATAGATGTGACTCTAAGTAAAGAGAAGGATGTAAACCAGTAAACTGAAAGTTTATTTGAAGGACTTTGCTTTCACTTCACCATGATGTTCTGGTACATCCACAAAGCTGCCATAGCTACACCAAAATACCAGTCAATCTCTCAGTTAACTCAAGTCTCATGAATAAGGCCTATTGGTACGAGAACTCCTCCATTCACTACAGCCTGCTGACACTTACCTATAAGAGAATAAGCCATTCTTTTTTTGGAGAGGACCACAACCTCATATATGGTACTGTTAATTCTTATTCCAATTACATCAATCTAATCTAAACACAATCAAAAATGAGCACTGAAGATAACACTTTGTGGACCCCAAAAAGACTACATCCTTTATAAATTGCACAGATTCAGCTCTTAGGTTCTGAAACTGGATACTCGCAAAGCCTCATCTGTGCCTAAATATCTTCTCCTCGAAAATCACAAATAGGACTGATGGCAAAACACACTCTTGGCAGAATCTAGCACTCACATTGAAAAGACTTTACTTAATACAAAATATGTTCATACAACTTCTACTTCACAAATACATGGGCCAAAGGGTGTACAGCAGTGCACCTGGACCCCTGAACCCCTGAACTCTTAAATCAATTTCCATCAGGTAATATTTTGTTTTTCTAGTCTATAAAGCACATATTGACAGGATTTGGCAAACTCATATGAGCTGGGGCTGAGGGCGCCGAGGTAGTTAAAAAGCTCCGAGCTGGTGGGGCCTCTGGAGTGGATGAGGTTCACCCTGGGTTCCTCAAGGCTCTGGATGTTGTGGGGCTGTCCTGGTTGGCACGTCTCTGCAACATCGCATGGACATCGGGGGCAGTGCCTCTGGATTGGCAAACCGGGGTGGCGGTTCCCCTTTTTAAGAAGGGTGACAGGAGGATGTGCTCCAACTATATGGGGATCACACTTCTCAGCCTCCCCGGTAAGGTCTATTCAGGAGTTCTGGAGAAGAGAGTTCGGTTGATGGTCGAATCTCGGATTCAAGAGGAACAATGCGGATTCCGTCACGGCTGTGGAACACTGGACCAGCTCTACACCCTGGCCAGGATCCTGGAGGGGGCATGGGAGTTTGCCCAACCAGTCCACATGTATTTTGTGGATTTGGAGAAGGCATTTGACCGTGTCCCTCGAAGCATCCTATGGGGTGTGCTCCAAGAGTACGGGGTACAAGGCTCGTTGTTATGAGCCATCCAGTCCCTGTACAGGAGGAGCAGGAGCTTGGTCCGCATTGCCGGTAATAAGTCGGACTCGTTTCCTGTTGAGGTTGGACTCCGGCAGGGCTGCCCTTTGTCACCGATTCTGTTCATAAGTTATATGGACAGAATTTCTAGGGAGGGGAGGGGGTCTTGTTCGGTGACCTCAGAATCTCGTCTCTGCTATTTGCGGATGAAGTGGTTCTGTTGGCTTCATCGGACAGTGACCTCCAGCTCTCACTGGAGCGGTTCACAGCCGAGTGCGAAGCAGCAGGGATGAGAGTCAGCACCTCTAAATCCAAGGCCATGGTTCTCAGCCGGAAAAAGGTGGAATGCTCTCTCCGGGTTGGGAGCAAAGTAGTGCCTCAAGTAGAGGAGTTCAAGTATCTCGGGGTCTTGTTCACGAGTGAGGGAAGAATGGAGCGGGAGGTTGACAGACAGATCGGTGCAGCATCCGCAGTAATGCGCAATGGTCCGTCATGGTGAAGAGAGAGCTGAGCCAAAAGGCGAGGCTGTCGATTTACCGGTCGATCTACGTTCCTACCCTCACCTATGGCCACAAACTTTGGGTAGTGACCGAAAGAGCAAGATTGTGGATACAAGTGGCCGAAATGAGTTTTCTCCGCAGGGTGGCTGGACTTTCCCTTAGAGATAGGGTGAGGAGTTCAGTTATCCGGGAGAGACTCGGAGTAGAGTCGCTGCTCTTCCGCATTGAGAGGAGTCAGTTGAGGTGGTTCAGGCATCTGGTTAGGATGCCCCCTGGACACCTCCCTGGGGGGCTGTTCCAGGCATGCCCCACTGGGAGAAAGCCACGGGGCAGACCCAGGACACACTGGAGGGATTATATCTCATGGCTGGCCCTGGAACGCCTCGGGGTCCTCCCAGAGGAGCTGGAGGAGGTGCCGGGGAGAGGGATGTCTGGGCTTCCCTGCTTAGGCTGCTGCCCCCGCGACCCGACCTTGGATAAGCGGTGGATAATGGATGGATGGATGGATGGTATGAGCCTTCTGATATCTGAAAATGGACAAAAAGCCACCCACTGTTGTATTACCAAGACAGAATAAATTTTTCTCCAGTATCTGCAGTTCAACTATCACAGTCTTTCCCAGGGTGCTGAGGTATATAATCCCTCAATAAATGGAATAAATTATCCTATCTCCCCTTTCAAAATGAAGACCACCACTCCAGTCTGCCATTCTCAAGGCACTGTGCCCATGTTCCACTTAACACTGAAGAGACAGGTTAGCTAAAACACTTCAGCTGGTGCTTTCAGCATTTCTGGTCAGATATCACTAAACTCTGCAGCCTCAAACTTGTGCCACATTTTAATCACTGCAGAAACATAAGCCACTGAAATGGTCCCAATACCAACAAAAGTGAAAACTGAGACTCTATAAAAAATACACTAACTTATATAGCTTGTATTTGGATGGTGAAGACAACCTAAAGCACCCAAGATAAACCAAGGCACCCCTCATTGAGATACAACTGTGGGGCAGTTATCAAAACATTAAAAATGGAACACAACTAACTAACATCCACACTTACTGGCTTGCTTTCACTAATTAATACTGAGTACTCCCAAGTGTCAATGATCAAGTTCAAAAAGACATAAACATATGTTGATATTTTTTACCACTTGCCAATAAATTAATGCAGCAACACTATCCAGTTTAATAAAATATGATGAAAGGCTACAAAGCATTTTGTTCAGACAGGACAAGCAGCTGCTACTGCTGTGATACAGCAAAATTAAAATGTCCACCCTACCCCACAACATCAGGTACTGGTCATATACCTTGGGTAAATTATTATTTGCAGTCTGTGGCATTACCTGAGCAGATTTGTTTCTAACAAATTATGTACAGGATATTTCCTAAAAGAAAAGTAAAACATTTACACTAAGAACCGGGTTCATTGGTTGATAATTTGAAAACATATTGTTATATTCAACTTAGAAAGGTATTTGCAATCTGAGCAGCTGTATCTAAGAAAAATGTCTGTTATAGCTACTGGTACTTGCTACATGTGTATGGCACCCTTAGCAAATGGACACAATGCACTGTAAAGCAGAAAACAAAATAATTCTGCTTATGGATAACACAAGAGAGACAATATTTTTTTGCTTTTATTTAGAAATGTATGTGGTTTGGAACTATTTACAAAATAATGTCTTAAAGAGTTTTAATACAATCTCCACCAATTAATAGTTAACCGTTCAAAGATACATAGCATAAAATGTAATGAAATGATGGTTTTTTATTTTAAAGATATAAAGAAACAGAAACATAAAAAAATTATTTTGGGCCAATAAACCTTTTTGACTCCTTGGTCTACTACTTTGTTTTTCCTCAAACCAATATCAGTGTTATCAAGGCATGCTGCTTCTGGTGGATCCAGCATCCTGTGTTCAAATACCACACTGTTGACTCAGTGTGGAGATATATTGTTCTTCCTTTGTATATGGGTGGGAGTATAACATCCGCCAAGTCAGAAATTTTTGTTCCTTTTTAGTCATTATGTTGTGTATTCTTTTTTTTATTATACTTTATTAAGGAAATTACTTGGTTTTTCGCATACCCTTTGGGGTCAGAGCACAGGGTCAGCCATTGTACAGCGCCCCTGGAGCAATTTAAGGTTAAGGGCCTTGCTCAAGGGCCCAGCTGAGTAGCATCTCTTTTGGCAGTGACGGGGATTCAAACCGGCAACCTTTGGGATACCAGCGCAGATCCTTAGCCTCAGAGCCACCATTGTGTGCATATATATGTATTTATGTATTTATGTATGTATTTATCTAAAGACCACCTGTAAAAAGCCAAATTTCCCCCTGGGGACAAATAAAGTTCATCTATCTATCTATCTATCTATCTATCTATCTATCTATCTATCTATTCCAGTTTTCCTCCACATAACCCATAATGTAAAGGATGGGTTAACTCATGACACTAAATTGACTTTGTGTTGGTTGGTTTGTAAATGGGGTAATTCAGGGCTGATTCATGCCTTAAGCCTGATGCTGCTGGGATACATTCTAACCTCCAGGTCCTTGAATGGGATTAAGTGGGTTTGATAATGTTAAACTACACAAAGCAAGTATGGTTACTTCCTCCTTGATAATCCGTTGCACTTCTTGATTCACTATCTCCACATCATCCAACCTCTTCTCTCTCTTGTTCTCTTCATTCATCAGCCTCTCAAAGTACTCTTTTCATCTGCTCAACACACTCTCCTCGCTTGTGAGCACATTTCCATCTTTATCCTTTATCATCCTAACCTGCTGCACATCTTTCCCAGCTAGGTCCCTCTGTCTAGTCAATCGGTACAGGTCCTTTTCTCCCTCCTTAGTGTCCAAACTCTCATACAACTCATCATACACCTTTTCTTTAGCCTTCGCCACTTCTCTCTTCACCTTGCGCCTTATCTCTTTGTACTCTTCTCTACTTTCTGCATCTCTTTGACTATTCCACTTCTTCTTTGCCATCCTCTTCCTCTGTATACTCTCCTGTATTTCCTCATTCCACCACCAGGTTTCCTTTTCCGCCTTCCTCTGTCTAGATGTCACGCCATGCACCCTTCTTGCTGTCACCCTTACTACATCTGCTGAAGTTTCCCAGCTGTCTGGTAACTCTTCACTGCCACCCAGTGCCTGTCTTGATCTCCAACGTCATCCTACAGACAACCATCCTATGCTGCTTAACTAAACTTTCCCCTGCCACCACTTTGCAGTCTTCAATCTCCTGCAGACTGACTCTTCTGCATAGGATGTAATCTACCTGTGTGCATATTCCTCCACTCTTGTGCGTCACCCTTCTTAAAATATGTATTCACCACAGCCATGTCCATCTTTTTGGTAAAATCCACTGTCCTCTGACCTTCTTCATTCTTCTCCTTGACACCATACCTACCCATCACCTCCTCATCTCCTCCGTTCCCTTCACCAACATATCCATTGAAATCTGCTCCAATCACCATTTTCTGTCCCTTGGGTACACTGTTCATCACTTCATCGAACTCACTCCAAAAATCTTCTCTCACCCACTGCACACCCAACTTGCGGGGCATATGCACTAACAACATTCATCATCACACCTCCAATTTCCAGCTTCATAATCATTACTCTGTCTGACACTTTTTTCACCTCCAAAACACTCTTGACATACTGTTCCTTCAGAATAACCCCTACTCCATTTCTCCTCCCTTCCATACCATGATAGAACAATTTGAATCCACCTCCGATCCACCTGGCCTTACTCCCCTTCCATTTAGTCTGTTGCACACACAATATATCAACCTTCCTTCTCTTCGTCATATCAGATAACTCTCTCCCCTTACCAGTCATACTGCCCACATTCAAAGTTCCTACCCTCAGTTCCACTCTCTTTACTTTCCTCCTCTCCTCCTGCCTCCGGACACGTCTCCCCCCTCTTCTTGGGCCAACAGTAGCCCAATTTCCGCCAGCACCCCATTGACTAACAGTACTGGTGGCGGTCGTTGTTTTGATCCAATCCGGTATGAAAATTTGTATTGTTGTACGCATATTGATTTGGCAACATTTTACACCAGATGCCATTCCTGAACTAACCCTCCCCATTTATCTGGGCTTGGGACCGGCACAAAGAAACACACTGGTTTGTGCATCACCTGTGGCTGGGTTATCATGTAAACTTATTAATGGCCTGAAAACCACAATAAGGAAATGATTTAATTGATGGACATAGTCGATATTGGATTTTCACCTGTTTACTATAATGATTTAGACCTTGATTATGCATTATATTCAGCAAGTTTGTTGTTGCTTTCAATTAAATTAAATAGCGTAATTGATTTTAATACATTTTTGTTTAATAAGATGGCAGACAAAGGTGACTTCTTTCAAGCCTGATGGACACGCAAGTATAAATTTTACTGTATTCTGTAAACATGACAATACTGCAACTCTGATCAAATAACAAGTATTTTTTCACTTAAACATATAGAGTTTTCTATACATATATGCACCTCTACACACATATAAATATATATGCACAACATTTTTCTTTGTTATTACTTAAACGTTTTATGAAATTGATTTTTTGTATTTCACTAACATAATCAGGTTATTGTTTGCTTCATTCTTACCTTATCAGCAAAAGAAATCTATGTATATTTTCTATTTTACAATTACACTAAAGTTATCAACCTATCTCAACCTCAGTGCTCCCGAGATTACCAGATCAGCAAAATGTGTTTTCACTTATCATCCATTTAAGAGACGCTCATACTCCAGTTTAGGATCACATAGGGATCATTAATACTATATGCACTTCCGGACATTTAAATGTATTATCACTTTAATAATTTTCTGTTATGATTAAAAAGCATCTGTAGCTCGTCCTATGTATTTTTTAAATTATCATCCTTATTTCAAAAAGCATGTTTCTGTTACTCAATTACAGAATAATAATTCATAGACCTTTAACTTTCAGGTTATCTAGTGAGCTATTCAGATAAAGTATCGTAATACAAGCATACTGTTATCAATGTCATTCTTTTTTATTTTACTAACATTTCGATTATTTTATAATGAATTTAAATGAATTCCCCACATTCCGTTTTGCGAGTCACTTTCTGTATGGAGAGAGCTGCCACGAGTACCTGGCAGATTCCGCCCCTCGAGGACTGAGGCCCAAGCAGAGTAAGGACGTTCTATCACGTGATCTTCACGTGGTCTGCCTTAGTCCTTAAAATGTCGAGAATGGAGATGGAAATGTCCCGCGATCCTAAACGACAGTGTTAACAAAACCGAATGATTTTGTGTCCACCGTTAACTTGTCTCAAATTATTATGACATGTCACGAATGAAAGCAGGTATAAAATGTATGCAAAGTGTAGATTACACAACACATAAATGGGAAAAACGCATGCTGCATCGGTGGACACGCCGTATTAGAACCGACAAATAATTTGTTTTGTATTATTAATTTTAAAAAGCACATAACGTAGTAAACGTCGTAGAGTATACTTTTAAAAACGCTGCTCGCAATTACTAAGTTAGGGAAAAAAAAATTGCACCCGTCCCTGGGTGGGCTCGAACCACCAACCTTTCGGTTAACAGCCGAACGCGCTAACCGATTGCGCCACAGAGACAAGCTGATAATTCTGGTTCTCAGGATCCTATACAACCCTGATCAAGTTTAAGTTTGTATTAAATACTGTACTAAAAAAGATTTTCGAACGATTTCACTATTGTTTTGAATGTAACAAAAATGTTAAACAAAACGCCGAACGAAGTGAAAGCACCAATTCTATTAAGAATAAGTTGTACATAAACTAATATTTATTCTTTTAATCAAGCACTTGCTCATCCGGTCAAAACCCAACAACAATTTAACAAAGAAGTATTTTTCAAAACTGTGAAAGTGAGGACGGCTTACCGCGATATGACCATTTTCAGCGTTCATTGAACGTCATAGTTGATCTTATTCATTTGATGTGGAAGTGTGCCAACGTCCTTAGCTGAACTGTGGCAACCGAGTTGGGTAGGGCAACACTCCATACCTATCCGTACTTAAAAGTGCGAAAATTAAGGTTTGAATAAGAAGCCGCGGGGAAATCTTTAAAATAACTTCTAGTTTATATAAAAAAAATAATACTGGTTCTCTTGTTATCATAAAAGAGAAAGCAGCATATTGTTTTAAAGTTAGACTGTTTTTTACTGATGTAATCACTAGGACAATAATTTGATATTAATAACCCAATTTTAATAATATGCTGTCTTTCTCCTCTTTAGGTGTATATGCACGAGAACTGATTGAAAAGTAACGAGGCCGTCCGTTTCTCTTTCCGAGAGGTAGACATGGGAATACTGTGGAGGTGTTTGTGAATGGCATACATCGACTTGTGTGAACCTGCAGTTGGACCGCCGTATTCTTCAGCGTTCTGTCACAGCGAGCGGAAGCACCACGTATGTGTCGTCGTCGCGACGGATAAAGAAGACGTTCCTGTGAACGTACGGCAGGGATGTGTGATTGAATTTTGCGTTTAGTTTGGGAAAACAGCTGTAAATAAAACTGCAAGCATACTCATTTTGCGAACTTTACTTTTCAATCAACCCTAGAACAGTATTTTATGTCATTTCAGACTTTTAATGACCTCTTGGGCACAGCCATCAGTAGTCTGTCTGTTTGTGGAGAGAGTGTCGACCTTGTCGAGAGGTTTACTTACCTTGGCAGTGACATTCATGTCTCTTGTGACTCTTTCTATGAAGTCAGTAGAAGGATTGGGAAAGCATGAGCATGACGTCGCTGGAAAGGAGTGTGTGGCGCTTCCGATATCTATGCAAAAGGATGAAGGTCCAAGTCTTTAGAGTCCTGGTGCTTCCTGTCTTGCTATATGGTTGTGAGACATGGGCGCTATCCAGTGACCTGAGACGAAGACTGGACACCTTTGGTACTGTAACTCTCCGAAAAATCCTTGGGTACCGTTGGTTTGACTTTGTGTTGAATGAGCGGTTGCTCATGGAGTCCCGTATGAGGCACATTACCTGCATTTTGAGGGAACGTCAGTTACGGCACTACGCCATGTGGCGCGTTTCGATGATCCAGCTCGTAAGATCCTCATTGTTGGGGACCCGAGTGGCTGGACCAGGCCAAGGGGTCGCCCACATAACACCCGGCTGCAGCAGATAGAGGGTCATTTCAGGAGGGTGGGATTGGACCGCGTGTCTGCCTGGGGGGTTGCCAGCCGGGATCCTGAGTTGTTTTGTCGGGTGTGGCAACGTACTGTACCAGTACATGCTCCCCAACTTGACTTGACTGATACTATAATGTATAATTGTGTCTTTTATTAATTAAATCTGACATTTGTTATATTAAACAGTAAACAATGTTTGTCAAAGATGAAAAGGGTGTTTTAACTATGTTGTCCATAGGCCTCTGAAATAAACAATAGCAAAAACAATGCAAGCAATTCTTAAACCAGCTCAGTCAATTCAGAGCTGATTTTTCACATAAAGTTGTGACTGGTTTAACCACTCTGTGTTCCTTGCAGAACAATTAAAGTATAACTCATGATATAACCTTTTTGAAAATTCCCCTGATAGATAAAACAATGATCTATTGTTAGGGACAGATAATTTGGCTATAGCCCCTTAACTTCATAAATTTTAGAATGATCAGTCAATAACAGAAACGCCCTGTCAGTCTGAGAATTTCAATCCCTGTGTCTCTATGGGATTTCCACTGGGTATTCTACTGTATATTCTCCCACATCCCTAAACTGTCTTGGTTAGGTTGACTAGCAATTCCACACTGGCCCATGATTGTGTGTTAAATTGGGCCATATTTTGGACTTCTGTCTTGTCCATGGCTGCTTACTTCCTTGGGTACATGTTTGCTGGGATAGGCTATGGTCATCCTGAATTGGATTAGATGGGTTTAAGAATATTATGTTTGGTTTTTTTTTTCATAAAAATGTTGTAATTAAAAATGCAGATTTATGTATAGTTTTATGCACATTTTTTCTGGTGTTTTGTGTTAAACATTATTTTTGTTCTTTGTCATTTTGTGTTTAAAATTAATCTTGCTGTATAGCATTGTGAAGTAGTAAATGGACGTGTACTAAACTATTATTAGATTTGGTGCAGCAGGTGGTTTGAAACTTGAAAGTGCACATTTCAGAAACACAGGAGTTATGGCGGGCTTATTCCTGTCTATATCTAGACATAGGTGAGTAAGAAGGCTAATAGGATGTTATGTTATACACTGATCATCAACAACATTAGAACCAAATGCCTAATACTGTGTAGATCCCCTAGTGACTCCAAAACAGCTCTCATCCATTTCAGTGCTGACTAAACAAGAGCTCTGTAGGTGTCACATGGTATCTGGCACCAAGATGTTAGCAGCAGATCTTTTAAGTACTGTAAGCTGTGAGGTGGGTCCTCCATAGATCAGATTTGTTTTTCTAGCACCTCCCACAGATGCTCAATCAGATTCAGATCTGAGGAATTTGGAGGCCAAGTCAACACCTCTTAAGCCATTCCTGAACAATTGTTTGCTGAAAGAGTCCACGGCCATCAGGGAACACTCTTGCCATGAATGGGTGTGTGTGGTGTTCAACAATATTTAGGTAGGTTGTAGATGTCAAAGTAACAACCACATGAACACCAGGTCCCATGGTTCCTCAGTAGAATATTGACCAAAGCATTACACTGCCACCATTGGTGTGCCTTGTTCCCATAGTGCATCCTTTTGCCATCTCCTTCACAAGTAAATAATGTACAAGCACCTGGCCATTCCACATGATCTAAAAGAAAACATGAAGCATCAGACCAGGTCACCTTCTTCTATTGTTCCATGATCCAGTTCTGATGCTCACATGCCCATTATAAGCACTTTTGGCAGTGGACAGGGGCACTAAGGCTTGTATATTTGCCGCCCAATAATAAAATTGTAAGTTAGGTAGTGCTATGCCACCTTTTATTTTACTTTAGGTCTTTGTAGAGTTGGCTTTTGAATGCATGAATTACTTTAATTCTAAATAAATAAGGTTATAATTTCTTAAAGACCAATTTGTTAATGTATATGGGGATGCTCTGAAATAGATAAAGAAGCTTGGGAAGGATGTTAATCTTGACAGTATTGATTCTTCCTGCTAACGTGAGATGGAGAATTGACCATCTGTTCATATCTTGTTTGATTTTTTCCATGCCAATCGCAAAGTTTTGTTGAAAAAGATATTTATATTTGCTTGTAATATTTACCCCTAGATATTTAAACTGTTCAGATAAAATAAACTGGATAGGTGTTCCGACTAATATTGTGATCTGTGTTATCAGACCTTCTCTGATAATCCCTTTACTGCTAATGAATTTCAAAAGTAAATGGTCAATAGCGATTGCAAAAAGCAATGGTGATAGTGGGCGTCCTTGTTGAGTACCACATTCTAGTTTAAAGTCGTTTGAGATGAAGTTGTTAATATAGACAGAGGCTTCTGGACTGGTATAAAGTAATTTTATCCATGCACATATGTTTGGGCCAAACCCAAATTGTTGTAATGTGGTGAATAGGTAGCCCCATTCAACTATGTCAAATGCTTTTTCTCCATCCACAGATAGTAAGATTACTGGTGTGTTAGATTTTATAGGTCAGTATATTACTTGCATTTCTTGCAGGTAAATGCAGACAGAGACTGTTGTATCTGTTCTCATCCTCTTAGATCTGAATGCCGCATTTGATACCATTGATCACAATATTCTTATAAATCACCTTAGTCAGTGGGTGGGCCTCTCTGGCAGTGTCTTAAATTTGTTTGTCTTACTTGACAGGTAGAAAATTCTTTGTTAGTTGTGGTAATTATACTTCAAAGACACATGATATTCTACTATATTCTATTCTGCTCTGTTCGATCTATATGCTTCCATTAGGTCAGATTATCTTAAGGCATAACGTGAGCTGCCACAGCTATGCTGATGACACACAACTGTATATATCAATAGCGCCTGATGACCCTGACTCTCTTGTTTCACTGACACAATGTCTTACTTGTGTTTCTGAATGGATGAGTAGTAATTTTCTTAAACTAAATAAGGAGAAATCGGAAATCTTAGTGATTGCCAAAACTGGATATAGTGAGGGTATTAGAATAAACTTGATCCATTAGGCTTGAAAGTTAAGCCAGAGGTAAAGAATCTAGGGGTAATTATTGACTCTGAATTAAATTTTAAATTACATATTAATCAGATTACTAGGACAGTAAATTTTCACTAAGAAATATAGCAAAAATTAGACCCCTTATAATTCTGTGAGATGCTGAAAAATTAGTTCACACTTTTGTTTTTAGTCGACTAGATTACTGCAACACACTCCTATCAGGAAGTACCCAAAAAAGACATCAATCGATTGCAACTAGTGCAGAATGCACCTGCCAGAATCTTAATTAGGAAAACAAAGGAAAAAAAGAAAATCTGAACACATCTCTCCAGTTTTGATGTCACTACATTGGTTACCCATATCATTTAGAATTGACTTTAAAATACTGCTTATGGTTTACAAAGCCTTAAATAATCTCTCTCCAAAAAAGCATTTCGGAATGCTTTTCACCTTACAGTCCAAATCGTAACCTTAGATCTTCAAATGAGTGCCTGCTTATAATTCCAAGAGCTAAACTTAATAGGAGTGGTGAGGCAGCTTTCTGCTGTTATGCACCTAAAATCTGGAATAGTTTACTGATAGAAATTCACCAGGCTGATACAGTGGAGTACTTTAAAAAACTGCTAAAAACCCATTACTTTAACATGGCTTTCTCATACCTTCATTTTAGTGTAACCCTGATATTCTGTATATGCATTTAATTATCTTTTTTTATGGCTCCAAAATCTATACTAACCCCTACTTTCTCTGCTGTTCTCTTTCTGGTTTTCTGTGCCACCACCACCTGATCAAAGCACAGTGAAGTCCCCCTGCATTGATGGATCGAAGGCCAGATATCCACATGACCATCACTGTCTAATTCTTCCATGTAAAGCCTGAAAACCATGAGGACTGATTTAGATCATTTACGTTCTGTAAAATGCCTAGTTGGGGCTGGGCAGTCTCAAGAACCCCTGCAGATTTTGTTTTTTTTTTTCTCCAGCCCTCTGGAGTTTTTTTTTTTTTTTT
>JANRMT010062796.1:43457457-43467954 GCA_026402145.1 Polypterus bichir lapradei
CTGGCCATCGGACCTTACTTTATTCTTTGTTAATTAGTATTGCCTTATTTTTATATTTTTTCTTTTTTTTCTTCATCTTGTAAAGCACTTTGAACTACATCATTTATATGAAAACGTGGTTTACAAATAAATGTTGTTGTTGTTATAAACAAACAACGAAGATTAGAAGTAATGTGTCTGCCTTTAATAAATCCAATTTGGTCTTGTCATATTACAGTAGGAAGCACTTTCTCTGTCATTCTGTCTATATAACATTTTAGCTTGTCAATCACAATATTATGAAAATACATAAAGCTGACCAATACTAAACAATTCACAGTATGAAATACCACATTTATACCAAACAGAAAGAAGAAGTGAAGTTATGGCTGTTCCATTAAACCACAATTAGGAAGGAATGAATAAAGGAAGTAAGACAGAATACGGTAACAAAATTCAGTAAGGTACAGCATCTACTGCCCAATGAGACATTCCTTCACAATATTTCATTATTATCTAACTTTTTTGCACATTGTATTGTTTTCTCTCCTTTTAAGGAGTAAACACCAAATTACTGCCAGATTAAATGATATCCTAACTCACCTCATGGTGGTTCTGAGGCTAGGGATCTGCACTGATCAGAAGGTTGCCAGTTTGAATCTCATACAGTAAATGCCAGAAGTAACTCTACTCCATTGGACCTTTGAATAAGACCCTTATCCTGCAATTTCTTCATCCTGGGTATGACATTAATCTGCATCTAGCCCTGCAAGCAGGTCCTCCAACTTGCAGGGAAAACTTAAGGGTTGGTGGCAGGATTGGTACTCCAGCCACTGTAAAAAAAAAAACTCATACCGCTCCAGTGTGGTGCTGAGGTGTTACCCATTGTGTGGCTGTACTCGGGTCCCAATTCGGGTGGTTTGTCATGTGATGGGTGTGGCAATGCACTGTAATCAGTGAATGTTTCCAACTTCCTCTGCACATTGTGCCAGTAGAGTCAATTAAGCTTTAAAGTTCATCTAGTCTTAAGATCATTTCTGGACCCACTTCCAAGATCAGAATCTACACAATCTCATGCCGAGAAACACTTTAATATCTCATTTTGTGTCAAAGAAAGGGTTAATGATTTCACTTTTTTTAGTTTGAAAAACATTCCTGATAGCATTATTATCCATTTTCTACTATTTGTAGAAAGAGTCATAACCATGACACTTAGCAGAAGGAATATAGCTTAGTCTAATAATACATGAGAGAAAACGATGTATGTTTAGATTCACTTTTCACCCAACTGTGGTAACCAACCAATATCCTATATGTAACTTTAACCACCAAACTACATAACAAGTGTCATAAGCACCCTCCGGCATAAACTACGACTAAAGTTGCATACAAATGTTTGGGCACCCTGTTTCACTGATTATCTAATCTAAAAGAAATTAAATCTTCAATGTTCAAACTTAAACATGTCATATTTTTAAGACAGAGTTCTGCAAGGAACTGTAGTGCAAACATATGTAAAGGATTAACAAAAAAAATGTATTACTAACTTACTAGCTATGTTTGGGGGGCACGTTGGCACAGTGGTAGCGCTTGTGCCTCGCAGTTAGGAGACTATGGGTTCACTTCCCGGGTTCTTCCTGCGTGGAGTTTGCATGTTCTCCCCGTGTCTGTGTGGGTTTCCTCCGGGTACTCCAGTTTCCTCCCGCAGTCCAAAGACATGCAGGTTAGGTGCATTGGCGATTCTAAAATTGTGCTTGGGGTGTGTGTGTGTGCCCTGCGGTGGGCTGGCACCCTGCCCGGGGTTTGTTTCCTACCTTGTGCCCTTTGTTAGCTGGGAATGGCTCCAGCAGACCCCTGTGACCCTGTAGTTAGGATATAACGGGTTGAATAATAGATGGATGGACTAGCTAACATTTGAACATGACACATTTACTGTTTTATTTATTTATTTATTCTCAATCTTTCACATTGTGCAGTTAGTTTTTGTGAATTAAAATGTACAGAAATGTTTATATTTTTTTCTGAGGCTGGGTTAACTTCCTATAATTTATAAGATTTAGTAAAGCATGCATAAAACTTTATTTTTAGATATTTTTATATACACCTATATATATAATATTAATTTCAAGACATGTGAAGCATACTTTAACATATATTAAATTTAGTTCAAAACTATTTCTATTTTTTGCACTTGGTGACTTGTAATGGGTGAAGTACTGGACTTTAAATCACAAGTACTGTGGCTCAGTTCCTATGTTCAACTCACCCTTAGTTAATTACATTTGCCAATACCTAAAATGTTTTCTAAGTATTTTGAGTAATGTATCATTAAAATGTATTTTTTTTATGTATTATCCACTTACATATACCAGTCAGTCAGTCTATTTGCTGAAACTGCTTTATAATCCCAGGATTACAGAAAGCTGGAACCTGCAGCGCCGTATGCGTATGATCTGATATACTGTATATTAATGTACCTATTTGCCATGTTCATAAGTTACATTAATTTCAGTTGAAAGTACAATACATAGTATTTATTTCTGGGAAAAAGTGGTGCATTGGTTATTACTGTGACTTCACAACCCCAAGAACCAATATTTGATTCTAGGCACAATATATGTTACTATGGTGTTTACTTGTTTCTATAGGTAAAGGCCAAGGTGAACTTTATTATGCCTAAATGGGAAATTCAATCAGTCAAGTGCATTCAAAATAAATAGAAAAAAACATAAAACGATAGCAAAAATCATAAAAAGGGATATGACACATTACAGTTTACAGTTCTTCTTGATCTGCTTTTATCATTATTTATAATTGACAATCTAATTGCTGAATTTCTTAAATTGCATCATTTTTTCTGCATTGCAGAGCATTCTGTTTTATGATAGACAAACAACACTTGCCAAAATTTCTAATCCATAATGACAGTACATTTACTAAATTTCAGTTGGTCGTCAACAGCAATTCCTGGATGTTTGAAGAAGATGTTCTAAATAAATTATTTATTTGTTGAAGCAGGATGGTTTACTGTCTCATCTTTTTTACAGTTAAGTATTTTTTTTCCTGGAAACTCCTGTTGTATAACACAAACAAAAAATTTTAACTCAGCATTAGTGCAGTTGTACTGACAAGTGATCTCCTGTACTGGTCTTAGTTCAAGCACTCAACCCAATAAGACAGGAACTGAGTTTGGCTCAATACAACCTAAAAAATAAGGACTGGGTACCATTCATATGAAATACAGCACCAGGTAATAGGTATTGGGGGTGGTTTCTTCGCCAACTTTGTGTGACTTAATTTTCAAGCACAAGCCTGCCACCTTCTGGTAAGATGAAAGAACCATCCTGACATCCAAATGCCTACAGTTCTAAAAAAAAATATCACCTGAGTATGAAACAAAAATTTGCTCATAACCAAAATGATTTATTGAAAACTCAGGAATCCATTGACAATGCTAATATATTCTAGTCCAAGTCACTTTAATGCAATTTCAACATATGACATTGAAGATTGTTAATGTTGAAGGCCAATTTTATACAAGTCACTTATTAACTAGTTTTCTAGTAAAATAGACACCCACTTCCAAAAGAAGTGTTATCTCATACCAACCTGTTATTGCAGTAATGTCATAGTTCAGAAAAGTCTAAAACTCATGGAACAGAAAACATATTGCAACCATGCACCCGAGCTAACAAGTACTGATCCAACAGATTCTCACTGTTTTATACTGTAGGTCCCCTGTAGCTTCCTCTGAGAGCTGATTGTTTTAATGATGGCATGCCAGCACATTCTATTAGTGACTCATTCCAGGGCTAATACAAATTGTCAGGAATGATATCTCTATATATAAAATGCTAAGGGTTATGTAAATCTACCACACAATTGCTTTTGAACCACTGGGGCTAGACCCTTGACCTTGGTCTTATTTGAAGGCTCTTAACGTGATATGCACAAGTGAAATAAAAATAAAAAATGTGGCTAGCAACAGTCTCCACAACTTTATTAGGTTTTCTTACAGCAAAGTACATAGACAAACTGATCAAGAAGGTGGCATGGCAGAAAGTTAAAGAAGAGCAGTAACATCTGCTGAGTATGGAGCAAAATGTAGAAGCTGATAGGAAGAAGGAATGCTCCGACATCTGCTGCCCGTCAAGTGTATACTTATTGGCAATGTGCTGGTACTCATGAATTACTTAGATTATAATCTTGATCTTGGGAAGACTGGAGTTCCAATGTATTTTCTAGTACACTATAGATAAGGAGTGGATATGAAACCATTACCTTTAAATTTAAAGAAAAAAGCACAATCAAAATAAATTATAAACATATTTATTACAATATATTGAATTAGCCACTTCTTCTGGGTCGATAAGAAATGGGTCAGTACTTCTGACAAAGTTGGAATCAGGCCTAGAGATGGGCGGACTCGGTTAACTGGACATATTTACTGTTATAATTCTTACTTGATACTGTACCTTAAAGGTGATATTTATTTCATCTACTTCCATAGTTTTATCACTAAAGAAAATGTTAAAATAAAAATGTAATGAAATAAAATGGTTGGAAGAACACCTGTAATTGCTAAAACGCCCAACTGAGCTTCGGCAGTTTACTTTGCATATAATTTGCATATAGCTTATACAGCCAATAACAAATGTCGGGAGGCCGAACTAAACAGATTTACGTCCAATCCGGTATTGTCGTACACTCTGCCCGTGTAGAACTCAAGCCAGGCTCGAAAAGTCCCGGAAGTGACGTCGATCCAAAATGGCCGCCTTGGGACTCTTTTGAGGGACTTTGTTTATTTATTATTTTATTTATTAGGTACAAGAAACAAAAGATTGCACTGTGATATCAGACGCTGGAGCACCTCGTTCGTCTGGGGAGAAGAAGAAGAAGAGGAGGAGGAGAAGGAGGTGGTGGCGTAACGGTAGCAAAACACCACTAACAAGGAACAGGAGATACAGTCTTCAGAAGGGATTAAATGACGACAGAGCCAGGTTGAGGGTAAGAGCAACGGCCGAATCGGCCTAAATTTTCTTGCGATGTATTAATTCCGACTTTGTGGCAAGCTGAGTCTGTGTTTCCAGTTTTTAAATATGTTCTACAGTTGTTTATCTTATAAGCGTTGGCAGCCATGCTCTCTCTGTGAAACGAACATGGTCCAAACAACTGATCAATGAAGTGTAGGTGCCTCTTTTTGTTAAGATATTCTTTTTCCAGGTGGTGGGTTATCCGGCAGCCTGTTGCATCCTGCAAGGCACCGAAGGAGACTATTACGTATTTGTGAAATATACAGTGATGTTACGAGTCTTTTTATGTTAAGGTACTATTTGCTTCGTAATGTAATGAATGAGGAACATTTAAAGATCCCAAGTGGTCGTGCTGTTTTGTTTTTTTTTTTGCTCTTGCCGACATTGTAAAGAATTGTAATGCGCATGTCTTATTTTATTTGCGCGAAACAAAATGTGGTAGAAAACGGCGGAATTACCAGGTAAATGAGGGAAAGATGGCGAAGTGTGTCCCTTGTGTGGCAGGTAGAAAACTAACATAGGCGCATAGCAAAATTGGGTATTTCGTGTTCAGTGTTTAGTGGTTGTAACCATTTGTATTTACTGAATGAAAAAGACAATGAACATCAAATATAACAGAAATGAAAACATAAACAAAATAGATATCACAATGCCAAAGGTACTTATTTATTGTGAAGGTTTACAAAAATTAAAAATCTTGAGTTTTTTTGATAATGTCTTTCACGTGTTATCAATAAACAAATCCTGAAAAATTAGATGTCTACAGAACAGAACTGTCATGTAGATGTACATTAGGCATCTATTTCATGTCAGGATTCGAATTAGCAAATAATTAATATTATTCCAAGGCCAAAAAAGTTAATGTGAAGTTTTACTTGCAAGCAACCCCTTTCTTCAAATGAAGCTTTGCTTGTTATTTGGAGAGTCAAGTGTGTGTTGCTGGGTGCCCAAATGCGACCCAAGTTTCGCTCATGTCGTACCAAGGGTAGCTTTACCCTTTATTTTTGTTATTATATTGGTTATTCATATCTTACGTTTATATTTGGATGGCACCTTTATTCAAGGCAACTTTAAAATTATAATTGGTTATATCTCTTTTTCCAACTGGAGCACAGTCAGGTGAAGTGACCCGCTCACGGTCACACTATGTCAGTAGAAGGATTCAAACCGAAATCCCAAGCCTTAACCACTACACCATACTGCCTGAAGTAAGTTAACAATTGCATTATAGCCCAACATTTTTAAACATTATTTGTAATTTTGTCTGTTGTCTTGGGTTGGTAAAGGTTCAACCTAGATTAAAGTCAACTAGATAGATAGATAGATACTTTATTAATCCCAAGGGGAAATTCACATAATCCAGCAGCAGTATACTGATACAAAAAACAATATTAAAGATTAATAAAAATGCATGTAAAAACAGACAATAACTTTGAAAAATGTTAGCATTTACTCCCCCGGGTGGAATTGAAGAGTCGCATAGTGTGGGGGAGGAACGATCTCCTCAGTCTGTCAGTGGAGCAGGACAGTGACAAAAGTCTGTCGCTGAAGCTGCTCCTCTGCCTGGAGATGACACTGTACAGTGGATGCAGTGAATTCTCCATGATTGACAGGAGTTTGCTTAGTGCCCGTCGCACTAAGTGCCTATCTTTCCCGTGTGTTGATCTGTGCTGAGAATGCAAAACAGCAGAGTAAATGTGAGAGAAGTTAATCATTTTACATGCAGCCTGAATGCTTACTTTCTAGGCATATTTACACAACTTTTTTTAAATCAATTAAAATGTGGCAATAAAGGCTGATTTGTTTGTTTTTTTAAACTATGTGACTAGAGTTCTGCCATCACAATTAATGTAAAGCAGAACATCATAAATACATCATCTTTCCTCTGACATATTTGAAACTCCTAAACAGTAGTGTCAGTTTTCCCCTGTAGTGGAATAATGTTCTATAAAGTTCGACCTAACTGAAATACACTTGGACGTCTTGGAGAAATTCCATGATAAATCATCATGGGTGAGCTCTTGTGACCAACTCAATATGAGAAGTAATACATTTCCTAGAGCTCAAATCAAAATATGTTGTTTACTAACATTAAATGGTCAGCTGCATCTGAAGATTTTTGCAGACTAATTTTCCATTATTCAGTTAATATGGTGGCAGCTTAGATAAAGAAGGAGCCCTGCTGTTGTCCTTTGCCTGTTCGAGACTTAAGGTGTTAACTGTTCATTTTTTGTTAACAGAATTAAATTCTGTAGGCTTAAAATAAATAAAATGTTTTTAAAATAGTACTTTAATAAGATATGCACCAAAGTATTTATCAATGATACATAATGGCATAAAATAAAATGCTTCTTAAAATTACAAGCTGTAATATTTCATTTTTTCTGTAATGCACTTATCTGAAACTAGACTTAATTAAAAAAAAAGTTTATATATAATCACACAATCAATTTATATTGGCAATTTAACACTGCTTAAATGTACATATGCATGAACTTGTGCACTTTTAATTATTTTAAATCATTAATGGTGCTACAGCTTTTTGCTGTTTTGTTTACTATATTTATACAGGTGTGTGTTTTTTCCCTTCAGTGTTTCAGCTAGACCACAGATGTCGAACTCCAATCCTGGAGGGCCGCAGTAGCTGTAGGTTTTCGTTCTAACATTCTTCACCATTAGTGAGCCGTTTTTGCTGCTAATTAACATCCTTGGCCTTTGTTTTAATTAACTTGACTCAGGCCCCTTAGTTGTCTCTATTTCCTTAATTAGCAGCCAAACAATAATGAGACACAAAACAAGCTGCCACCTGACCAGCTCACCTGTGCTCATCACGCAATATCAGAAAATAAAGAAAGGTGAAAGTCTCTGTAAGGTTGATCACTCAGGTCACCCAAACATTTTGACGGTGGTGTTAGAAAAAACAGAAAAATCACCAGTTTTAGAAATGTCTGCTGTAGCAGAAAGAGAGCAGAAACAAGCTGTGGAATTAAATAACTGGTTTAATTAACTGCAATAATGAGCTTCTCATTAAGAGATTGGTTGGAGTGACATTGGTTGGAGTTTGAAAACCCAGTTCAGCTGGTTATCTCTTGGCTTGTTTCACATCTCATTTCTTTTTGGCTGCCATTTAATGAAGAAAGGAATCAATTCAGAGCTCTGAATCCTTAAAAACAGGGGCTATTAACATGAAGGGAAAAGAAGATAATTAGCAGTGAAAACTGGTCACTGATTAGGAAAATGGTTAGAATGAAAATGTTCAGCCACTGCGGCCCACTAGGACTGGAGTTCGACACCCCTGAGCTAGACGTTCGTAACTCTTGAGGTGTAATTACAAAATATGGATTACCATTTTAATTATGTAGTACTTGTTTCTTACAAAAATCTATGCTGTATGACGCACAGAAACTAGTAATAAACACAAATCTTAGCAGCAATTTAAAATTTGTCTATCTTTTCTCTTTCCACCTAAAAGTGTAAGCTTCTTTATTGTAAACAAGCCACTTTAATTTTAAAAGACAAAATAAAGGTCTGAATGCAGTAGCTTTCCTTGCTGTTTGTTGATTTGCCCTGGACACTTTCTCAGATTTACTTTTTTCAGTTTATTCCTCCACTTTCTTTAGCATAAAGGCAAATATACCATAACCTCTCACTCACTAATAAAAGAAGTCTTCACTAGCTGCTATTTGTTTACACTTCAGGAAGTTTGGAGCAAAAGGAAAAAAAAAAAAAAAGATTACCTCGTGTAAAAGAGCATTGCAACTAAATTATCATGAAGCTTAGAAAATATCTTGTTTTTTTTATTTATTTAGTGAAAATTGGTGATTTTGATTGGTAGCCGATCGATCGATGTATCGTTGTTGCTAATATATTCTATCATGTGCAAGTTTGATATTCCATGATAGTGTGAAATAGTCTCCCTTGAAGCAGTCTTCATTTTGGTGCAAAATTTTTGTCTTGGAAGAAAAGGTGAAATGTTAACACTTTTACTTTCTATTTTGCAGGTTGAACATCCACACTGACCATGGCAACACCTGCAAATGTGCAGAACCCCAGTAAAAACTGGGAACTCAGTCTATATGAATTACACAGAACTCCTCAGGTGTGTGTTTTAATAAAATATCAATTTAGCAGGGATGCTATGCTTAGTTCTGCACTTTCCTTGTCCAACATTCTTTTCATTTAAAAGTAAAGGATAATGTTACATTAGGAACTCTGATTGTACATTTTTTCAATCATTCCATCCTTTATAGATTACTGGTATTGTTGTAAACTTATGACACATGAGATTTGCAGTTTGTATCCACTTTACATATGTAAACAAACAGGTTTTGAAGGTGATTGAAAATAAAGAACAATTTAGTCAATTATAAGTAGTATGCCACTGTACTTGGCATTTCTCTTTGTGTAGTAAAACATGGCTCATTTGATACCTTCGTAAATATAGTTTGGTCCAGGGTACCAACTTCATATTTTGTGCATGTAATAATTAAAACCAGCTCTTTACTGTGGCCTAATTCTTTAAATGGCAGACTTTGTCATGCATTGCTAAAATGCATTTGAAATATAGACATTGAAAATTATTTTTTCCATTTTTCAATTCCTCATAAATCAAAATTTTTGATTTCTTTCAGATAGGTACATCATTGCGAAGGAAGAACTATAACATGAGTAATACCTTTCAAAGTTTGAAAGATCTGATGCAGTTTAGTGGAAAAAGTTCCTCTATAGCATGAAATAATTTGTGTGCAATTTTTAGCAAGCCATAAATTGGCAAATGTGCAACTGTGGTCCTGCAATTTTAGTAAAGACATCCAATGCTAAATAACAATCCCTAAAAATCTCATGCATTTAGCAGTTAATCACTGAAAAGTTGAGACTTTTATGGACGTCTGTCCGTGACTTTACGTGTACTTATGCTATCACAAGACTTGACACATGCTTGACTTTGAAAAGATCTACGGGAATGTCCGATTGAGAGTGGGATCGTGGAATTCTGGTCTTGGACTGCTACAGTCCTGGACCTCTGCCTGTCTGTTTTGCAGTTGCTCTTTGCTTCTTCTGGTCTCCTTCCAGTGATGGCAGTTTCTGTACTCAATAACCTAGAAGACAGCCATGTGGCTCTTAAGTCCCCAAATGGTTGAAGGGCGCCAGAGTCTTTAGCAAATTGATGGGCTGTGGTTTTATTGTGAATTAGATTTAAATCAGGGTGACTGTCTTGGCCATTCAAGAATTTTCCATTTTGGAGCTTTGAAAAACTGTATTGCCTTAGCAGTGTGTTTGAGATTATTATCATGTTGTAGGATGAAGCACCGTCCAACTTGACATCCGAGTTTGGAGGCATTTACTGCAACCTGAGCAGATAAGATGTTTCTATATACCTCAGAATTCATTGTTCCACGGTCATCAGCAGTTCCATCATCAATGAAGAGAAGTGTGCCAATATCTGTGACGGCCATAAGTGTGCCAATATCTGTGACGGCCATAA
>JANRMT010062796.1:43467964-43494874 GCA_026402145.1 Polypterus bichir lapradei
AATATCTGTGACGGCCATAAGTGTGCCAATATCTGTGACGGCCATAACACCACCTGCCACCATGTTTAACAAATGAGGTGGTATGCTTGGATCTTGGGCTGCTGCTTTTTATCTCACCATTGTCTTCTTGCCATAACTTTTAATACCAGTTAATCTTTCCACAAGGCCTTTTTCCAGAATCCTCCAGACTCTTAAGTATGTTTTCACAAAACTGTAATCTGGCCATCCTGTTTTATGGCTAACTAGCAGTTTTCATCTTTCAGGGTGGCCTCTCTCTTTCTGTTCATGAACTAGTGTGTTGTTTTTTTTTTTTTGTTTTTTTTTAACAAAAATAAGAGCCAACCCTTATTTTAAAGCTTCCATATCACAGAAATTAATGAAAAGATACAGGCCTAAAATTTGCCATGAAAGTTGGAGATGGTTAGCTGGGAGATCTCTGTTAATTTCACGTGGATTGAGCCCTCTGCTAATTTTTGAGCAGATTTCCCACTTAGCCTGTGGTCCTCCCCTGTACATGTTTCATTACTAAATTTATCTCCTTGTAAATCAGAATTGTAAGTTCTTTTTGCTTTTGAAGCTTTTTTTATAACTCATTTTCTGTTCTTTCTGGCAAAAGTGAAAAAAATGAAAGCTTGGTTACTTCTAAATCTTTATAAGAAATTTGTCTAGAGTTTCTTTTTTTTAATTTTTTTTTAGTTTTGCATTATCACATTGCTGTTGTGCAACAAGGCACATAATGTAATTTTGCCAGAGATGTCAGTGTGATGTCTTTTAGTATACAATGCTTAAAATACTGAGATGAGCTCGCTTGTTTTTAAATCCGAGTAAGGCAGATAAGCAACTAATGGGTTTAATGTATTTACAAGTTAACCTTTTTCTGTTTTTCATTTATATTTGCTAGCTAACATTGTATGGCATGCTATATAATTGTTTTGCTTGTTTGCTCCCTTTTTTTAATAACTAGGAAGCAATAATGGATGGAACAGAGATTGCAGTTTCTCCACGTAGTCTCCATAGTGAGTTAATGTGTCCAATCTGCCTTGACATGCTGAAAAATACCATGACAACCAAGGAGTGCCTGCATCGTTTTTGCTCAGACTGCATTGTAACTGCTTTGCGCAGCGGGTAAATATCTTGCTAGTAGAAAGTTACAGTAGTATGTTTACAGGCAGTTTGTGTCTTATAGAACAAATTGTTAATTAGGAAACTCTTTTCCATTTCACATGTAAAGGAATGTGGCTTATAATATTGAACATTTGCTTTTGAATTGGTTTTGGAATTGATTAAACTATGTGAAATTCTTGGCAGTTTAATTTTATTTATTTCTAATTGACGTTTTCACCTTTCTAGCAATAAGGAATGTCCAACCTGTCGTAAGAAATTAGTGTCCAAACGTTCTCTGCGTCCTGATCCAAATTTTGATGCCCTCATTTCCAAGATTTACCCAAGTCGAGATGAGTATGAGGCCCACCAAGACCGAGTTTTAGCAAGACTTAGCCGGCTTCACAACCAGCAAGCCCTCAGCTCTAGTATTGAAGAGGGACTTAAAATGCAAGCTATGCACAGGTAGGTTATAAGAAAAAAATACATATGTAATCATTGCTACAAAATACAGAGGGATATGCACACTGATGCTTTAAAACTGATGTTCTTAATCTATTTGTTCCATCATTACGAGTGGGGTGTAGCTAGACCATTGTTAAGCCCATTTTCCCCTCCAGTTATTCCAGTTCATTTCTGACTAAAATGTTCATGAGAAGTGAAATTGATGTGTACTTTTCTTTCCTGAAATCTCTAAGAAAACTGTCTAATATGCTCCTAATATCTCTTTCATTTGTTGTAGATCTTGTCACATGAAGTTGAATTGAGCACTGTACAGATTTGTTTTGTTGTTTGGAAGATGTTAAAGCAAATAAAAATGCAAAACAAACATTGCAGTAATTTTCTTTGTGTTTGTGGTGTAGGTATCTAATACTGCCTTACTTTCTATCTGTAGGGTGCAACTCTGGCAGTAACTTGCATTTCAACTTAGTAAGCATCTTTGCTCAAAACTATTTTATAAGTGGTTTCAGTCTTATCTGACAGGGCTAGTTTTGTGAAACTTCATAATAGAAGTGCATTAGAATAGCTCATAGGTCTTTTTCCAGTACATTTTGCTTTTAATATGAGGCATGTGTTCGTAGCTGCCTTTTTTTCATGATTAACTACATAGATTGCTTATTTCCCTCCACTAACCAGCAGTTTGAAATAGTACATGTAAGATGTTGCAGGGGAAAAAAAGCTAATGTTTAGGGAGAGAAATATTTTATTAATTTTCTACCATGTGTCTGTCTTTCTAATTTTTTAAAATACTTGTTTTAATTTTCAAGAGCTCAGCGAGTCAGAAAGCACCAGCAAGAGTCTGATAATACCACCTTCAGTGGTGGCGAGGATAACTGTGATAGTCGCTCTCATGTGAGCCATGGATCTGCCCACGGATCTACACACAGTGCTACCCATAGTGCAGCTCAAGAGGCAGGGCCTAGTCGTAAACGATCTAAGGCATCAGATGAGTCCTGTCCCGATTTGGACCAGTCACATGAGGGGGGTGTGGCAAGTCCACATGAGTCATCTGGCTCAGAGATTGAGCTTGTGTTTAGACCGCACCCCCTTTTGGTTGACAAGGATCAATACTCTCAAACACGGTAAGAAAGTAAAAAATAATTATATAATGACAATAAACATGAATTCCTGTAGATACGTAACTGTATAATATGCAAAAATGGTGCAAACATATTATTGAAATTCTTTTCCTGCATAAACCAATGAGAAATTTTAGGTGTGTGTGTGTGTGTTTTTTTTTTGTTTTTTTTTTAATTTACTAGTCCTTAACTTGCTGAATTTGTTTCTTTTTTTTGTGTTTGTTCAGTTATGTGAAAACCACAGCCAATGCCACTGTCGATCACTTATCAAAATATCTGGCACTTCGTATTGCTTTGGAAGAAGAGCAGAAAGCTGCAGAAAGCAGTACTCCCAGTTCAGCTGGCAGGGCAGTCAATTTGGAGGATGTGAGCGAGAAGCAATATACAATTTACATCACCACATCAGGGGGCCAGTTCACTGTAAGTATATGTATAAATATATTATAAATGAAATTAATAAATTTAGCTTTGTGCTCTTTTTTTTTTTTTTTTTTTTTTTTTTTTTTCCTGTTTATAATTATTACAATATCAAATTGTGTTGCCTTAAATTAGGTTTATTATTATGGTAATGTTTAAATACTTGTATGTTTATAATGGAGCTTGTGACTCACAGATTTGCCTTTTGTAAAATTAATAGAAACTTGTTACTCTTTTTAAATTTGTGTAAGTATTTAGGCTGTAGTGTCAAATCATTCTGTCTTAATAAAGCTATGAAGTACCCTAGAGTAATCAGACTCGAAGCAGAAGCCAAATCTTGATCAGAAGCTGTTCCATCATGGAGCCTACTTACACATATACACAACCTCATGCTGTATATTTTTTATACCCATCAGTTTAGTCTCTCTGTTTAGCGTATCTTACACATGTTTTTGTAGTGCATTGTAATAGTCCTTGAGATGGCCCATGCTGTTAATGGGTGCCATCTTCTTCTATAATACGCTACCGTGGCTGGCTGTTTGTCTGTTCAGGATTGTAAATCACCTTTGGCTCACAACCTGTTTCACCTATTGACCTGAAATTTGGTACACATATACTACGTGACGTCTACTATCCACTTTCGGGGTGATGATTTTTATTACTCATTTTATTTTATTGTAGAATCAACTCTCTGCAGGGCAGCCATGCGGCGCATGCGTACGGGCACCGTTCTCATTCCCTACCTCCTTCGACATCATTTCACCCACCTCTTCATATCTTAAATAATTCTTTAGGCAGATTGAAGACTTAAGGGTCAGCTTAAGTGAATCAGTTTTAACGCGGAAAGATGCCGACAGAAGAAAAGAATTGGGCCGCTAGGGTGGAGAAAAGAAGAGCTGCTCACGAAGCAGCAAGTGCATTAACCTCTGAGCAAAGAAATGCTTGACGTACTGAGAAAGAGAATGGAAACTATAAGTCCAGTGTATTCACTGCACGTTATCTTGCAGTACGCTTTTACTGGTATAAAATAAATAATGCTGGATAAAACCTTAATACCACATTAAAAAATGGACACAGACATGACTGAAAATTCACAAAGATATAGATTAGTCTGGGAGTTGATTACTTGTCCTTGGAGCTGTGATGAAATAATCCTAGCAAATGTTCCACTGTGCTAGATGTACAGTTTAGTGCCAAAAGTATCCAGACACACCCTCTATTTGGTGAATTTGGCTAGTTGGTGGCATTTCTGGCACAAGTGTTAAATTCCTTGCTTAATTGTGTAATCTCCATAGAAAAGAGAATTGAATGGGTGGTTCTGAAGAGCTTATAGATTTTGACATTGCACCTTTCCAAAATGACTGTGTATCACATTTATTCACTGCTACAAATGACCTTGTCAACTAAAAGTTATGTTACTATAATAGGGTGACTGTTAGGTCCTGAAATTCATATCCCAGTATGATGTACAAAATCTGACGGTTTCAATAAATACTGGATTTGGTTGTGTGACCGTGATTGTGGCAGGCTGAGAAGACAGTATAGATTTATAGAAAAGCATGGAATACAGCATTTTAATGCGAAAAGACTGATCTTAATGTTTAACATTAAGTAAACGGATTATTTTATGCATTAAAAAAATCATTTTAGTTGTCTTTTGCTACACCTTCAATTTAAAATTTAAATGGGTAAGAACTAACAAAGTTGATTTTAAAGGATGTGTTCACTGTTTATTTGTTTGCAATCATGCTATACAGTATCTCCCAACAGTGAGTACACCCCTCACATTTTTGTAAATATTTTATTATATCTTTTCATGGGACAACACTGAAGATATGACACTTGAAACAATGTAGTCAGTGTACAGCTTGTATAACAGTGTAAATTTGCTGTCCCCTCAAAATAACTAAACACACAGCCATTTAACTCTTTTCGGGCTATTTTTTTTTTTTTTTTTCTTTCTTTTCTCCCAGGGCTGAATATTTTTCCAAAAACTAACTTTTTTTAAAAAAAAAAAAAAAAAACAACACAAAGCAATTGTTTAACATATCAAATCAGCAAAAAATATTTACTTTTGACAAATGTTACTGTCTTGCATGTTGTATGAGCCTGCATACTATATGATTTCACATACATGTTACACAGCAAAGTCCTGCAAAGTATGATATCGCTCAAAGCAGCCAATTGCATGCATTGCCAAATTGCACTGCTTACAATATGTGTTGCATTGGTGCCTCCTTTTCAATTGTCTGTTGCTGCACTTTCTTGCATATATCGTTAGTGTGTACTGTAGAGAGACAAGTCGCCTGTTTGACATTGTACCATGCCAGTGCCACCAAGTTTTCCACCCGCACGAAAACCGTATTGTCGCCTCTTTTCATCTTCAGCCTATCTGGCTTCAACTGTGAAGGCATGTTTCTCCTGTTCACCCTTACTGTGCCACAAGCTCCAATTCCCCTGCTCTGTAGCTCCATGAACAATTCTGGGCACGTATAAAAATTGTCCATGTACATAACATGACCCAAATGTTCATAGCCCTGAAGCAGCTCCAGCACAACCTGACTTGTCAAGGGACAGTTCTTTCTTTGAAAGAAATACTTTCCTGTATATGTAATTACTTTCAGGCAGAAACCAGTGTTTGCTTCTGCCAGTATAAAATCTTTTATGCCATACTTTGTGGGCTTGTCTGGCATATATTAGCAGAAAAAAAGGAGTACCTTTTATTTTATCATAGATTCATACACAGACAAATCACGGCCATGCTGATAAAATTGTTTAGATGTTGGTTCCACAATGTCAGGCAGGAGCTGAACTTTATGCATAGCCTGACTCACCCCTTGGGATTTGCTTCTGGTTCTCACAGAAGTGAATAAAACTTTGCAGCAGCACATACCTATCACATGACACAACCTGTCCGAAGCCACCAGGGGACAAAGCACATTTGGACCAGTGCTCCCTGAAGTGGTCCCATCTCTATTTGTAATGCCACAAAGTCCTTCATCTCGTCTTTTGTTGTGGGTTTCCACTTTGAAAAACGAGAATTCAGTGCAAGCGCAGCCCGTGATTCAAAAAATTGCTCTGCATACCTATTTGTCTCGTCTGACAGTAGCTGAAAAGCACCCTCAGGAGAGAGCAGCCTGAAGTAGTCAAGCGGCTGGTAATCTGTCATGTCCAACAACAAGCCATGCTGTTTTGTGAAGTCCGGTAGCCAGTTTCGCACCCACGGATCAATGTGTGGGTATTCCTCCCACACAAACCTTGCCGTAGGAGGGTCGGCTGTGCGAATGCGCTCAGCCGGCAGCCGATCAGCTGAGGTGGCATCGGCTGGTGTCTGATCAGCTAATGCCAGTTCCTCACTCTCTTCCTTGATCTCCTGATCACTCTCCACAAAATCGGATTCTGAAATATCAGAGTCCAACTCGGCGATAATGCGCAAAACATCATCTGCTGAGTATTTTTTTTGCACTTGCTTCGCTCCCTTGTGAGATATCGATGCCAACTTGCCTTTGTTTACATTTCTTAACTCACGCACACGCAAGGATTAGATGCCGAGTCAATGAATCTAACATTCCTCCGAGCAGAGAGGGAATGCCTGTGATGTAACAGTGAGTTTTGTCGCTATCAACAGCTGATTGTTGCCATCTACCCCTGGATGTCGACTTTTGTCAACATCCGCCCTAAAAGAGTTACTGTCTAAACCGCTGGCAACAAAAGTGAGTACACACCTAAATGAAAAATGTCCAAATTGTGCCCAATTAGCCATTTTCCCACCTCGGTGTCATGTGACTCGTTAGTGTTACAAGGTCTCGGGTGTGAATGGGGAGCAGGTGCGTTAAATTTGGTGTTATCGCTCTCATACTGGTCACTGGAAGTTCAACATGGCACCTCATGGCAAAGAGCTCTCTGAGGATCTGAAAAAAAGAATTGTTGCTCTACATAAAGATGGCCTAGGCTATAAGAAGATTTCCAACACACTGCAACTGAGCTGCAGCATGGTGGCCAAGACCATACAGTGGTTTAACAGGACAGGTTCCACTCAGAACAGGCTTCGTCATGGTCGACCAAAGAAGTTGAGTGCACGTGCTTAGCGTCATATCCAGAGGTTGGCTTTTGAAAATAGACGTATGAGTGCTGCCAGCATTGCTGCCAAGGTTGAAGGGGTTGTTTTGTGTCAGCCTGTCAGTTCTCAGACCATACGCCGCACACTGCATCAAATTGATCTGCATGGCTGTCGTCTGAGAAGGAAGCCTCTTCTAAAGATGATGCACAAGAAAGCCTACAAACAGTTTGCTGAAGACAAGCAGACTAAGGACATGGATTACTGGAACCATGTCCTGTGGTCTGATGAGACCAAGATGAACTTATTTGGTTCAGATGGTGTTGAGCGTGTGTGGCTGCAACCAGGTGAGGAGTGCAAAGACAAGTGTGTCTTGCCTACAGTCAAGCATGGTGGTGGGAGTGTCATGGCTTTGGACTGCATGAGTGCTGCCGGCACTGGGGAGCTACAGTTCATTGAGGAAAGCATGAATGCCAACATGTACTATGACATACTGAAGCAGAGCATGATCCCCTCCCTTCGGAAACTGGGCCACAGGGCAGTATTCCAACATAACGACCCCAAACACACCTTCAAGAACACCACTGCCTTCCTAAAGAAAGAGGGTAAAGGTGCTGGACTGGCCAAGCATTTCTCCAGACCTAAACCCTATTAAGCATCTGTGGGGCATCCTCAAACAGAAGGTGGAGGAGAGCATGGTCTCTAACATCCACCAGCTCCGTGATGTTGTCATGGAGGAGTGGAAGAGGATTCCAGTGGCAACCTGTGAAGCTCTAGTGAACTCCATGCCCAAGAGAGTTAAGGCAGTGCTGGAAAATAATGGTGGCCACACAACATATTGGCACTTTGGGCACAGTTTGGACATTTTTCACTTAGGAGTGGTCTCACTTTTGTTACCAGTGGTTTAGACATTAATGGCTGTGTGTTGAGTTATGTTGAGGGGACAGCAATTTTACATTGTTATACAAGATGTACACTGACTACTTTACATTGTATCCAAGTGTCATATCTTCAGTGTTGTCCCATGAAAAGATATAATAAAATATTTACAAAAATGTGAGGGGTGTACTCACTTTTGTGAGGTACTGTATATTTACCACATGAAATTGTGTTCTAAAGTGAAGCATTTTTTCATGAATTTAAAAATATGCCCTAGTGTGTTCTTCAGTTTTATAATGGGGTGGGCAGATGGGAATGGTGTCCAAACATTGAATGAAAAACATTAAAACTTAACAAACAAGTCTACTTTTCAAGCCAAGAGTGTTATCAAATATTGAACCACATTTAAGATTGCACACATTGAAGTACAGTTTGTCCATGTCATTTTTGAAAGAGGGAAAAGAAAATCTCTTTTGTTAGATTTGACTTTTTAAAAATAGACCAGCTGTGTGTGTTACCTCGCTGATCATCTCCTTCCTTGGTAATCTTTCAGCCCCAGGGTTGTGGTTTCACTTTGGAAGAAGTAATCTCCAAGCGATGTGATTGAATGTTGGTGCCCACATGTAAATTGCTGTCCTTTTTTTCTAGACAATAGACAATGACCACACTAGATAAAATGTCACAATTATGATCACTAAAAGCCTTTCGCTATTTTTGATTAAAATAATTAGAATGTGATTTAAAATGACTATAAATCTCTTTCAGCTGTCTTATTGTGTTATGGGCTTGAGCAACAGTCTTTCAGAAAGAAACCGCGAAACTTGCTAATTACGTTTACTCACTCAAAAATATTGTCCTCTATTCTTTTATTACCATATCCTTAGCAAGAGCAACTTGAAAGTTCAATAACTGGTTTTAGTGCTTTGATGGTATTTTGCCTCTATAGCATAATCTGCTCTTTAAACTTTCTGCTTTTTTTGTGTTTGTGTAATGCTGAGTGTTGATTGACACTTGAAATTTAGTATCACTATCAGGGCCGTGGAGTCGGAGTCGGAGACAATTTTGGGTACCTGGAGTCGGAGTCGGCAAAAAGTTAACCGACTCTGACTCCTACTAAATTTATATGGGAGTTAAAAAAGTAAGTTGAAATGTCCCAATTCACAAACGGTCATAATGAACTACTCTGCTGTAAGAATAAAGCCCAATGCATGCAGTGCATAATGTTACCACAAAACGAACATGTCAAGTAACCATGAAGCATGCTTTTCATTGACCGTATGCGTCACTATATGGGATGTAATGCACAGGTAAGGTGCGGCACCGCTTTCCATTGTGTCGTGTTCCACTGTTACAGGGAACTGTGAACCTAGCCTAAAGCCCCCCATACATTTACAGATGCACTGCCGATTTTTCGGCCGTTCAACGAGTCATCACGCGTCAAATGCCTGAAAAATCATCTGGTGTGTTCTCAGCTCCGTCGACTCCCCTTCGCTATGCGCTAGTGAAGGGGGCCGAAGGAGCCGAGAACACAGATCTCCCTACCTGTCTCCAGCAGAGGCTCGTTCTGCTGATCAGCTGGCCGGTGAGTGACACAATGCACTAAACTTCCGGCTGGCTGACCGAGGAGACAGCCACTGCAGCAGACAGAGGCATCACATTACTTTGGATGGGGGCGGTGGTCGAGATTTTCGGCAAGCTGGATCTGCCCGTCCATGTGGACACCCGCAATCTGCGGCCGCCAAAACAAAACCTTGTTTTCATTGTGTTTGTCTTTAATCTGGCATTATAGTAGAGTGTTGGCTTCCTAGCCAGTAGTTCTGTGGTGAAATGACATGTATGTTGCCTTCCTTTCCTTCAATGGATGTAGAAAATACATTAGCGTAGTATATACATACAGAGGAGTCGGAGTCGGAAGATTTAGAAACTGAGGAGTCGGAGCATTTATCTACCGACTCCACAGCCCTGATCACTATGCAGGTGGCCTTGACTCTTTCATAAGCCTAAAGCTTTTATGAGATCTGCCACCATGTCAAAGACTTGACACATCTTTTATGCAGCGGAGCATTTGTTACAAGCCATGGCAGAATATAACCAATGAATAAACAGAAATGCAGAGACAAAAGCAAGATAATTTGCAGCCTGATGCTAAGGAAATTTGACCATTTAGTGGTGCGCTTAGGTTAAATGTTGAACTCCACACAATGGATTACTTCCCGACTACTTTTGTTGCCACACGCATGTCGTAGAAACACAGAAAAAGCCTTTTCTTAAATTGATTCCTTTCCTTCTTTAAAGTGAAGATGTTTGGTAAGTTTTAAGGCTTTTGTTTTCATGTTTGGACCCTGACCCAATCACCTCCATGTTAAAATGCAAGAACAGGCTTGACATTCTTTTTTATTTTAATTTATAAAAAATACTTTTTTCTCTTCTTCAAACATCATTGTATGTTGCAAATTAATATATACCATGACTGTTAAGTGTAAAGAAATAATTTTGACTTGAAAAATACTGAACTTATCCTCTAACATAACCACTGGCATTTTGGATATCTCTGGTATTGTTAGAACTCCATTTACTATTGTCATTATGCAAGAGGAGTGGGTTTTCAGACTAACACAGTGTATACTAGGGAAATAGCCTATTTAAAATATGCATCACTTTGAAGAGTTTTAATATAACAGACTGAGTATTGGTGGAGTTTCTACCAAATATTAGCATCCAGAGTTTATCTGTCAGTCCTTATGTAAACATCTAATAAAAAGACTTCCCAGGTGAATGGAGGCTTATAGAACTCTAAAGTTGTGGCCAATTCCCCATTAATAACCTAGATGTTAAAATAAATGTTTCAGCAGTTGTCTTTAGCATTCTGGACACACTGTGTATATTTACTGTTTTTCTTTAGTTTATCCTTGAGTTTCAGAGAGTCTGAACTGTTCTCAGTTTGTGTGATAAGAAGTGTACATTAAGAAAACAATATGCTTATGTTTAGTATGGCTTATCAGGGGAGTGCATGGATAACAGTCTTGTGTATGAGGTTTTGTGCTGTAAGATCTCAGTATCATAATTATACCAACTGTACTTTTTTATCGGTTGTGTCAGTGTACACTTAAACTAAATTAGATGATAGATACTTTATTAATCCCAAGGGTAAATTCACATTCTCCAGCAGCAGCATACTGATAAAAAACAATATTAAATTAAAGAGTGATAAAAATGCAGGTAAAACGGACAATAACTTTGTCCCCCGGGTGGAATTAAAGAGTCGTATAGTGTGGGGGATGAACGATCTCCTCAGTCTGTCAGTGGAGCAGGACAGTAACAGTAGTCTGTCGCTGAAGCTGCTCCTCTGTCTGGAGATGATACTGTTAAGTGGATGCAGTGGATTCTCCATGATTGACAGGAGCCTGCTCAGCGCCCGTCGCTCTGCCACGGATGTCAAACTGTCCAGCTCCTTGCCTACAATAGAGCCTGCCTTCCTCACCAGTTTCTCCAGGCGTGCGGCATCCTTCTTTATGCTGCCTCCCCAGCACACCACACTCGCCGCAACCATCTGATAGAACATCTGCAGCATCTTATTGTAGATGTTGAAGGACGCCAGTCTTCTAAAGAAGTATAGTTGGCTCTGTCCTCTCTCTTGCACAGAGCATCAGTATTGGCAGTCCACTCCAATTTATCATCCAGCTGCACTCCCAGGTATTTATAGGTCTGTACCCTCTGCACACAGTTGATAATTGTACAGTAGAAGAGAGAAATTGTCATTAAGTTTGTACTTCTTTTTAGTGACTACTTACCATTTCCCAGGGTGCATTCAGGATTCCAACTCTTGGGCTGATTTGACATTGTTTGTCAGGCTGGTGAGCAGGTTCTAATTAGAATGGGGCAGTATTTAAGCATAATCTGTATTGTTTCAGCAATAGTAAAAATGCATTCATTTTCTTATTTTTAGACACTGAATGGATCTTTGACATTGGAGCTTGTGAATGAGAAGTACTGGAAAGTAAGCAAGCCACTGGAACTGTACTATGCACCTACGAAGGAACAAAAGTAATGGCTGCACAAAGAAGCATTACAGTATGGACCTCTGTTTTCCCAATGACTTTTACTTCTCACAGTTCACTTGTTCAGAGGTTACATGAGAAGCACACACAAAACTTTACAAGACTTTACAGGACAAGAAGTGATCTCCGGCTGGGAATCGGAGGTTTCTGGCAAAAAGTAGAATGAAGTTTTTTACTGATTGTGAAATGAAATTTTGACTTTAGAAAATTGTTTTTCTATCAGCTTTTTATTCTCTAGCATCCATTCCCCTTTGAAGATTATGCTGACTGTTAAAATGTGTCTCTTGAAATGTGAAAGAGAGTTTCAATTATTGTTTCAATCCTGCACACCTGTGTTTTTTTGTTTGTTTTTTTTTTTTTTCACAGTTGAAAACTAGTACTGCTTTACTCTGGTGTAGAGGTTTTCTGATTTGTAGATTCTTAACATTAACACAACACTTAGGTATGGCCCTTTTCAATAATTATGCCTTTTACCATACATTAATTAAGAACATTTTTTCAATACCCATAATTCTAAGAAGTAACAAAAAAACAAACTTTTTATTGCAATCTTGTTAAAGTTATTTAACTCATTATGAAGCAGGATATCAGATTTAACATATAGACAGTTATAGTATGAAACAAAACTTTATACCCAAAAAATGATTATAATTTAAATTGTAATTGTTGCACATGTAAAATATTTAATCAGTTTAATACTTTTGTTATGGGTAACTACATTTTTTACATTCTCAATAAAAAACGTGTAGTTCTTTAAAAGTGATGAAATAACCTCTTGCTCCTTAATATATAAGAAAACTGGAATCTTAAGATCTCAAATCATTTTTAAAATTTCTCTTAAAACCCTGTTGAACATTATTAGTTATATTTCTGACAGGTCACTGAATTCTTTATTTTCCACAGGAGTTTCCACTGTTTTCTTTGTATATCTAAATGCTAAACAGTTCATTTGAATGATGTTAACTATTTTTTAAAGGCTAGAATAAATTTATTTTCCCAATAATTTGATAAAGAACAAGAGGACAAAAAGAATTTAATTCTAAAGGGCCTGTTCTGTATTACTGAAGTATTTTTTATTTTCCTCAGTAGTAAAATTGCAATGGATCAGTAAGTTTCTATATTTCCTTTGCTACTCACTGTATTATAATCGCTAATCTGTTTGCAGTTACACTTCATGTCATTTTTCCCCATGTAATTTACAATGATGTCTGTTTGTCTTTCTTGAAATTTTCATTTGGCTGTTAAGCTGTGTACAGTTTGTGTATTTGTATTCTTAAAAATAGTGCAAATTGTTGTTAATGGTTTTGATGTTGCCAAGATGGATCCAGTGCCTTAAACAAATAAGATTCAGGTATCTACAGTGATCTTTTCTGAGGGACTTGTGCAGGGGAAAGTGCATTAGAATGTTTTGTCAGACTTCCCCATTATAAAAGCAGATAAGTGCCCAATATTATAAACAAAAGTGTTCCTGCAGCTTAACAGCTTTAGTATGTTTGGGTGGGTGGATTGCTGTTTATCACCCTTTTTCACTGTACTTTTGGTGAGGTTGAAAGACAGACCGTTGCCTAATTCCCATTAAATGGGACATTCATTACTGTGATTTATTGTGGCCATTTTGGTACAGTGTGTGTGGTACAGCACAGCAAGTATCAATTGCAAGACTGTCGTTTCTCTTAAAGGGAAACCATGTTTGAATTTTAAGCATAAATGTTTTCCAGCAAATATTTTTTTAGGTTTCAGAAAGAGAATGATATCATATATATTTCTTAGTTTTTCCGTTGGAATGGAATTAGCAGACCATATTTAAAATTGTGTTTTTTATTAGAAAAATACATCATGTTAATATGTTGCACTGTGTTATTTTTGCTTTGTAAAAAGAAGAGTTCACTGCTTTTGGCATTGTCTAATTTAACATTGTGAATACTGGTAATGACTTCTTTGGGGGGGGGGGGGGGCACTTCTCTGGAATGACATCCTTCAATTGTGTGTGTGGGGTGGGGAGTGAAAATGGTCTCAATATCCTCACACTAATTTTGTAGTCTTCATCAAGGTATGTGGTCTAACATAATATTACACATACATAAAGTTTAGTTATAAGCATTCTTGTATTTGCATTGATTAATCCATTCATTTTTGAAAATACATATCCAGTTTTATAGGAAAGTTGGTGCCTATCCCAGCAGGTCTGGGCACACGGCAGGTTGCAGTTGCAGATTCAGTACTGGGGAGGGGTTGCACAGTTTGATTTGCACCAGATATATATGACCACCTTATTTGTATTGTCTGTAAGGTAAGCAGAGGAATGCAGCTATCGGGTTGGAGGGCCTGTGATGGGCAAATGTTTATGCTGTCAACATAACTGGTAGAATATTGCTAAAAATATGAATAAACAAATATTTTCTATTTGTAACTTCACTGTCTGACTAGGCTTAATTAACTCATCAAGGAATTGATTTATTCAGAACTGTGGCATATACATTATTGTAAGTATATTTTATATTTGTAGAATATTCTTGCAGTTGACATAGCCAAATATACTCATTTCAATCAAACTAACTTTTATATTTACTGCATTTGAGTCACATGGGGTCAATCACTAAGGCTTGGTCATTGGTACTGTCTGGTTCAAGTGGCAAAGCATTTAATACACGACTTATTAAAAATGTTTTGAGTATTCTGCTGATCCAAAAAAAAGTTATTTTTGTCTGTTTGACTCTTTACCTCGTTTTGTATTTTACAATACCTTCTGAAATTACCATACATGATGTTCATGTTATGTGCAGTACTGTTGCATTTTTGAGGTATAATATGTAGAGAATTGACACTGGTTAAGTTAAAAATGTTGTCAAAAGTAATTAACATCATTCAAGAAATATTGCATTCATTTTTACGTGTGTGTGTTGTTTCATTTAGCAATTGTCCTATGTCACTTAATGATTAGTTCATGAGCTTGTTGGGTAGGTTTCCTCCACTGCAGTGGTAAGTAGTACTATTGTCACATCTCCATAGTACAGTGAAATCCTCAGCTAGATGTTTGACCCTCACGTAACACTCCATTTTATGCTGCCATAATAAACAGTACTGAATTAAAATACAAAATTCTCTGTTAATAGAAAACGCACATCAGCTCGCCTAATGTACTTCTTACTCCTGTTTTCATGTTCAAATTACCTGAAACACTGTGGAAAGAAAAACTCCTGTTTAATTATATACTGTATAACAGCATAAATTAATAAAGTGGTATCTTGTTATTTCAGAAAAAGATAAATGGGACATTCAGGAATTTTTGAATGGATTACTAACGTGATTGAATGAAGTGAGTTTGAGAAGCTAGCTAAGAAACATAAGTGATTCTGAATCGGCTTCACCAGCTTTGGTGCAAATGAAAGTGACAAATAGTGCACTGGAGAGGCAACAGCAAGATATCCCCCAAAGAGAATGGTTTTGCAGGCAGCGGCCACAGCCATTTGCTCTCTCCTTATCCTTTCTAACTGATTCTTCTCTAGTTTTACATTTTTCTAGAGTCCTTGTCAATATTGGTAGCATGAGGCAGTACCTGTAGCTGATTCAGGTAGTCCAGGTCCTCCAGGATGATGCATCCATACATGCCACCGCAATAAGTTTTGCTGTGATTCTTGGCACCGTTCAGAGTGCCTGGTGGGAGATAGCGGGAGAATAGCCATTAGACAAGGAGAGCTGGACAGGCCTGTAGAAGGACATCAATCCAGCAGCATGGCCGGTATCTGCTCCTTTTTCCAACGCCCAACAGAATGACCTCCAGCTGGCTACTGCTGTGCATGTTTCTGACCAAACTGTCAGAAATAGACTCCATAGTGTGGCATGAGGGCCTGATGTCCTCTAGTGAGACCTTTGCTCACAGCCCCATCACTGTGCAGTTTTCATTGGCACTTGCCAGAGACTAATACCACAATTGGCAGCTCTGCCAATAGCATCCCATTCTCTTCCGATATGAGAGCAGGTTCACACTGAACACGTGACATGTGAAAGAGTCTGGAAACACAGTGGTGAATGTTAAGCAGCTTCTACCATCATCTAGCATGACTGGTTTAGCATAATGGGTCAGTGATGGTCTTTGGAGACATATACTGTACTTGTAGGGTTGCATAGACCTCCATGTGCTAGGTAATGGTATCCTGAGTGTTAGGTACCGAGATGAAATCTTCAGTGCCACTGTCGGACCTTATGCTGGTACACTGGACCCTGGGTTCCTCCTGGTGCTTGATAGTGCCCAGCCTCATGTGGACAGTGTGTGTAGACAGTTCCTGGAATACTTATTGATGTCATTGACTGGCCCACGTATTCTCCAGACGTGAATCCAGTTGAGAATCTCTGGAACATTACGTATCACTGCATCCAACGCAGCTAAGTAGCACTATAGACTGTTCATGAAAGCAGCACAATAACCACCATGGAAAGTTTCTTTGCAATGTTGGAAAATGTTTTTCTTGCATGAAGGGTGACAAATCAGTGACTGAGCCATGGTAATGAGCAGGATCTTTGGCAAGGCCATGAAGTAAGCACGAACCAATCAGAACGCGATTCAAGTATCATTTTTGGAAGACTGTATTTACTCTCATTCACACCAAACCATGCTACCTTTTTGGAAGTGTAGATGGTTGGAAAACATTCAAAAAGATCTTTATTTCAGGGGTCGGAAATGATGGGGTAGTGTGGACGAAAGGTGAAAATATAGACAAATGTTTCTAATTTTAAGTGAAATTGCATTAGCGTGGATGGGGCCTGAGTTATCAATTATCTTACTGAGGAGTTAAGTTGGATGCCAATTAACTGTGTATACTGGCCTACATGTAAAGCCAGTGCTGCCTTGTCGTTAAGACAATGGGGAAATCAAAAGAACTTAGTCAAAACAAGACCTGAGGAGGAAAATTGTGGGTCTGCATAAGGTTGATGGTACAAAGCACAAATGTACAGTACAATCAGTCAGAAAGAAGGCACAAATTGACTCCCCAGGGCTGAACAAAGTTTGTTTCAAAAGGTTCAGCAGAACCCCAACATCACAACTATGGAACTAGAGTTAGAGGTATCAGGAGCAATAGTGTCATCATCCACCACTAAGAGAGCACCATCACAATGGCTTGAAAGGTTGTTGTTCAAAGAAAAATCCATACTCCAATACTGACATGAAAAAGCTAGAGGACAATATGTAGGTGCTCATAGGACAAAGACATAGCCTTTTGGAGGAGTGTTCTCTTGTCAGACGAAACAAAATTTGAACTATTTGGCCATAATGATATGTATGGAGGCTGAAGGGTGAGGGTATTAATTCAAAGAACACCATCCCAACTGTGAAACACAGGAAGGCAGCACAATGTTGTGGGTGTGTTTTGCTGGGACCAGTGCATTCTAAAATAGATGGCATCCTCTTTAATAAAACCCCTGTGTGCGTCCAGGTGTCCGTGTGTGTGTCTTCTGGTGAAGTGCGCATGCGCGGGGCCATGCCGTGCATCGCACCGTGCCCCGCCCATGCGCACGGCACCGTGGACACACATACACTGGAAGCTGGGCACACAGTAAATGGCCTTGATACGGCTGCGCATGATAAGAAATAATGGACACCATTGCTGGGGATAGTGCTGATTGGGTAGTCGCGGCTGCGCACATAAAATCCGTTGCTAGGGAGATGCCACACATACAATAATCAGCTCCACGCCAGCACAGATTAAAATTCTTGCTGGGGAAATAAACAGTACTTGCTGGGGAGACGCTGCGGGCACAATTATTAGCTACACGCCACACATTACATCAGTTCCTTGAGACACTCTGCTGATTGCCCACTGTTGTGACTGAAAATTAAAGTCATATTACGGATATCAAAGCCAGTATTACTGTCAGAGAAAATTACAGGCATTTTACGAAAATATAAACCAGTATTACTGCAAGAGAAAACTAAAGACACACAATACATTGACGCATATTACAGCCACATACAAGCCAGTATTACTGTAACAGAAAATATTACGGACGTATCTACTAACAACATGCCACCCAAAAAAAAAGGACACGTCAAGTAGGACAAAAGACACAGACAATCAAATCCTATATAAGCAACATTTCCTGGAAGAACGGTCAGCTCAACAAGTAAACATCAACAAAAGAAAGGCTGAAAGACAAAGAAAAATACAAGTAAATAAATCGATTGAAGAAAAAGAAAATGACCGTCAGAAAAACGCTAAAAGAGAAAGACTCAGAAGAGCAAACCTTAGAAAAAGTTGGCATTTACTTTCCAGAACCAGTATTCAGCCACGGTCAGTTATATGTTGCATTATCAAGAGTTAGAAGTTTTCCAGATGTTGTTGTCAAGGTTGTAGATGGTCCTGAACAAGGCAAACTGTTCCCAAACTCAGAATATTTACAAGAAATGTTGTCTATAATGAAATTGTATAGAAAAATTTCATGAGGTAAAAAAATAGAAAATTTTACCTAAATATCTTCTTCAGATATTGTGTCTTACAGATTGTTACAAAGTTTTACACTAAAGTAATATTAATTATACTTACTGTATTGTCATACGTTTCCATTTTATTTTTATTATTATTTTACTTTAGGCATCTTGCAAAAATATTTTTGACAAACAAAAAATTAAGACAAGAAACAGAATGAGGTCAAGGTCCCTTACCATTTAATATAAACTGTTCCTACTAATGTTTATGAACTACTGTTCTAGCGCCTGTTATTGTAACAGGCTTAATGTCTAGTTATCTATAAATTCTGAAGGAACACAGCAATACATAAACCACAAAGTGAAAGGTTGGTCACATGAGGGTCTTCCAACAGAACCGTGATCCCAGGTGTACTTCCAATGTGGTAACACAATGGCTTGCGGACAATATTTTGCCATCAGAAAGTCCTGACCAGATTCCAGTAGAAAATCTGATTGTATCCAATGAAGAAGGCCCACTAACTTGACTCAATTACACCACTTCTGTCTTGAGGAATGGGCCAAAACTCTGCATTTCTTTCAGGTTAAGCAATTTAAAGGCAACACCACCAAATATTAACTTGGTGTATGTAAACTTTTTTGACCTCCTGATAATCTGGCATGGTGATTAAATGCAGAAATAAATCTTTCTCTTGACCATTATTTTGGAGAAAAACTTGTGCCTTTGTCCCAAACAATATGGAGGGCATTGTACATATAAGTAAACTTACATATATATATATATATATATATATATAGAGAGAGAGAGAGAGAGAGTAGATGCACCAGAGGACAGTTGGGCATCCTACCCAGGATTGAGTTCTTACCTGGCCATAATGGAAGGATGAACTAAATGGGGGCAATACCCGGTCGGGATGTCATATGATCCCCGTTCTGGGTGGGATACCTGAAAGACAAGAACTGGCAGAAGAACACTGCTGGGAGTTCATCCCCCACTTTAATAGGTGGCAATGTCCCGCATATAGAGTCCCAGTTTTTGGACCCTTGGAGGGCTGCATGGGAGTTGCAGTTTAGAGGATCAGCCCTTTAGGGATCCCTTTTGGATGATAGAGGGTGCTGCCTAAGGAGGCTGTCCCTGGCTTTCTCATAACCTGGAAGCACTTCCAACTGGATACGTAACATCACCAGTAATCCTGGGTACCGCATTGTTTTGTCTGGGTGAGTCAGATTGGGAGGAAGAAAAGCAGCACTTGATTGGAGAAGAGCAGTGTGGTAGAGAGAGGAGATGAGAGTCTTGTTTTTGTGCTTATGTTTACAAGGTCTGTAGTAAATACCCTTTATTTAAACCCGGGACAGTATTGGTGTGTTCGTGTTATAGGGTTTGTGGCTCTGTGGTGCCCCCTAGCTGTCACTATTTATATATATATATTTTATTATATATTATATTATTTATACATTTAGAGAGAGTATGTACCTATGTAATGTTGCATTACTTCACAACAGGTCAGTTATTATCAGCCTAGTGATTTTGGTTTCTGAAACCTCTTGGAAAACAGTTGAAATATGTGGAACCATGGATTCTTACTGTTGCATTTCTGAGATTGTGTTTTTATGATGTAGGTACAAATAGGCATCTGTAATTATTTTTTAAATTTGTAATTTATTTTTTAAATTGAAATATCAATTAATTTAGTTGTGTTGTTAGTTTGAATGGACTCAACTCTTTTTTCATGATTTTTTTAGAACACCTTTTCAGATGTGGACTCTTACATGGTCAGCAGTTACTACAAGATGAATGATTATTTAACAAAGAATAAGGAATGGAAGACATATAGTAAGGGAATCAGAGAGCACATAATTTAACAATACAAACCAGTTAAACAGTATCTGAAGAGAAAGGCAAACATCCATTAGTTTAACCACAAAAAAATAAGTAAAACTATAGCATGTAATGTTTATGCTAGGTTACTGATTCATCTCTACTGCATTGTGTTACATTTTTTATTGGTATTACAATTTGTTTTATCGACTGTTAGCGACTGCTGATGTGATATTGATCTTCTCAATATGTACATCAGTTAGTGTTGATTTTGCTATGTAAGAAGTGACCGGGCAAGCAGATGAGTCTGAGAGGACAAGAAAGGCAGGGGTTACCACTCTGGTAGCTCCGTTTAATCAAAAGTCAAAAGACAGTTGCAAATGACTCAAAAAAAAAAAAAAAAACATATGTTGTCAATTTCTCCAGCAGGGGTTCACAGTAAGTGTTCTCTCCTCTGGGAAAGTCAGTTTTACATCTGATGTCACTTTCCGGGAGCGAGCCAGCTTTCTATTCTGGAGAGTGGAAAGGGTGGAGTTTCTTGGGTGGTGGGTGTGGTCAGTTGTCCCTCTTGGGCACTTTTCCTTGACTGAAGAGGAGGAAGGAGTCAGCACCCCCTCTAATTCTAGGGTGGTATTGCTTACCTTGTCAGAGCCAGGAAGATGGTACCAGATGCACATGCATGACAGCTGACTGAAGATTATTTATTGAAAATATTCAATGCTAACCATTCTGGAGACAGGTTTTCTTTACTCTTTAAGTTTTGTATAGCTATTAAAAACTTTCATTACTTATTTCTCTTATAGAAGATAATAATGGATTATTAATTTGTCTGCTCTCAGAATTATGGCTTGCACACCCAAATTTTACCCACTCTCATTAAGCTTTGCTTTATCTCCAGTAGTAGTGAGACGAGAATTTGTGAAGTGCTACTTCAGGCTTATAAGTAATGTTTGCTCTGAATATTTACTGTATATATTTGTGCCTTTTATGTTGACTTGTTCATCCATGTAGTAGTCCTGGCAGCACTTCATTGATTTGCCCAAGATGCTGAGGAGCTTGTTGCAAGGACATTGTATGAAGCTCTAGCTGTTCATTTGTTAGATGGACTGGGTGGTGTTGCTCCTTGGAAGTATGGGAAAGATGAACTGCTGCTGTCTGCAAAGCTGATTCACTCAGACTCAGCTGGACTGGACTCTTCAGTTATCTGGGAAGACTCTTCTGACAATGGCAGTGAATAGCTTCAGTACTCCAGGTTGGAGATGATGTTCCAGAATGGGATATAAAGAGCCAGCACAGATCAGATTATGTTTAATTGCTGTAGATTATGGAGTTTAGATTTTTGATTGGTTTTTAATTAAAAAAAACTACTATTTCATTTTGTTCACTGCATATAACTTCAAGATACATTTGGAGTGTGGTTGTGCATCTTGACATTTACTTCTTATTACAAAACAAAGTGGAAATTGCCCAATTGATAGGCTTTTAGTGGTACATAAGGCCTGCTATGACCGCAGATTTAACAGGGAAGTGGAAATTCAACTGTTCCCAAATGAAACAATAAATGAATGACTGAATTTCACCTCTACCAACAGTTTGTTCAGCTCTGTACTTCATCTGATAGCAAAGGCGTAAACCAGAGTTGAGGTAACACCTCTCCAGAGACTTCTTCAGATGAAAAGGCACCCAGATGGACATTCGTTTAAGGCTTGTAACTATAAACAGCTCTGCCTAGATGTGATGGACAAAATAATACAACTAGAAGCAGGCACATGATCTGTAATTGGAAGTGACCAGGTTACACCTTCATTCATAACTAAGTGCATTTTTCTTTTCTCTCTCTTTTGAGGTGAAAAATGATGATCCGCTGTCTCGGGGGTGAGAAACCAACCACTTCACAGGGCAAAAAGTACACAAACGTTCCTTGGCCAGAAGTTATTGTCCATAGAACCTTGGAGATGAACGCCCTAAAGTAGGTCTAAGGTTTACTCTTCCAAGCCAAACTCTGTACCAATGACTGAAACCAGTCTGAGAAGCAACATTTCTTCAAGAAGGGACCTTCAGATCCTTGTGTGCCAGATACAGTTAACACTTTTCCCTATGCAGTTGCAGAGGAAACAGCAAAGAGTCTAACAGAGAACTGAGGAAGACCGGATTACATCACACCACAGACAAACGGCCATGTAGCAAAAACCAAGAGAGCACTTCAATGTGAGAAAAGTCTTCCACTTGAACCCAGAGAAACACCACACAAGTCCACAAAGCATCAGACATCATCCTTAAAGGCCAGTTTATTGTAAAACTGTTTATTGGTGCCAAGATAAATTAAAACTCCAAATTGCCAGTAAACAGCCAACGTCTTCTGTGTTATGTTTGTCTGTCTTGTGTCCTGTCTTCTATGTTGATATATATTCAATTTTCATCTTTCATTAATCCTTGAATTTATACCTAAATTGTATTATTCTGTTTCTTAAAACGAGTGTGCTTCACTTAACTTGATATAAGCCTAACAGTCAGCCTACACAGAAGGGTTAGGAAGTGGGGGCCTTAGCAAATTATTTAATTAATTATTGGCAACACTGATAATTAATTAACTAATTGAATAACATCAATCAATTGATTTTTCTTATCACATCATAAACACATTCCTTTAGTGGTCTAGGAATAAGGACCCTCTTTTGTGATGAAAGTGATAATAAAAGTATACAAAAAAATGTACAGTGTGATTCTGCAAATGCCCCATAAAACACTACTGGCATTTCCCTTGGTAGATCTTTGAATGTCTTCCTTCTTAGTAGTCCTTGTAACTGCATGATAGGACATGAAAATGATGTTGGATTATTTGACAGTCTTAATCTAAAGTCCGTAAAGCCACTCTGTTACCCATCTTAACATTAATCACACACTTAATCAGTAAAAATAAGAGTGTCGTTCATATTCTTCTATATAACTGAATATTGAAATACACATTATAATAAATCGCTAAGCTCTCCATTTCTAGATTTGCTACATTTTCATTGGTTACAGTTTAACACTACAGGTCAGGTCTGGTTGGGGAGCATGCACTGGCACAGCACGTTGGCGCACCCACCACACAACAAAACAGCCCAGGATCCTGGTTGGCAACCCCCCCAGGCAGACACCCCATCCAATCCCACCCTCCGGAAATGACCCTCTATCTGCCACAGCCATGTGTTATGCGGGCGACCCCTTGGCCTGATCCAGCTGCTTGGGTCCTTAACAATGGATCACCCTCGGCGAATCACGCCATAGGGCCGTAGTGCCGTAGCTGACGCCCTCTCACAATTCAGATAATGTGCCTCACTCTGGACATGATGACCAACTACTCATTCAACACAAAGTCAAACCAGCTGTACCCAAGGATTCTCCGAAGAGACACAGTACCAAGGCAGTCCAGTCTTCATCACAGGTAAATGGATAGCGTCCATGTCTCGCAACCAAATAGCAAAACAAGAAGCACCGGGACTCTAAGTATATTACGCATTATGCCATTTGAGCTGGCAGCACATTTTAGTAACCTTAAGAAGAAAATTCAGTCCACCATGCTGTCAGGTTTCAATTACTTTGTTTTATATGTAGAAGCTTTCTTTTTTAAACATTTGTGGAGTGTGCTGCTATTTACTGGTGACCAGCAACCATCAAAGTACTCCCTTACAGTAATCACAACTGTATTTGAATCTGTTTTGTGAGCCACGCTTGGGTTTTCAATGTGTCATTGGGCTTTTTCCATAAAATACCATTCTACACATTTTTGTTCCAACCTGTTTATCTGAAAGATGTTGCTGTTGACAGAATTTCATTTTATGGCTTATTAGTGCTTTCTTGCTGCCATGTCAGGTCATTCTTATGTAGTAAATGTTTTCTTTCCTGAGGATATCATCCAAACGATTTATGGCCTCAGTCTCCCATTTTTTCTCTTCCACTTTTTTCCCCAAATATTTTATTAAAGCAGATACTTCATAATAATCATAAAGGTGTAAATAACGCTGAGTTAGATGGTGACACTACTGAGCCTTTCTTTTTGGCATCTGTTATAAGTAAAAGAAGCAGTTACAGTTTGAGAATGAACTTAACTAAAACAAAGCACACAAGAGTCACTTCAGCAGCAGTAATTCACTTCTAATTCAGAAAAAAAATGGTTGAACTAAAAAAAAAAAAACAGCAACAACATTGCAGTTACTCGGCCCCTCTGGGACCAACATGAACACTCCTGCCCTAGAGGTTTATTTCCTACTAGAATACAATCATCTGATGTTTTTATTTTACTCATTTGCATTGCTAGCTGAATAGAGCTTCTGCTAGCTTCATTTTTTTTAGCAAAATCTTGTTTCCATTTACTAATCTGATGTCTCCTAATATCACTTTTAATAGCAGTCCATACAGATCTTTAAATGTACTACTTGACTGACTTTGTATTAATTTGCTATTGTTTAGTATTTCTTAGCCTGCGGTGGACTGGCGCCCTGCCTGGGGTTTGTTTCCTGCCTTGCGCCCTGTGTTGGCTGGGATTGGCTCCAGCAGACCCCCGTGACCCTGTAGTTAGGATATATCGGGCTGGATAATGGATGGATGGATAGTATTTCTTAGCACATCCTTACAGAAGATAACTTCATAAGAATAAGCTGAAATGAAGACGTCAAATCCAGAAATTCTCACCACTCCTCTGGGTAATGCAATACAAAGGAAAAAAAATACTAAAGCCTCAGGCTTCACACCAAAGAGGAGGAACTGAAGTCGAAGTGCTGCACTTTGGGAGCCCTTTTTACTGCACTTTAACTGAGCCACCTACTGCCATCTAGTGGACAGATACTGATCAGATTAGCCAGTAAACAGTGAGTCTAATAGATAGACTGGGGGAGTTTGACTACCCAAGACAATTAATTCCCCAGTGTGATAGGTGGCAGGGCTTCTCTGGCATGGTCACAGACTGGACACCAGCAGCGTTGTGTGGAAGTTGTAGTTCTGAAGAGCAGTCGTGTTGAGGTCCCTGGGTGATGCCAGAAGGTGCTGCTGGCAGGCGTCCTCCCTGTTTTGGATATATATATATATATATAGTAATCACAAAGGGACACAAGAGAGCCCCAAACCACAGAAGCAGCAATACAGCCCACAATATATGAATAAAATAAACAGATTTTATTCCACAAAGCACCTTCCAATTAACACCTCTCCAACAGTCAGTCATTATCCAACCCTGCTATATCCTAACACAGGGTCACAGGGGTCTGCTGGAGCCAATCCCAGCCAGCACAGGGTGCAAAGCAGGAACAAATCCCGGGCAGGGCGCCAGCCCACCACAGGGCACACACACACACACACACACACCAAGCACACACTAGGGACAATTTAGGATCACCAATGCACCTAACCTGCATGTCTTTGGACTGTGGGAGGAAACCCATGCAGACACGGGTAGAACATGCAAACTCCACGCAGGGAGGACCCAGGAAGCGAGCCCAGGTCTCCTTACTGCGAGACAGCAGTGCTACCACTGCGCCACTGTGCCGCCCTACCTCTCCAACAATTATTGATGGTTAATTATTCAATAAACCATCAATAAATCACCAATTCTTTCTCCTTCTCTCCTCTGCTGAGTGTTGCCCGCTGCCTCCCGACTCTGGCAGCAGGCTCCTTTTTAAGCCAGACCAGAGAATACTTCTAGTGCCATTCTGTCTCTTCAAGAAAGCACTTCCGAGCTATAAACAAAGTAGGGTGGTCCTTCCCAGACAGCATCCTCCATCGACCCCAAGCTACCCCTACATCTCCCTAGCACCCCGCCGATGTCCTGAATGGGTTCTCATGCGAGGACCACTGCCATCTCGTGCATGCGGGATGGAAGCACTCCTAAGTTCCAGCTTCCACTAGTCCATCAATTATTTTATACTATCAGGGCACAAAGTTATCATTTTGTTCGGCCAGCCAGTCCATTCAGCCAATCCATTTGTTGTTCCTCCAGTCCTGTACAATGTATTTTAGGGCTGGGAATCAATTAAAAAAATTGATTTTTAAATCAATTAAAAGAAATATTTTTGTTTCTGTTTTGAATTCAAATGCAGTTTAAAAGCATTTTTTTTTTCAGAAATTAAAAGAGCTTGAGTTTACAATATTCATGTCCATGTCTATTATTTGAATCTGTCGCCCACTAAAACCCTTTTAAATTAAAAAAACACATTTGCGATTTGGGGCAAATTTACGTGTGCAATTACATACGATTAATCAAGATTAATTATTACACAGCCTCTAATTAATTGGATTAATTTTTTTAATCGAGTCCCACCCCTAATATATATATGTAGATATATATGTAGATTTGTATATATATATGTGTATATACAGTATATATGTAAATATGTATATGTGTATATATGTATATATGTGTTTGTGTGTATATATATATGTGTATATATGTATATATATTATAAAACAATTATATTGTCAATCATGTTACGTTATTATTAAAATGTTTCCTTTTCTTTTTAGTTCTCTGCTGCCAAACGCGGGTATTTTGCTATGTATATATATATATATATATATATATATATATATATATATATATATAT
>JANRMT010062796.1:43494884-43558416 GCA_026402145.1 Polypterus bichir lapradei
TATATATATATATATATATATATATATATATATATATATATATATATGTATAGATAGAGAGAGAGAGAGAGAGAGAGAGAGATGACAACACTCATATCAATGACAAAACAATTACATTAACAATCATGTTACGTTATTTTTAAACTATTTCCTTTTCTTTTTCATAACTTCTTTAACACACTACTTCTCCGCTGCGAAGCGCGGGTATTCTGCTAGTTAATACATAAATTACAAAGTAATTACACATTGAATCACAAATTTAACGTAGAATCAACACAAAGGAATTAAAAAAAATTAATGGCATAGTTTAAACTTAAACAATTACCTTAAACCTCAACTTTTAACAAAATCCTACTTGAGCAAGTACAAAATGAATTGAAATGCCTTCCTAAAAGGCAAGTTGAAAAGAAGGCAGTGAGAAAATGAGGCCAATGTATTAATTTTAAAATTGGCATAGCATAGAGACACAGACATGTTAAACTAAAAAACGATCAAAATGACTGTTGACTTTGAATGCAATGCTAAAGAGTGACTTAACTGAAATAATACGAATCTGTTAAATGGGCATTCATTCACATTTGTGTTAAAACTTTGCAAATACTATCCTCGATTGTTCACCAACGACTTAATGATTTGACTATACACAGGTGTTTTTCCACTGGGGTGTCATTGAAATAACAGTGTAGTGCTGCTGGGTCCACACCTGAGAGCTGCTTTGCAAACACAGCACTTAGAGAGCACTTTAGCAGCCAGGAGATGTGTTGGGGGTCCATCTGCCTGGGTGTGTTTCTGCCAGTGACTCTCACAGAGCCAACTCGTAAGCATACGAGTTGCCTCTGACCCCAAGTCAGTAGAGTTAGGCAGAGAGAGGACCGCCTGTATGAGTAGGCAAAGGGACGGAGCAGCTGGTAAATGTGTCTGGTGCATGCCCAGCAGTATGCGTGGGACAAACATCAACAAGACTCACAACAAGTATACATGAACATCGCAATGCCATCAGAAGGAAAGATCCATGGTCTCTGATTTACACACATACAAGTTCCACCGGATACACGTTTAACTAGGACACTGTGAAAGTAAAATTCAGGGCCAATACCAAAGGTGTCAGAGAGCTGACTGAATATTGGCTCTCTAATGAAAAACGCTATTAACAGACATTTGGACTTGAACCCAGCCTATGCAGGGTTAAAAAGAAGAACATCCAAATAATAAAAAAGATTTTATGACCAACACCCTCCAAACCTCACCTTATTAATCCACCTCCCCCTTACAACCTCACCCCTCCCACCACCAACTTTCACTTTCTATACATTGCCTTTGATTCCTGTATGTCTAATCATTTTCTTCTGATTATGACATTTGGTAGTTTGTCAAAAGCTGACAAAAAAAAAACAATTTTAAGATACAAGACTCATTTTCACCCTCTGTGGATCTCTAACTACAAATATGCAAACCGTATCACAGACCTTATATATACAAATTGGTGATGGAGTTGCTTTCTTTTAGCTTCATGCTTTAGCTTTGTACTTCTTTCTTCTTCCGACTTGTTAACTTGGGACCACATCGCCAGCTCTTTGAGCTTCATGTTGTAGCCTCGCATTTCCGGGCTGCCTCACACTTCTGGGCTGCCTCCACGCTGGAAGGACAGGGGGAGGGAGCATATTCACAGCATTACCTCCCCCAGAGCTGTAGATGGCAGCCCCCCTGTGTTTTAGCGGTGCCTCTGACTCCCGCAGGGCTCCATGGAGCTGGAGTTTGGAGCAGCCCTGTTAGGTTCCATGAGTGCCGCCAGGGCTTCAGTTACTGCTGAGCCCTGGAGTGCAGCTCTTCTGCCACACCCCGAAATGTGTCAACGAGCACCTGGAGGACTTCTGGGTGCCATATAAAAGGAGCAAACAGACACTATTTTGACAGCCACAGCCAGGAAGAGGGAAACGAAGCTTGCCAGGAGGAGTGGAGAAGAAAAAGAAAAAGAGAGAAAGAAGAATATATATATATAGTAAAGGCCAGCCCTGACACCGACAGATGCAGGACACAAGTTCAAAGAACACAGGGCTTTTATTTTCTTTTTCTTCCCTCGTGGAGAATGTCTTCCCCGTTCCCACAAGTACATAACACAGTCCCAAACACAATACAACACTTTTCTTTACTTTCTCTTTCTTCTCTATTTTCTATCTCCTCCACTCCTCCCAGCAAGCTTTGTCTCCCTCCTTCCGACTCTGGCTCCCAGAGCATTGGCTGCTGGCTCCTTTTATAACACACCCGGAAGTGCTCCAGGTGTTTGACGACCTATTTTCTGCAGCACTTCTGGGTGTGGCAGAAGAGCTGCTCTGTAGGGCTGAGGAGCTGCTACAGCACTCCCTGGTGGCATCCACGGATCCCAACAGGGCTGCACCACACTTCAACTCCCATGAAGCCCTGCGGGACTCCTAGGCATTGCTGCAACCCAGAGGGGCTGCCATCTAGCATTCCGGGGGAGGTACTGTCCTGACCAGGCTTGCTCCCCCGGTCCATACAAGGGAGAAGCGTTCTGGCCAGGCAAGGGCCCTGGTTGGCCGGCCCAATATATATATATATATATTGTGATGAGCGGCTGGGGGTGGTACCCAGCCAGGATGCCTTGAACAACCGGGTGGGGGACTACGCCTCCTCCGGACCACAAGAGGGCAGCCGCTCTGGTTGGTATCGGGACAACAGGAACGGAGCATGGAAGCTCAACCCTATAGGGGCCCGTGGTCACTGCCGGGGGCGCCCAAACGCCTGAGAAGCCCTGGACGTCAGCACTTCCGCCGCAACCGGAGGTGCTGGGGGAAGGAAAACCAGGGACACCTGGAGTGCTTCTGGGTGCTAGTGCGGCACTTCCGCCACACCAGGAAGTGCCACCGAAAGCTCATCAGGAGGCACCTGGAGCACAGCCAGGTGAACATAAAAGGGACTGCCTCCCTCCATTCAGTAGCTAGAGTCGGGTGGAAGAGGATGAAGCCTGTAGGACAGGAGAGGAGTGGAGGCAGTGAAGAGAGGCATTGGTGAAAGAGGCCTAGACCGAGGGTGCTTGGTGCAGAGGCACTGGGTTGTGTGCGGTACACTTAATTATAGTAATGTATAATAAACATGTGCGGGGATTTGAACAATCGGTGTCTGCCTGTCTGTGTCCGGGCTGCTCTCCACAATATATATCTTCTTATATAATACGCTTTCGTTTGTCTGTCCAGGATTTTAAATCAACTGTAGCTCGCAAACCGTTCCATCTATTGACCTGAAATTTGGTACACATATACTACGTGACGTCTACTATCCACTTTCAGGGTGATGATTTTTATTACTCTTTTTATTTTTATTTTATTTTATTGTAGAATCAACTCTCGGCAGCACGCAGCAGGGCGACCATGCGGCGCATGCGTAAGTGCACCGTTCTCATTCCCTACCACCTTCACGATCACTTCCCCTACCTCTTCATATCTTAAGTCTTCAATTTGCCTCAAGAGTGATTTAAGTGCCAGCTTAAGTGAGAAATTAAGAAAAACGTACTAAGTAATTGCAACACAAAAACTAACTTAATCAGTTTTAACACGAAAAGATGCCAACGGAAGAAGAGAAGCAGCGGGCCGCTAGGGTGGAGAAAAGAAGAGCTGCTCAGGAAGCAGCAAGCGCATCAACCTCTGAGCAAACGAATGCTAAACATACAGAGAAAGAAAGAGGATGAAAACTATGAATGCTCAAGTCAAGTGTATTCACTGCACGTTATCGTGCAGTGCAACGTTACTGGTATATATATGTATATATATACTGTATATACTACCAGTAAATGTTTTAGAACATCTCAGTTTTTCCCATTTTTCTTCAAATTTAATCAGCTGAAATGCAATAATTGACCTAAAATGGTGAAAAGGTAAGCAGTAAACTGTCAAAAGGAAATTTTAGAATATTCCTTCTTTAAGGAACAACTAATAGGTTAGAACCTACACAGGAACACTTCCATGGCCTCAGGAGGCAGTTCTCCTCTGTCCTTCCCTTATTTAGGCTTGTTGACTAGGAAGGATACCAACATCCAACCAGGCCATGATGCCAGCCCAACCTTGCCCTCTGAATATACAATGTGATATTCCTAAAGGATTCTGGCAAGGTTTGTATTAATATACAGGGGTGTATATGTGTACTAATAGGTTTAATCAAAACTATTGTCACATGCGCATGCACATGGGAGATAGCTTAAGGGCTCTGGTGATGGTAATTACCATCCGAACAAGGGTTGGTGCTGTTGCTTAATGCTTTTTCTATTCCTCCTTTCCACCTCTGACATCACTTCTGTCATCCACCTTTCTGGATCCACCACTTCCTGCCCAGGCCACATAAAACCGGATAAGCCGTCATCTTAAGCCAGTCCATTTTTGACTCCCGTCTATGAAGATGTACTTGCATTTTCTTTGACTTTTTCATTATTTTCATTTCAACCACTTACACTGGGTTCACCACAGGGCCCCAAAACTCTTACGACGTTATGTTTTTGTGACACTATGCATGTGTTTGTGTGTGTGTTATTAAAGCAAACATTAGTGAAGACACTTCCACATATTATGTTCAATGCAAACTTGAAAAAGAAAACTGACTTCTTTTCTTTTGCTAATTTTATTTTCAAAGGAATAAACCTCTTGTCTCTTTCAGCCGCTTGGCTTTCTGCTTTCTACAATAAATCTTCGGGTGGTTTTCAAGGTATCTGTGAACTAAGGCTTGAAGTAAGCCAGGATGAGGCACAGAGGGGAAAATAAAGATTTTTCAGTTTCCACAGTGCTTGCATTGATATGAACAATATAATTTAACAAGGAGCTTTCTGTGTGATTGTCTTTCCCAAATGACCACCAGTGAGAACACTAACTACAGAAGTTTAGAACATTAGAACAATCTAGATGAGAACAGGCCATTCAGCCCAATAAAGCTTGCCATTCCTATCCACTTATTTCTTCTAAAAAAACATCAAGTCAAGTTTTGAAAGTCCCTAAAGTCTTACTGTCTACCACACTACTTGGTAGTTTATTCCAAGTGTCTATCATTATTTGTGTAAAGAAAAACTTCCTAATGTTTGTGCAAAATTTACCTTTAACAAGTTTCCAACTGTGTCCATGTGTTCTTTGTAAACTCATTTTAAAATAACAGCTTCGATCCACTGTACTAATTCCCTTCCAACTCATTAATTTGGGGCCACATTGCCAGCTCTTTCAATCATGTCACCTCTTAATCTTCTTTTGCTTAAACTGTATAGGCTCAGCTCTTTTAATCTTTCCTCATAATTCAACCCCTTTATCACTGAAATCAGCCTAGTCGCTCTTCTCTGGACCTTTTCTAGTGCTGCTATGTCTTTTTTGTAGCATGGAGACCAAACCTGCACACAGTACAGTGATCCCTCGCTATATCACGCTTCGACTTTCGCGGCTTCACTCTATCGCGATTTTTTTCTCATACACGCTTACGTCACTACGCATGCGCTTTCTGAGAACTTTTAGCAAAGCCCTACGATGGCTCCTAAACGTGCTGCTTTTTCTATGCCTTCTGACAATAAAACTAAGCGCCGGAGGAAGATGCTTACTATCCAGGAGAAGGTGAAACTCTTGGATATGATTAAAGATGGCAATACCCTACAAAAGCCTCCTCACGCATATGAAAAGACAGCGCCAGCAACTGCCTATCAAGATGTTCTTCAGCCGCGCACCCAGACAACCCACTGCCTACTCCTAGTACTTCTTCACTGAAGACAACAACGCACCTGCTGAAGATACTGCACCACCTCTGAAGACTCTCCTACTGAGGTCATGCTTTCATAGGTTAGTGGTTGTGTGTAAGAACTGTGTGTGTTTGTGTGCAATTAAATGTACAGTACAATAATCTACTATATAAAAGCGTTCGGGATTGTCCTTCCGTCCAGTGAGTGCAAAGCGTAGCGGTATTCCGCTTATTACAGACTTACTACTTGCGGCTTGAGGTACGAAGCGACACGATGTGAGCAGAGTTCTGGTGCTCTCATCGTTCCCTTGCTTTTGTGCATGATGCGCTGGAAAAATAGACAAAATTATGTCTCTGGAAATAATTAATGTTGATGGAGTACAAATGCCTCACCGCGTAGTAAATATCAGGGTAGATGGTGCTTGCTTATTCTCATCTATAGCTTATTTAGTGCATGAAACTCCGTCTTTAGCGGTACAGATTCGGGCTGACATTGTACGACTTTGGACAGGCACTTGAGGGGATAAAAAAAACTTCGGTTTACAGGAGATGTTATGAATGGGCACTTTGATGTTCTCATTCCCTACACTTACATGCCTGATGTACACATGGAGCGCACAAAAATTGAGAATAAAAGTCGGTCGCCTTAAAAGTCAAGTGCGCCTAGTAATATGATATTTGTAATGTCTAATATGTCTTATTTACTCTTATTTTGTCTAATATATTGGGTAATACGAGGGTAATGGTGACTAAAGGGTGTTATTTCATGTCTAGAGGGCTCTAATACTGTTAAAAAACGTATTTAGAAGGTCGTAAACAGGTTTTCTATACTCTAACTGCGAAAATATTCGATTTTTAAATAAAAAATCCTACTTCGCGAAAATTCATTTATCACGGTAGAGTCTGGAACGGATTAACCGTGATAAACGAGGGTTCACTGTACTCCAGATGAGGCCTAACCAGTGCTTTATAAAGGCTGAGCATAACCTCCTTGGACGTGTACTTCACACACCATGCTATATAACCTAACATTCTGTTTGCCTTCTTAATGGCTTCTGAACACTGTCTGGAAGTTGATAACTTAGAGTCCTCTTAAATCCTTCTCATAAGGTGTACTCTAGATTTTCCGACCGCCCATTGTTCATTCAAGCCTAACATTTTTACTTCCATTTTTACTTTACATTTTGGCCTTCTTCTTTTCCATATGAAATACTTACAAACGTAACCCCTTGCACTTACAGTAAAGGGTTGTTTGTCATCTTAAATAAATAAACAAATTGTTTCGAGTTGCTAGTGGTCCACTGAAGAAAACATGACACATCTATATAATACAAATAAGATTGGAACTTCAAGCCAATGTTACTTTACAATATATAATAAACCTTATCTTTTGACCTTCAATAAGAGAGACAGAGAGCCCCAACCCATGGAAGCTTCTTGTCATCTACCATTCCTGCTTTCTCTCTCAGATATCACTTATTACATTTTTCTCTTGAGTTTCCCCAGTTCTGTCTGCCTCTGGAAGAGCCTAAACAGCCATGGATCTTAAAGGTTACTGGATGTGCAAAATGGCACAATGAATACCTTCATAATGAACCCTTATATTTAGTTTTATGGAAGCAAAAAATGGAATGTATACCATTAAATGCCATGAAAAACTGCATGTAAAGACATTAAGCTTTTGTGACCAGTTTGTTAAAAATGATTATAATTGTGAACAATAAAATAAAACATTTCCAAAAATTAAATTCAATATAATTTTAATGGGACCCAAACCTCAACCCCAATGTGTGTTTTATTCTACAGATGTAAAACCCTGCTCAGAAATTTCTTCATATCCTCACCGAGGAACTCATCCTTATTACTCACTGTGGAGGTTCAGAGGAATAGAGCAAATAAATAGAATAACACATCAAATTGTCATCAAATTTTTATATTCTCCAAGTGTGCTTAGGGGTGGCATCAACACCTAGTGAAGACTATTATCTTCAATATTCACTGCATCAAATGGTGTTATGTACCAGTTGGACGCAGCTGTATAGGAGAATCTCCTGAAATACATATAACTTAATAGCTGTATGTGCTTAAAGCTATTGAAAGAGGACTGAAACTCTATATCAGAGGTTCTCAACCTGTGGGGTGGGCCCCCCTAGGGGGGCGCGAAGTAACAAAAAGGGGGGCGCAAAGATGTTAAAAAATGAAAACAAGAATCAAAAATATGAAAAAAACATCTGTCGAAACCAAAACAAATTAACGTAAACTATATTCTGATACTAGAATAATAAATATAGAGTTAGATAAATGTCGATAAAAGTTAAGTAGGTATAATAAAATATGCATCTACATTTCAAAAAAATGTTAGGGGGACCCCTATTGAACCAGATGTTTTTCTATTATAGAATCTGTGTTTTATGAATAGGTATTGTCTATACATCCCCTGTCTTCTGTAAATAGTTTCTTTTTTCTATAATTGAGAGAAAACCCAAAGAGATTTATTGATCTGTTTTATGCCATGAAGAGCTTTTTGATAATATATAAGCTATATCTGTTGTAAACGTGACAAAAGTCATAAACAGATGTATTGGATTGTATCTCTTTTCAATAAAAACTTGATGTTGGGGGGGGGGCGCGATTAAAACTGTTATGAAAACTCGGGTCGCAAATACTTAAAGGTTGAGAAACGCTGCTCTATATGAAGAAATGCCACCTTAAAAAGATTTAAGTGTCTCTTCTAGGCTATCTGATATCTGTTTCTGGCCTTCTTTTTCTCCCAGTGATCTCAGAATCTGTGGCCTTCTGTTTGACAGCTTCCTCAAATGTAATTCCCAATTATGCTACACTCTTTTTGAGCTCAGACATACTTTGTTAAGGAAGTGCTGAGACTGGACTGAAATTGCAGAATTTGTGAGATTTTCACTTAAGACAAACACACCCCTACATATGCACCGAGACTATGGTCACATAATTCATACTCAGAAATCAACCATTACATTTTTTTGAACACTGTCAGGTGAAAGGAAATATTCTAATATGGGACTAGACAGAACTAGCTATATACAGTATTATGGATACATCTTTGATTTTATGCACCATGTTTTAGTTCCAGTAGGCCAGTGTCAAATATAAAGTTATGGAGCCATTCTCAGGATAGGTAAAGGCTTTACTGACACGTATAGAGTCATGTAGTATTGCTAAGTCAATGACTGAATTACAGCATTGATAACATTTCTTAAATACACAGCAGTATGTGATTAGTGACCGGTTCTTGTAAGTTATTGATAAACAGGACCCTGGAATCAGGATGTTTTCTTTGTTCCTGCAAGAGGCAGCTCTTCTCTGCCCTAACATTGTGCATACCAGCACAGCTGAGACCTAAGCAAGACTAGGTCACAGATCAAATGATTTTAATTAAAAGGTTTGCTAATAGTGAAAGCTAATGGTAAACATCATAATTGATACAACAAGGAATGCTTAGTCCATCTGATACAATGTATGTGCCGAGTAATGTTACAAATTTATTAGAAGTTGAAAGAATTCTAGCAGTAACCTTGAAAGGTCCTTTAGGAAGAAGTCCCAATAATATTTTGAACACTTGCACTCTGCTGCTAACAGGTTGCCTCTCTTGCATGGTGAAATTCTTCTCATTACGACATCATCCGCTTTGTTCCTGAGGACTAATTTGCTCTTATGCTCATTGACTATTACAGCAGATGGCAGCAGAGGATAAGACAACAGTTTCTACTGCAAAATGTAAAGAAGCAACTGAAAGCTTTCACTGTCTTGCATTTCTTCTTACTTGCATACACAAAACATAGTTGTTATTGAGCATTATAAGCTATTATTACTGAGTCAAGAAGGAAAAGGACTTGGGTGGCGTTAAACACCATGTTCTCGCTCCATGACTCGTTTTCTCAGATAAATATTCACTTCAAAAGAATGTAATTACCTCTCTGTGTTCTATGCCACAAATTCAAATAGTAGAGATAAAGCATTTGTGAGAATAACTCTTAATTCATTACTAAAACAAATTAGTTATGCAAAAACAATTGTGCAATATGAGGCTTGGTAAAAGAATAAGCATACACACTAGAAAATATTTTTACAGTAATGCAAGAAGTGAACAGTGCAAGTTGCAATAACAATGTAAAGTATTTAATTTTGAGAAAGACAAGCTGTTTAGTTAAGCAATACTATGATAGTGGAAAAAGAAAGCACTGTTGAAACTCACAAATGGTGTATTTGGTTAAGTAGTTATCGCTGAATTTGAACATCAGTTACAGAGAACAACAATAGGTCTGCTGAAAAGATCATTGGCACCAGTCTTCCCACCTTTCAGAGCCTGTACTATTCCAGAGTCATGAAGCAGGCAGGGAAAATCATCACTGACCCTCACCTCCAGGCCACAACCTCTTTGAACATCTCCTATCTGCCATGCGTTTTAGACTACACTACGCCAAAACAAGTGGATATGAGAACAATTTTGAGAGTCATCAAAATATGGAGTCAAATTCCTTGTATTTGTGTGTACTTGACCAATAAATGTTTCTCTGACTCTGATCCTGAAATGGCATTCCAAAGATTGGATCCTGATTGAACTACATAAAAGTCATTTCTATTTTTGATATTGTGCCATGTTGCTTTTCCATATCTGTCAGTCTGAGGAGTAGTGGGCACCAGTGTGCATTGCAGTGCTTCTTACACATTTCTGATTCAAGGCTGGAGGGCTTATCTGCCATAATGAGATACATGATGCCAGTTCTACTGGTCTGTCTCTCTGTCTCTGAATTGTCCCTATGACAGTCCATATATATCTCTGTTTGGCATTGCACTGACATCCTATCTAGAACTGCTTATTTTTAATCAGTAATATTTTCCAAGACCAAAGACAAACATTAGTGAAGATAGTGCTAAGATTCATAGAGACGTCCTCCAGTCCTATCCTCATTAGCTGTCTGTGTAATCAACTAGCAAGTGACTCTCATTACACACATGCACTATCCAGCTTCTCTGAATGAAGAGTAAGGCATCCATGGCGGTATAGGATTTTAAAAGAACAGTGCATCTGATGCTAGTGGGTGTAGATGCATGCTGCTGCCAAGCTCTGCAGCCATGGGGTGTGGCCAGGGATCATTAAGTAAAGCACCTGCACCTACTGCGTATAAAGGAGTCTGAGCAGGATAGACAAGATAAAGATCAAAATGGAGCATGACTGAATAAGAAAGGAAATCAAAGAAGTATGGCAAAGAAGGAAGGTGGCATAGCAGTTAGGGAAATGGTTAGCAGCACTCCTACGGTGGACCGGACCGATCCTGCTGCACAGTAATAAAGGAAAAAACATATTTATCCTGCAGATTCCTCCCTTCACTTTTAATTGCCCCTTTTATTTAAAATGGCTGTAATTCCCTGTGGCATTGTGTTTTGCCTTGACAATAAATAAGGCACAAGGCCATAACCTACTAACAGAAGTCATAGCTTTCATCTCAAACTGACTTTCTCACAAGAAACTATATCTCATACTAAAGGATCAGCAGTAGATTTTTTTAAAACCTCAGTTAGTATAAAGCCCGGTTTTGAAAGTTCAGAGTATTGAAAAATGTACAGTATACCTACACTATACTACAGTATAACAAAAATTGTTGTACATAACCAAAATAATTCATACTCTTAATAAAAGTGAGTTGTTATGGTGCAAAAAATTTGAACTTTTGGATTTAAAATGTTTTGGCCCTGACTTCAAACATATGATTGATAAAATTACTCGAACCAATTGAACTTTCAACTTGAACCTCTTGCGTCTTGAAAATTTGTGCATCCTTTTGACAGCTTTAAGCATAATTTGCAGAAAAATTGAGCAAAAGACTCTTTAGTCAAACAAGTCTAAAGTTTTACAGTGAAATTTTCAAATACCATAAATTCCCGCATATAGGACACAGTGGATTTTTGACCCTAAAAACCATGGAAAAACCTGTGTACCTGTTTATAGGACGCATCCTGATTTTGAGTTACTAATTAAAAGCTGCTGCCGCCAGCGCCAGTGATTGTATCTATGCGTTTGTGTTAGGCTAGAGTCTCTCTGAACAACAACAAAGAGCGAGAAATATACTAGACAGCGAAAACTGACATATTGGTAACATGAAAATTCAAAATAAAACAATTTCCAAAGGTTACAATAAGGCATACACGTGGCTTTATTGTAAAATGAGCTTTCAAACGCCGTGTCATTCTCCAAAATCAATACAGTATTAGCGACACTACACCTGAAAAATACTTTAATTTGAAATGCTGTGAAATGCCAGTGAGGGGGTGACGGCTAATAGCGTGCGGACTGAGGCATACCCCGGTAGCTACAATTGCAGCACTGCTAACCGACTGTCGCTTGAAAACAAACCTTGAAATTCAAATTGGATTCAAACCACTCCTCTCTGTCCCTGTCACACAGCCATCGAAGTCAAAGGAGAAGGTGAAGGAGAGGCACTGACACATGCGCACACGATCATAAAGTCCAATGGAGGAGCTGGGGGCGGGCATATGAGCAGGCAGTGTGCATGCCTCGAGAGCGAGGGTGGATGCGGGAGAAAGCGACTCAGGATGTGTTTGATGAGGAATTGGGAGCGGGCACATGAGCAGGAAGTGCGCATGCCTCGGGGAGGAGGGTTAGAGTTGGCGTGCGGGGCTCTGTCTTGCGTGCATGTGTATCCCATGGTTGGGCGACTTGGTGGATTATATATAGAAAAGCAGCCGGAACCGAAAAAAACAATGAAAAGTCAATGTGGCTCAGAGGTGCATGTGGACTGTAGCACAGACGAAAGCGACTGAGGCGGTGTTTGGTGAGGTGCTGTGTGCCTCGAGAGCAGGGGTGGACTTGGGAGGAGGGTTAGAGTTGACGGGCGGGGCTCTGTCTTGCGTGCGTCTTGCTTGCCATGGACTTAGTGAATTATATATATAGATTTATAATTTTTGTAATAAAAGTATCCATGTATAAGACCCACCTGGGTTTTTAGGCCTACTTCTTAAGAAAAAAAATGTGTCCTATATACGGGTATTTATGGTAATACCCAAGAAAGTCCAGGTTATACAGTTAGTTAAGTATAAATACAAGATGGAAATGACACGATATTCTTATCACCCAAACCAGTGGTTGTTAAACTTTTTTTTTCTGGTGACATAATTTGCCTTTTTCTTGTGACTTCGTGACCCTCAATCAATGCAGAGCATCATCCAGGGAAGCCAACCCCTATGTAGAATCTCTGTCAATCTTCATCCTTGTGGCAAGTTCCTCTTGCTCGCGATGACCCACCACTAGCAATTCCACAAACCATTCATGACTCTTTCCCATTTAGTACCATTGTGATTGACAACTCAGCGTGACATAAGTTCAGACATCATGACCCATAGTTTAAGAGTCACTGATATAAACCATAGGTTCTTAAACAGTGGTTCACGATGCGTTGCCACAGAGAGTTTAAACAAAATACATTGTTCCGCTACCACCTGTGTTCGTGAGGTGTGAGGAAACTGCTGAAAAATTAAGGGAAAGTTTATTTCAACCTGAAAACAGGAATCACTTTTTAATGCAAAAGCTTCTATTAAAAAATGTCAAATAATTTAAGCTGATTTGACAATAAACTACTTCTAGTTGATAATTGCAGCTGCTGGTCTAATAATCTAGAGAATGTCAGATTACACAACTACAAATTACAGGGTATGTCATATTAGACACATGCATGAGGGCGTTCAAGAATATTTTCACATCTCCAAAGTATTGTGAACTCTTTCCTGATTTTGACAGCTAACATGCTGCCTGACAGAGCCGGTGCATTATGAAGGCTCTACAGATGTGGTGTGTTTAGCAGCAGCCTCAACCCTTTGATTCTTTTTTCCCATTCTGTTATAGGATGTAAAATACACAACATCAGACAGATGCAGTCTCTCTTCTATTTTCCAGGTCCAAAACACCCATTTTCCTTATTCCTTATAGCAACATTGTTTGCATTGTGTTTCTAGCTGGGCACTCACTAGTTGTCAGCTCTTTTAAAAACAGATGTTTGATTTTTTCGGGATGAGTTGTCAGTGTATGTCAGATTTAATGACCAGTGTCACAGGAGTGCACCACTACAGCCTCTGACTCACTAATTTTGTGAAAATCACTGGAAAAGTAATGTGATTGGGTCTTTAGTTGAGGCAGAAAACTTCACAACTTTTATAAAGTATTTGGATGAGATCTTTCGTGAATTTAGCTATTTGTTAATCAAAAAAGATCAATGGACTGAACAGTCCCTCTGTCTCACTGTGGCACTTAATGTTTTCTTATCTGTATTCATATAACATCATGCTAGAGCACACACTCAATATCCTGTATGTTTTTTACTTTTTCAATTTTATAACAAGTATAGAATTGCAACAACTGTGTCTAAATACACAGTTTATTAAGATAACCAATCTGAAACTCACTTGGTCTTTTTCTTTAATTTCATTTTATTAAGGAAGACCCCTGGTGTGGGCAACTCCTTTGTCAAGCAGTGAGTACCTGTGCCTTAATAAGTCCTGCAGTATATCACTATACAAAACTTCACTGATGTTTTGATACTCTTTGAATGAAGAACAATTGATTGCCATAAAAAAAAACTAAGAGAATTGTTTACTAACATTTTAATACAGTTTAAAATAGTCTCTCCCAAAGTCTTTTTGTAACAGAGTTAAAAGATATCATGGCAAGTCACAATGACAGGGTAAGTTTAGAAGACGAAGTTAGGAACAAATTTCTCATGAGACCTGGTTAGTTAAAAAGACGCATATTTATTTATGTTTTATAGTCCCTCTCATTGTTAATATATTTTATAAATGAAGTAATGTATGGTATTACCATACCAATTGGGAAGTTAGTGAATTTAAAAAAAAATTGTGGTCACAAATGCTGATAGTGAATGAACCAGTATTTTAGGTAATCCTAAAGCAAATAATAGCCATTTACTACTTTATAACAAACCCTAAAACAATTCTTTGCTTGGTCTTAAATAATGATGAAATTGAATTTCCAGAGAAAATCACACTTTCATTTCCCCCAAAAATTCAAGAAATAAATTGTACATCTCAACAAACAAAATACAAAACAGGTATTTAGTTTCTATATGGAATTAATTCCACATTTGTCTGTTACTTAGTGCTTAAATATAAATCTCTACTAAAAAAGAAAATAAAGAATAAATCATAGCACGTCTATTTTGTGTAGTCATTTAATTGAGCCATGTGTTGTGGTTGTTCTGGTAGTACAATGTGTAAAAGAGGGGTGATAGGGACCTCTGGAAATGCACTAATTCGCAGGGTTTAGCTAACAGAAAGACGAGTGCAGGAGTCATGGTCAGATGACTGGCGATAGGAGACTATTGAATTCCAGTATTTATATTTATTTAACGTAAAAACATAACTGAAACAATGAACAAACAAACATGCTATAGATAAACCAATATGGCGGAAAGAAAAAGTCTGTCGTGAACAGGCAACCACTTCCGGTTGAGGGCGTGACCTCATTAAACTTTCTTACACAGCCGCCCCCAAATTTGCGCAACAAATTCGAAAACAGAAAGAAACTTTAAACTATTCTCACAATCTTAGGCATTATTAGTTAAGTCAGGAAGCAGTATAAGTCTTGACTCTTTACATTTATAACAACAGCCATTCATCTGAAGACAGGCTGTCCAAATTTAAGACCCCATCAATGGTTTAAGTGACTTTCCCAATTGTCCAGTTAAGTATAGTCGTGGGATAACTCCATAGGTATACTTCACCAATATGCAGAATGAGGTCAGTCAATAGCAGATGGGAAAACTGCTGATGACTGCCTGCTGCTGGGATAGATTGATCCTGGGTGTGGAAAGTGTTGATCACTGACTGCTACTGTTCCTGTTGTAGTTCTGGTTATTCCACCTGGTGATCTGCCTGGCTGGGAAAACTCTGGTTGTAACTGCTTCGGTACTGAATGAACTGTTTCAGTGCTTCTGTCTCATTGGCTGGAGGCATAGGGGCATTCATTTTGAACACTGTCTGCATTGACTGGAATGGAACTAAAATGTGGACATTAATTCCACTACTGTGGAATGCTTTGTTGAAAACAGCCTCAAACACTTTTGCCTGTGATGCAGTAGGAAGTGGTGAGGATGCTGGTGGCTGATCAAAGCTTAAGGATAGCGATATCTGCATTGAGTCCAAAGCTTCAGTCTGTGGTCGTGGGTCGATTCTGTGAGTGGTCAGATATGAAGATAATGATGTGGACAATGTTCCAGGTATAGGAGAGACCTTAGGAACTTGAGTGGCTTCAATTTCTGCTTGAGTTACAACTCTTACATTCCCAGAATCAATCAGCTGCTGGTTTTGATGGTTATAAATATTAGCTAGTTCTTGGTTCCTTGGAAGATGATGTTCAGTGCTTTGTAGGTTAGGTAGCATTGCCTCTTTTATGGCTTTAAAATGGGTCCCATCATTCTTACGCAGTAATGGGGTTGCATAGAGTTGCACTTCTTCACTACTCAATTTCATGGGTTTTGCTTGCAAAAGCTCTACAGCTGGTATGTTCAATTTTGATCGAGTAGCATGTTTCTCATTCGTGTAAGGAAGTTTGTCCATCTGACATTGAAACTCTATATAACTCATAATCTCAGATACTGGTGCACTAATGGATGTCAACATGCACGAGTGGTCATTTATCTGCAATTTCTGCAGACCTGTGGGACCTTGTAAAGTCCAGCCTAAATTAGTATGTATGGCTAATAGTGTGCCCCGTGGCCCCTGCATCACTGGGTGGCTTAGCACAATCAGATGAGGAAAGTCTGAACCAATGAGCAGCAAGGGATGGACCTTATTGATTTCTGGCAATGGAAGGCCCTGTAGGTAGTGGTAACGCTTCTGAAGCTTGGAAATTGGGAAGGAATACTCTGAGAACCCCAGATAGTTTGCAGTGAATGCCTGTGTGATCTTGTATTTCTTTTAGGGCTCTGCTATAGAAGAGATATCAAAAGTGACTGATGCCCCATTCACCTGTAAAAGGTCCTGTCTCACTGTTCTAAGAGTCAGTGTCTCTGCTCTCTGCTCCAACTTAAGACTCTGTACAGCTGAAGGCAAGATAATTGTTCTCTCTGAACCATCGTCTAGTATAGCAAAGGCCTCAATGCATTGTCCAGCATTGTGAAGTAGCACTTTTACAATCTTTACCATGACATTATGTAGTCTTGGTTGCTGATCAAAATATATAATTTCTGGCTGAACAACATTAGGACACTCTGCTTCGAGTTAGTAATTGTCTCATGCAAAATGGTTAGGTGAAGTTCCTTGCAAGAGCTGCATGACTTCTTTAAATTGCAAACTTCAGGTTTATGTGAACGTTTACATTTCCAAAAGCGGTTATTGTCTTTAATCCATTTTAAAACCTGATCAGTGCTTAACTTCTTAAATTCTGCACAGCTATTAAGGTAATGTTCTTTACAATCACAGTATGAACAGTATGGCATAGGATTTGGTTTACCTTTTGTCTGTGCACTGTAAAAAAAATAATGTTAAATTTATGGTGAAAAACTGGCAGCTGGGGTCGCCAGGATTTTACCATAAAAAAGAAGGTAACAATATTTTTTGGTCTACGGTACACTTTAAAAAATAATGTTAAATTTACGGTAAAATACTGGCAGGTGGGTTGCCAAAATTTTACTGTAATAAATAAGGTGACAATATTTTTAGGTCTACAGTATAATTTTGTAGTAAAAACTATTTGGTCTTTGCAACAAATTCCAACAGAAGGGAATGTTTAACCATAACCACAAATTCATGCTGTATAATAAATATGACAATCAATAAACAATATGTGTTGGCAGGGTCAAACCCCAGTACAGTACACGGTTTGCATCAGTCAAGTAACAACAACCAATAGCAAGCACATCCCATTTAATCATACACATCGAAAACAATTCAATGTTTAAGGAAGTTACGGCACGTTGTCTGGTGGGGAAGTAAAGTTTTCTTTTGTGGTGTATGGTGTCCTACTTATCGAATACAACCCACCATAAATCAGCTTCCATAACCTCAAAAAACCTTCAGCACGTGGGGAGAAATAAGTCTGCTAACTTAGGTTAAGTTTTTTTCCCTACTATTCAAAGGTATGCGGTTCACCAGGAACAATATTGTAAAAAGGGGCGTGTCCTTATGCAAATATCGTAACCGGTTTTACTGAAACAGTGATTTACCGTTTTACATTTTACCGTTGTTTACCTTCGTTATTTAACAGTTTTACACTGTAAAATTTAATTTTTTTCAGTATAACTGTAATGCATCAATAAACGGTATTTAGCATATTTTGAAGGTAGAAAAATATTGATTTTACAGAACTTGGCTGTGAAAAATAATGAAATTTATTGTTTAAGATATACAGGTAATTTTCAGTAGAACATAAGGTAACTTTCCTTTTTTTCAGAAAAGGTCTTTTACTTTCACCATTTACAGTATTTGTACCATTAAATTTACTGACATTTTTTACAGTGTGCAGGGCATGTTGCTGTTTCAGCTGGTCTTGCTTCAGCGCAGTAATGCACTGAGATGGGGTTTTCTTTCTTCTGGATTTAAGAGTGTGGTGTTCTTCTGTCTGACTTCATGACCTCACCTTGATAAAGAGGAACAGCTCGCTCTGAGATTCGTTTTGCTCGTGACTTGGTCTGCAAACAGATGGAGAGATCCTGCAGTGTATAAGTTGTGTCACCATTTCCAGTCAATATGCCTTTTGTTATGCAGTACTCCACAAATCCATCTCGAAAACTAGGAGGTAGTTTGCAGAGAAGACGATCGACATGAGCCACATTTCAGTTCATATCCATTATTTCCTTTGAGTGTTTTCAACATCCCAACAAGTGAGTGGACTGAGAGAGCAAATTCATCAAATGCCTCAGCGTCTCCTATTTTAATAGAAGGTGTATTCATCAGCACTCCAGTTTCACTCTGGACAAGTTGACGAGGCTGTCCATACACTATCCTTTAAAGCCTTTAATGCTGTTGTGTATGGATTTGCATCATGCATGCATGCTTTGGCTAATTTGTATGCACTTGGTAGTTTAAGCTAGTCCAAGTAACACTTGATACTTATACTGTTCAGTAAGGTGTGCATGGTTATTAATAAGACTGTCAAGTGCCATCATAAGAAGCACAAAGTCACTATCCTTACCACTCCCAAAGTAAGGCAGGGTTGGCTTTGGAATACCATGCGATGAGGCAATTAATAAATCCATCATATTTGCTGCAGGAAAATACACAGATGCTGTACTGTACTTGGTGCTGTGTGCACTGGATGATGAAACAGTGAAGATGCGGTGCTCGGCTGCATACCTGGCTGTTGACAATAAGGTCTCTTACTGTCTGAATCAGTTTTATTTAGTTTGACATCTGGGAAGTGAGCCGCCCCATAAGGGGGTCCATAAGGGGGTGCATTTGGGTTCAAAGCTGATGATGCTCCTTTCAGAGGCTGCTGTGTCACTTACGGGCATACAGTAGTTTAAATCCTTACTGTCCGTAGGTTCAGTGTATAGCATTCTATGAATAAACTTTGCTGTAGTGGCAGCAGGAATCTGTGATGTGCAATCACCCTGCAGTTTTACACCAGCATCCTTTGAAGGAATATTAGGAGGTGCCATTTGTGCATTGGTAATTATTTCACTTGCATTGAAGTATGGTGGATAACATACTTCCATTTGAGAGTCCACATTTACTCCTAGAAAAACGTCAGTAGACTGACAAGCACGCAAAGATAAACGTTCTTCATCCTCGTTCTGTTTAAGAAAGGCTGATATCAAACAAGCCTCCTGCAAGTCCATTTCTGCTTGTCTAAGACGCCGCTATCTAGAAAGCCTTTGCATTAAGCTCTCTCTCTTTGGCGAAGTGCGTCGCGGGCTTGGTTATCAACCTGGTTGCATAACTCTTAAGCTAGATTGTCTTCCTCTAACTGCCACTTAATCTCCTCCAGTTCAGCACGTTTCCTTTCCTCACTTACTATTGCTGATTGTGAGTCTCGAATGGAAATGGAGACTCGACTTAAATCTGTACGTATACTGGATTTATTGCTGCTGTGATCCGATTTTACTGATCGGTTACCTTCACGTGAAGGTGCGCTAATGGCACTACTCGGTTTGCTACATTCGCTTTGCTTAGAACATGCGATAGAGGACGCGTTTCCTCTGGAAGGAGAGTATCCCACATCATAGTCTGAAAGGTGTGCTGGAATTCTTGTCTCTCGGCAGCCATGGCTGCGTACTGCGAGCTTACTGTGCACGCCGACTGAGCCCACTGGCTGAAAGGCTGTCGCAGCGCCCACAGACAGGTCGTCTACATTGTGTGTGAACCCGGGTCTGAAGAAACGGTTTGGCTTGACGCGGGATGTCAACTCGGGTATTCTCCTCTGCATCGTTGCTCGGTTTGACGAGGTTAAGCTCCTCCGTACACACTGCCTTGTCCATTTTGCTCTCGATCGGTCTGTTTTGCTTTCCGGCTCGAAGGACCATGTAAAAGAGGGGTGATAGGCAGTGGCGGTTTTTGATATGGGCGGCACCTTGGGTATCAGCAAAATTTATTTATTTATTTATTTTTGCGCGCGCCCATGCTGCCCCGACATCATGCCAGCGCATTTTTGGGATTGCATGGGCACCGATCGGTTTTCTATTGCCCATTTGCGGAGAGTAAGAGCGCCCTCCATTTGCGAGGTGCGCCTGCTGCTTGCAGCACAGGGAGGAGAGGGGCGGCGGGGGATTCTCTGGATGGCTGGCGCGGTGTCTAATAACCATCTCGCAAAATAAAACAAAATAAAAACAAACACAAAAGCACCAGACATTATGATACAGACTTATAATTTGCACCGATGTGTTCACACGCAGATATGCGGGAAGTGAGCGCGAGGGCCCTCGGTGCGCCTGCTTGCTGCTGCTGCTGTGCTGAAGTCTCACACACAACCTGTCGAAGGGCGGAGTGCTTCCAAATAAAGCACATTTCATTCATAATATTGTCAATCCAAGCCCATTATGTCACAATTAATTTTTCCTGGGTTGTGCGAAATCGCAGAAATCGTTAGATGGGCACTCCTTGCGTGAGCAGCATAGAGCAGAGTACAGCAAACAGGAAGAATAAATTCTCCTGTGTGAAGCTGACGCCAGCTCAATGCGTGTGCTCTAAATTCTTTATCACAGGTTAGTAAATTCGCCATAACTGGAGTGCACATTACAGGCGTTAAAACGGTAAAATATCGTCAATGATATGAGGGGCCAAACAGGCCATAAATCATATATTTCTGTGTGTAATCTATTGGTTTACGTGTGAACACTATTGGTTTACGAATATTTATTATAGGTTTGCGTGCATATTGGTTTGCGTGCGTAAAATACTGGTTTCATTCATATGAACTATATTGGTTCGTGTACGTATTGTAGCGTCTCCCCAGACGTAATGACGATCCGAGACGGTCACTTGGTTAGTTCCTTCTTTATTAATCACAAAGAAACGGTTGCTGTTGGCCGCAACCACGCCGAACAGACAGAACTCAAAAAAACTCTGTGCGAGAGCGACATGCCCGACCTCCAGCACTCCCTCACACCTCCTTTTTACACAGCACTCCCCCCGCCTCGGCTCCACCCCCCATCCCTCCGGAACCTCCTTTACCTTCCACTCTATTACAGTCCATCAGAAATAACAGGGACAACAGAATAAATAACTGAGAGGGATGCAAATGACAGAACATAAACTGCAGAACAGAACTCTACAATAAAGAACAGAACGCTACACTGCTCCCTCCCCACTAAGACCCTCGTCCCGAGGGTCCCACAAAAAGTCCCTGAGGTGCCCGGGGGGTCTTCTCAGTCTCCGAGGCCTGCGGGGTGTGAACGCAGGTGGCTGTGCCTGTGGTCCCGCAGCAGGTGGGGGCAGTGCAGGGGGGGAAGTCAAAGGGTTAGCAGATGGAACAGCAGCTGGGAAGGGGGTGGTGACCACCCGGTCGCTTTGAGAGGGCATGGGCCGCCTAGGGCTCTGTTGAGGCTGACCGGTGCCCCTGTAGGGTGCCAGCCTGTCCCTGTGGAGGGCCACCCGCCTTCCTCTAGGAGGGAGCTGGACTCTATAAACCACCTCCCCCAGTCTTTCAAGCACTCTACAAGGGCCCACCCAGTGGCAGTCCAACTTAGGACACCGACCCTTCTTTTTTTTCGGGCTATAGACCCAAACCAGATCCCCGGCCTGGAAGTCATCACCTTTAGCCCGCATGTCATAACACCTTTTCTGTCTTATGCCCGCTTTTTGTAGCTGGTCACGGGCAAAGGCATGAGCTGAATCCATTCTGTGCTGAAGCTTCCTGGCGTATTCCGGCCCTGGCGGAACAGCGGGCACGTCAGGGGGTCTCCCAAAGGTCATCTCCGGTGGTGTGCGCAGTTCTCGTCCCAACATGAGCAGGGCTGGTGTGCATAGGGTGGAGTCCTGTACAGCAGACCTGTAGGCCAGCAAGACGAGGGGGAGGTGAGTGTCCCAGTCCCGCTGGTGCTCTGCCGTGAGGATGGCTAACTGTTTCACCAGGGTTCGATTGAAGCGTTCAACCAAGCCGTCGCTCTGGGGGTGCAATGGTGTGGTCCGGGTCTTCCGCATGCCCAGGCGTACGCACATGGCTAAAAACACAGCCGACTCAAAGTTCCTTCCCTGGTCACTGTGGATGGTCTCTGCGGCTCCAAACCTTGCAAACATGCCTTCCACCAGGGCATCAGCCACGGTCTCTGCCTCCTGGTCTGGAATGGCATACGCCTCTGGCCACTTGGTAAAGTAGTCCATTGCAACAAGGATATAACGGTTCCCCTTATCTGTACAGGGGAACGGTCCCACTATGTCCACCGCGACTCTCTCCATCGGGGCCCCCGCTGCCATCTGCTGGAGCTCGGCACGGGACTGATGAGGGGGACCCTTGTGCGCTGTGCAGAGGTCACAGCAACGGCAGAAGTCCTCCACGTCCCTCCTGACCTGACCCCAGTAAAACCCCTGCCTGATGCGACGGAGAGTCTTTGCCACCCCAAAGTGACCAGTCCCTGCGGCACCATGGCATGCCTGGAGGATATAATCCCTCAGGGCCCGGGGAACCACCACCTGCCACCTCTCCTCTCCAGTGGCCGGCTCCTTCCAGGCCCTCTGCAGTACCCCGTTCTCCACCCTAAGGGCATCAAATTTCTCAAACAGACCTTTGGAGGCAGGAGAACAACCTGCCACCTCCTCCCACTGTGGTTTGCGGCCTGCCTCCACCCAGCGTAGCACCGGCTGTAGATCAGCGTCCAGCCTTTGTTGAGCTCTCCACTCTGTTTGGTCTAACATTTGAGCCAACCTGCAAACCGGTCCACCCCCCTCACATGTAGCATCTTGCTCCTCCTCCCCCTTGATCTCAGCCTCCCTGGCTTCTCTCTTCTCGCAGTACTTGCAGCCCGCATGCACACAAGGGCGTCGGGACATGGCGTCAGCATTAGTGTGCCGGGTCCCCGCCCTGTGCTCCACCGTGAAGGAATACGATGCCAGCTCCTCAAGCCAGCGGGCTATCTGACCCTCTGGTTCTTTAAAGGACATCAGCCACTGTAGGGCAGAGTGGTCGGAACGGACGGTGAAAGGGAGGCCGCACAGGTAGTACCTGAAATGGCCTATGGCCTTAACAACTGCAAGGAGCTCCCTGCGGGTCACGCAATAGCGCCGCTCAGCTTTGTTGAAAGTCCTGCTAAAATAGGCCACTACTTTTTCCCCGTCCTCCCCCACTTGACTCAGCACCGCCCCCATCCCAACATCACTGGCATCCGTGTCAAGGATGAACGGCCGACTGGGGTCGGGGGGGGTGAGGATCGGAGCGTTTGTCAGTGCCATCTTCAAGGAGCTGAAGGCCTGCTCGCACTCTGGTGTCCACACAAAGTCACAGCCCTTTCCCTGCAGGCGGAACAGGGGTGCAGCTATACAGGAGAACCCCCTGATGAACCGCCTGTAATAGGAGGCCAGCCCAAGGAAGCTCTTCAAGTCCCTGATGCTGGTAGGCGTCGACCAGTCCCTCACCGACCGGACCTTGTCCTCCAAGGTGCTGATTCCCTCACCCCCAATCCTGTGTCCCAAAAACTCCAGTTCCTTCCTCATGAAGCAGCACTTTTCTGGGTGCAGTTTCAGTCCTGCTGCTGCTATCCTCTGTAGGACCCTCCTCAGCGAACCCAATGCCGCCTCGAAGGAGCCCCCATGCACAAGAATGTCGTCCAAATAGACCAAGCATTCTTGCCGGGGAATGGCATCCAGGACCCTTTCCATCAGTCGCTCAAATGTGGCTGGGGCGTTGCAAAGGCCAAAGCTGAGTACCCTGAACTGCCACAACCCCCGGCCAGTGCAGAAAGCGGTCTTCGGACGGGCCTCTGGGCTGAGTGGGACCTGCCAATAACCGCTGTGTAGGTCTAATGAGGAGAACCACGATGACCCCGACACCAGATCCAAGGACTCATCTATGCGGGGTAGCGGGTACGAGTCTTTTTTAGTCACACTGTTCAGAGGCCTATAGTCTACGCAGAACCTCATTTTCTGACTCTTTTTTTTGTGGACCATCACAACCCCTGAAGCCCACGGGCTGTTGGACGGCTCAATGATCCCTGCGCTGAGCATTTCCTCAATCGCCCTGTCAGCGGCCTCCTGATGTGCCAGGGGGAGGCGGCGGGGGCGTGTCTTGATCGGCCGCGCGTCCCCTGTGTCGATCTCATGGTGGACCAGGTGTGTCAGGCCGGTCTCTTCTGAGAGTGCGAAGATGTCTTTGAATTCCCACAACACCTGCCACAGCTGCTCTTGTTGCTCGGGTTGCAGGCCATCACAGCTGCGCCTCCAGATCTCTTTCACCGCTGTCAACCTGTCAGCCTCCCCCGACACCGGCTGCTGGACCAAGGACTGTGGCTCTACATCCCCCCCGGTGTGGATGACAGGGTGCACGGGGACAGGCGGGTCCACCTGCAGGGGTATGTCCTCCATCTGATGGGTCCCCGCTGCTTTCGACGCCGCTGGAGTGGAGCTTTGGGACTGCGCAGGTCGGACCATCTGCACCATGGGACCCCCCGGGAACTGTAGTGTGTTTTTCCCCAAGTCCAGTACACACCGAGCTGCCCTTAGAAAGTCTAGGCCTAATATGCACTCATCCTGTACAGCTGCAACCCATACCCTAAAGTCCACTACTAGGCCACCTACCCGGATGTTCACCAGCCCCCGCCCCAGCATGGGAGTTAAATTCCCCGTCACAGTTCGAAGCTTGACGGATGTGGCTTCCAACTGCGTCCCTGCTGGAACCATGTCAGGTCTGAGGAGCGTGGCAGTGGAGCCCGTATCTATTAGAGCTACACAGAGCGCCCTCTTCAGGGTGATAGGGACATGGCAGAAGTCCCCAACATGAGTCCAGCCGACGACCCTGGTCCGTTCCGCGCCGTCGTCTGCTTCTGGGGGAAGCTGAGCCATGCTTCCCCGGCTTTGCAGGTGGGCTCTATCCCCCGAAGGACCCACGGAGTGGGACTGATGAGTAGGGGTCTGCGCCGTCCCTTCTACGCAGACCCTGGGCCGTTTCCCTGTCGGTCAGCACGCTTTGGGCACCGCACGCTGATGTGGCCGCCCTGGCCGCACACCCAGCAGACAAGATCACCGCGGCGAGGTCGGCCGCTCTGCGGGGGCTGGAGTGACACAGCTCGAATCATCTCTGTCAGCTCGTTGACCCACGCCGGCTTCTCTGGTCCTTGGATTTCACTACCCACGGCCCTTGCAACAGGGCTACAGGTGAAGGCATCAGTCTCAGCCGCAGCTCCCACCAGCTCCCTCTCCAGCGCTATCTCCAAAGCGTTCTGCAGCGTGCGAGGGTGGGCCAGCTGCGTCTGTACCCGCAGGTCCCTCGGGGACAGAGCCCGGATGAATTGGTCCCTTGCAAGCTCGCTCTGCACCACGGCTGGCATGTGCGAGTAAGCCCTCCTCGTCAGCGTTTCAATCTCTGCAGCCAAAACGCGGAGCGGCTCCCCTGTCAGTCTCTGTCTATTAGCCAGTTCAGAGCACAGGACAGCGGGCTGATTAAATTGCCCAAAACGCCGCTGCAAGGCCCCAACTAATGCCTCATAGTCACCCCGTTCTTCAGGGCTAAGTAACAGCAGACAGCGCGAGGCATCATCTGTGAGGCACAGAGCCAGCTGAAGTGCTTTGATGTCTTCGGACCAGCCCGCAGCCTTCGCCAGCAGTTCAAATTGGGCATAAAAGGCCTCCCAGTCAGTCTTACCAGAATATTTCGGCGTTTTCATCTGCGGCTGGTCACATAGGGGGCCGCCATTTCTGTTTACGTTCGGCCTCACCTCCTTCCTGGTGGGTATTTGCGCGCCAGCGCCGTCCCCCGCCAACCCCGCGCTGAATCCGGCGTCAGCAGCTAGCTTCCTGGCCGTCTGCCTCAGGCGAGCTACGTGCTCCATATCGCGGAGAGCATCTATCCTACGTCCCGGTGTATCAGCGTTATCACCGTACTCCGCCTCCTCCTTGACTTTTGGTCGAGCGCCTGCGTTGTCCCGCTGTGCGGCCATGCTGCTCACGGTGATAGCAGGGTTAGCTGGAAGCTGCTACCTAGCTCACCCGAAAGCCGAGCACAATCCGCCGGTGTTTACTTCTGACACCAGTGTAGCGTCTCCCCAGACGTAATGACGATCCGAGACGGTCACTTGGTTAGTTCCTTCTTTATTAATCACAAAGAAACGGTTGCTGTTGGCCGCAACCACGCCGAACAGACAAAACTCAAAAAAACTCTGTGCGAGAGCGACATGCCCGACCTCCAGCACTCCCTCACACCTCCTTTTTACACAGCGCTCCCCCCGCCTCGGCTCCACCCCCCATCCCTCCGGAACCTCCTTTACCTTCCACTCTATTACAGTCCATCAGAAATAACAGGGACAACAGAATAAATAACTGAGAGGGATGCAAATGACAGAACATAAACTGCAGAACAGAACTCTACAATAAAGAACAGAACGCTACAGTATGTTATCGGTTTGTGCGTGAACTATATCCGTTTGTACGTGCATACCACTGGTTTGCATATGAACTATATTGATTTGCGTGTGTATATCACTTGTTTCAGTACGATTTGTTATTGGTTTGTGAGTGAACTACATTGGTTTACGCTTGCATGTTATCGGTTTGCGTATGCACTATATTGGTTTCATGGACGTCTTATAGCCTACTGGTTTCATGTGGGTAACCTGTCGATTTTGCGCTTGAGCTCTGTTGGTTGTATGTGTGCACCATGTCGGTTTCGCGTATGAAACATATTGGTTATGCCTGCGCACCCTATCGCAACTCTGTGTATGAACTATATCGGTTCTGTGCGTGAACGACATTGGTTGTTCACGTGATCTTCAGAGGAAATGGGCGGGGCAAGAAACAGGAACTCAAGGGCCGGTAGAGTCGTAGAGCGTAAAGACAAGTGGCTAGGAGACGCATCTGCGTTTAAACGGCACTATATTTTTTTCCGCACAATACGTTTGCGAAAGGACTTGGTTGTAATTATTACTATTTAACAGAAATTACCCTTGAGTCTGTAATGAACACAAGGCTGAAGTTAGGCACGTATTCGGCCGTCTTGTTATTCGCTTCCAGGATCATGTTTGCTCGCACCCAGCCACAGTACTTTTTTACAAAACTTTTTAAACCAGTTATTCATTCTGAAGGCAAAATATTCTACATTTACTAACGCCTTTATCCAACATACAACATTTAGATACTACTGGTTAGATCGCCCAGTGCCCCCGCGCCGCACAGACAGGTGGAGTGACTTGTTTATGGTCACATAGTGTCATTATCAGGACTTGAACCCACAAACTCAGTTTAAAAGTGCAGTCTTAAACACTACGCCACAATGCTTGCACATCTACAACGTGTATATTAATTGGCATAATATAAACTTGTCCAGGACAGATTCCATTGTTAAAGTTGAGTTTAACATTTTCAACCCGTTCAAGTTTTGGTTGCAAATCTGGAATATTTATTTTTTCAAATAATAGATCAGTTTGTGAATTAATGTACACACTGTAGAATATTTTGCCTTGCTGTTAATATAGAAGAAGAAGCTGGTTTGTGAATAAGTAGCTGACTGCAAGCTTATACTGGATGTGGCTAGAAGTGAATAAAAAGGCAGCTGAATGTGCACCTAACTTAAAAATAATTACCACCAAACCCTTTCACAAACATACTGTGATGTGCAAAAGTATTCAATCCCCTTGAAAGTTGTCATAATTTTATGCAAGACAAAATATTTGTACACATTTATTCATTCAGTATTTTTTCTTATGCTGTAACAAAACATTTCCAAAGTCAAAATAAACTATTTTATGTAGACATTTAATTGAAGAAAAAAATCTCCAAAGTTAGTGTTTACATAAGTGTTTAAATCTTTGTGCTATGGAAGCTCTAGGTTTACACTAATAACAAATTAATTGCAAAGGTAGCAGACATTTGACAGTCATATTAAACATAATGAGGTGCTACTTTCTCTCTGGATATAAAAAGCCCCCTTCGTAGGGGCCGTAGTCTTTGGTGGAAAAAATGAAGACAGAGGAGCATTCTGCTGATGTGAGAAACAAAGTTATTGAAATGCACAAGGTAGCAGGAAAGGACTATAAAAATATCAAGAGTTTGAATGTCCCATTACGCACTGCTGGATCCATCATCAAAAAGTGGAAGGTTCATCACAGCACCGAGACTCTTACTAGAACAGGCCGTCCCACAAGACTGAACATCAGAGGTAGACATCAACTAGAGAGAGAGGAGACTAGAAATCCAACCGTCACTCTCAGATGTTTGCAATGCTTTTTGGCTGAAACTGGAGTGAAGGTGCAGGGGTCAACAATTTCAAGAGCTCTCCATTAAATAGGCCTCTACAGGCGGGTGGCAAGAAAGAAGCCATTCCTTAAGATGGTCCACATAAAAGCACATATGGCGTTTTTCCAGTTAAATGTGGGGAGAAGGGTTTATGGTCAAATGAAACCAAAATAGAACTTTTTTCTCAGACTTCAAAGAAGTACAGAATGTGTAGTGTAAAACAAACACTGCCCATGCCACAAGAAACACCAGACTTACAGTGGAATATGGTGGTGGCAGCATCTTGCTATGGGGATGTTTTTCATGTGCTGGGACTGAGAATCTTGTCACAGTTGAAGGGACAATAGATTTGCCCAAATACCACACAATATCGCAGGAGAACTCGTTCCAGTCTGCTATGAATTTAAAGCTCGGGAGAAGATTCATCTTTCAAGATGACAATGACCCTAAGCATTAGACCAAAGTGACACTGGGATGGCTCAAAAACAGACAGGTGAATGTTTTGGAATGGCCAAGTCAAAGCCCTGATCTTAACCCTGTTGAGAATCTCGGGCACTGTTTGAAAACTGCTGTTCAGAGATACCATCCCACCAACATAGAGGGTACCTAGAAATCATGCCAAGAAGAATAGGGAAGAATCACGCCTGAGCAATGTGCAGAACTGGGGCGTATTTACATACCCCAAAAGAATGAAGGCTGTTACTGCAGCAAAAAGGTTCTTGACAAAGTATGAATATGTTGGGCTTGAATGCTTAGGCAAACAATCACTTTCGAGTTTTCCTTTAGTTAAGTTATTTGGAGTTTGATAACATTTTGTTACAGCACAAGAGTTCACATTAAAAATAAAAAATGAATAAATATGTGGACAAATCTTTTGTGATGCAGAAAATTAGGATGACTTTTAAAGGGATTGAATACTTTTGCACGTCACTGTATGTTTGTGAAAGGGCTTGGTGGTAATTCTTTTTACCAGTATTTTCCCTTAATTCTGAAATGATCACAGGGCTGAAGTTAGGTACGCATTCGGCTGGTATTTTATTCACTCCCAGCTACTTCCAGTATAAGCTTGCAGTCAGCTACTTATTCACACAGCTTTTGCAAAGCAGCTTATTATTCTATTATAACAGCAAGGCAAAATATTCTACAGTGTGTACATTAATCGGCATCATTACAGACTGATCCATTATTTGAAAAAATAAATATTCCACATTTTGGTCCTGCACGGGTCAAAATTGTTAAACTCTAATTTAACAAATGAATCTGTCCTGGACAAATTTATATATGCCAATGTCACAAAACTATGAAAATTAAGGTGGCCCAACGTCATTTAACACTTTACAGTGCCCATTAAATTTCACAGTAAATCCCATTTATCTGATATTGAAGTGGGAATACATTGTCAGTTTCACCCTGATACTCGCACTTGGCAGAGCAAAACTCCGCTGCATCTTAAAAAAACACATCTGTCTTTTCACAAAACTGTGAAAGGTAAGGTGGCCCAGTATGATGTAACTGACCCATGCAGGTCCTAAATGTTAAATGTTGAGCTTTTCATAGAATTGGCACATTTAGTCAATTAATATACACGTTATAGATGTGCACTTTCAACCCTTTGTTTGTGGGTTCAAGTCCTGAGACTGACACTGTGTTATCCTGAGCAAGTCACTTCACCTGTCTGTGCGGCGCGGTGCGAGGTCGCCGGGCATAATAAATCTAACTAGTAGTAACTAAATGTTACGTTGCATAAAGACGTCAATCGTAAATGTTGAATATTTTGCCTTTAGAATAAGTAACAGTTTTGCAAATACTGTGTGAACAACTACAGCTGCGGGTTGCAAGCAAGCATGTAGATGGGACCGAATAAAAAGACGGCCGAATAACGTACGTAACTTCAGCCTTGCGTTCATTACAGACTTAAGGGTAGATTCTGTTAAATAGTAATAATTACCAGCAAGTCCTTTTGCAAACGTATGGTGCGGAAAAAATATTTAGTACCGTTTAAACACAGATGCGTCTCCTAGACACATCTCTTTACACTCCATGACTCTACCGGCCCTTGAGTTCCTGTTTCTTGCCCCGCCCATTTCCTCTGAAGATCACATGAACAACCAATATAGTTCACACGCAGAACCGATATAGTTCATACACAGAGTTGCGATAGGGTGCACACACATAACCAATATGTTTCATACGCGAAATCAACATAGTGCACACATACAACCAACAGAGTTCAAGCGCAAAATCGTCAGGTTACCCACATGAAACCAGTATAAGACGTGCATGAAACCAATATAGTGCATACGCAAATCCATTGTTAGACCGTCACAGAACGGAAGCCAATATAGTTCATACGCAAACCGATAACATTCAACCGAAAACCAATGCAGTTCACTCACAAACCAATAACAAACGTATTGGAACCAGTGATATACACACACAAATCAATATAGTTCATATTCAAACCAGTGGTATGCACGTACAAACGGATATAGTTCATACACAAACCGATAATATATGGACACGAACCAATATAGTTCATATGAATGAAACCAGTATTTTACGCAAGCAAACCAATTAAGTATGCACGCAAACCGATAGTAAATATTCATAAACCAATAGTGTTCACACGTAAACCAATAGATTACACACAGAAATATATGATTTATGGCCTGTTTGGCCCCTCCTACAATGAGATTTTGAGCATGTTAATAAAATGATTTGAGTTAGTAAGAGTTTTTTTGTATGGATATATATGTTTTTGCGTGCTAACTTACTAATACAAATGACTCGCGTAGTGGAGAGTGGTAGGCGGGGAAAGTTAACCCAAAATAATAAACTGACTGCAGCTCTGAAAGAAAAGGGTTATGTAGTTGTGACCTGGTGAACTGATGACTGGAGATGGTACTAAAGTGAAAATTCTTTACAGTATAACGAAATATTTTGGTGCTGTATAAATGTAAAATTTGACTTTGTCTCTGTTAGACATTACATTTCCAATAGTTTATTTTATTGCACTGTATTTTTTCATTGCTTATTAGAACACTGGGGGGGGGGCGCAGGGGAGGGGCGGGGGGGCGCAGGGGAGGGGCGGGGGGGCGCCAGAGGGGGTGTTCGCCCAGGACACCAAACAGGCTAGGACCGCCCCTGGTGATAGGGACCTCTGGAAATGCGCTAATTTGCAGGGTTTAGCTAACAGAAAGCCGAGTGCAGGAGTCACGGTCAGATGACTGGCGATAGGAGACTGTTGAATTCCAGTATTTTATATTTAATGTAAAAAATTAACAGAAACAACAAACAAACGTGTCGTGGCAAAAAATTCGTCACCAGAAGGCTTTTTACTTGAAAATGAAGGTTATTAGGACTCGAGATAGACAGACAGAGTTTTAAAGCTTTATTGCAATAAAACAACACAAATAACGACAAGGACTCAACCCAATACGGCCAAATTGAGCTGAGCCCTGAACATTGCAGCAATCGAAGTTTATATAACAATTTCTTATCATTTTGACCTCGTTCAATTAGCTCATTCTGCACCTGTCTATACTGTCTATTGTTCACTCTAGTTTCTGTTTTGCTTATTCTTGATTGGTTCTTCGACTGGGCAGATGTTCCTTATTCCATATTTGGTCTTTCATGGTGTCACTTCCTACTCTATCCTTTCAAGCTATGCTATAATGGTAGTCTAAAACTAAGCTTTTAACTAAAAGAATTTATGATATGTGCTTTTATTTAGTCATTGCGTGGCAGTTCTGATTTGCCTTAATTTCTATGCTAAAGTTAATTTCTAATATATTCTTCTATATTTATTGCTAATGCTTGAATATACTAGTGTTTCTTTCATGCATTATATCAGTGTGACCTTGCTTACAGCAAAAGCCTTTTGTTGCCTTTCTGCTGATTCATCAAACCAGCTGGTTACTTTACGTGCCTACCAGCGCCGTCTTCTGTCTCTGGTATCGTTCCCTTAGCCTTGAACACTGTTCTCAATCTCTGAGCTAATTAATTTACTCATTTTCCTTGTGGTCATATATAATACTATTGGGGAAGCTTAGTTATGAGTCTGGCTGCTGTGTTTCACAGAAGATATCTAAGTGGTGTTTAGAGATGATTGTTGAGGCAGGAGTTTTAGTGTTAAAGACTTCTCAACTTATACTGTAGATGTTCCTTGAAGAATAGAGGCTAAGGTGATGCTGGTGAAGAATTCAGAACTGAAAACACCGTTTGATGTAAACAATTGGCAAGTAAAATTAAAACCTCCAGATTGTGATATCTATGCATTGAATCAATATTTTTGCAATAGACATACTGTAGACGTGGGTGTTTAAGAAAATTTTTTCTCAAGCAAAGTGGATTTTGTATTACTTAAGTTCCAGACACTATGTAATCAACCTTTGGCATGTTGTTTTGGCAAATCATGGTGACCCATCTGCGATGATGCATTCAATGCTCCTACTTCCTTTTTGAGAGCTCTTGAACCCAACACTATCGGTAATGTAACCGGATGAGCTGGACAATGAGGACACCAAACTAAGCAAGGGGAAGGTGCAAAGTGCAGACAGTGCTTTTATTAAAAAAAGATTAAAAAAACAAAACATTGTTCGAGGTGCAGCATTCCACAAATGTTTCAATAAATAAATAATCCATAAAACCATTGTAAAAAGCGGAGGTTTAAATTCAAATAAATAATTCCTTTAAAACGAGGTTAAAAAAACACTGACAGGAAGCAGTCTCTTCTTTAAAAACCAGGTGCTTTCTTCTTTCTACCTGGCGGCTCCCCTGCTTCTCCCATACGGGCCCTGCAACAGTGGTGTCGCTGTATCTGCAGATGCAGCTGCCTTCTACTCTGGTCCGGTAGTCTTCCATTCCCTGGCTACATAGGGCTCCAGCCAGACTGAGACTTGGGTTTCCCAGCGGCCAGGGCGCTCATGCTGCACTCCCAAGCCTCCCTGACTGCTGCTTCCTTCTACGGCAAGTTGTCCACTCTGCTGGTCACTCCAGCTCCTCTGGACTGCTCAGCTGAAGTGATTACTTCATTCAGCACCCCTTAAGTGTTGGACACAGCATTCCTCCTCAGGGGCTCTCCTACCAGCTGCATGCAACCTCCAACAAGCCTGCTCTCATTCTTGCTTTCCCTCCTGCCTTTTTCTCCACTCTTAACCTTTGTTCTCTTTTCCGATTTTTTTTTCCTCCCCTCCGCACTTTCGCTCCTATTATATATAATGGGGACATGGCACAGGTGCAGTGTTTAGCAGCTCCTGGCATCAGTTGCGGATAAAAATGATTCCTTACCTGTGCACTTAAGTGAGGAAATGCCCATGCCGCATCGCTTCTGAGAACTGCTTTGGCCACTCTGCCACAACCGCTCTTTAAGCTGTGAGTCGTGAACCCACTATATCACACCATCACACTATTAAGGCAATTTACATGGGTGTTCATGGTAGAGTAGTATTTAGTGTGGCTGCTTCATGGACCCTGGGTTTGAATCCTACACCCAATTGTTTTCTAACATATTAGGTACACCTACAGTAGCTCCTAGTTCCCCTTTGATATCCAATACTTTTCATTCTCACAAAAACACCTAAAATGCAATGGAAATAATCACTAACCTAATTTTATTATCTGGGATATCTCCTGCATATATCAGGCTCACTCCATCTTTTGGTATTAAGGGTAGTCACACATAAGAAAGGCATCTGTCTTGTGAATCATATATAGTTTCTAGCTAAGTAAACTAAGAAGAAATCTGTCTGTCTAAAAATCTTTAGAAATAGAGTGGGTTAGGGTATCTGTGGCCATTGGCAAAGCAAATGTTTTATTCTACCATGACTCCATCATTTCTAAGATGACTTATCCAACAATGAGTTTAGTATGACTGGCATGCCTTAGACATTTCAAACCGGCAGAAAGTGTGTTATTGTGCTGCTCTTCCTGAGGCATTGTTGTATTTATTGTGCTATGCATTGAGCTGACGTCTATTCAAGGACTTCAGTTTTTGATTATTAAATGAATTGAGAGGGAACCATTAAGTCCATTAAGCTTAAGCCTGTTTTGGTTTGTTTTGGGAATATAACAGTAGTTACTTAACAAAAAAATCAGTAGCAGAATTTTTGTCCTTTATGAAAAACATCTATGTGAGACTGATAAAGAATACTTAAAGCTGTTGAAAAATAAATTAATATAATTTATTTAGTAACACTTTAGTTTAGGTACTGCAAAAATGCATCTATTACACATTTACTCTTATGTCACAAGACTTTAACAAGGGCTTCTAGATAGATAGATACTTTATTAATCCCAAGGGGAAATTCACATACTCCAGCAGCAGCATAGTGATAAAAAACAGTATTAAATTAAAGAGTGATAAAAATGCAGGTAAAACAGAAAATAACTTTGTATAATGTTAACATTTACCCCCCCCCGGGTGGAATTGAAGAGTCGCATAGTGTGGGGGAGGAACAATCTCCTCAGTTTGTCAGTGGAGCAGGATAGTGACAGCAGTCTGTCGCTGAAGCTGCTTCTCTGTCTGGAGATGATACTGTTCAGTGGATGCAGTGGATTCTCCATGATTGACAGGAGTTTGCTTAGTGCCCGTCGCTCTGCTACAGATGTTAAACTGTCCAGCTCCATGCCTACAATAGAGCCTGCCTTCTTCACCAGTTTGTCCAGGCGTGAGGCATCCTTCTTCTTTATGCTGCCTCCCCAGCACACAACCGCGTAGAAGAGGACACTCACCACAACCGTCTAATAGAACATCTGCAGCATCTTATTGCAGATGTTGAAGGATGCCAGCCTTCTAAGGAAGTATAGTCGGCTCTGTCCTCTCTTGCACAGAGCATCAGTATTGGCAGTCCAGTCCAATTTATCATCCAGCTGCACTACCAGGTATTTATAGATCTGTCACCTCTGATAATCACGGGGTCCAGGAGGGGTCTGGGTCTCCTAAAATCCACCACCAGCTCCTTGGTTTTGCTGGTGTTCAGGTGTAAGTGGTTTGAGTCACACCATTTAACAAAGTCCTTGATTAGGTTCCTATACTCCTCCTCCTGCCCACTCCTGATGCAGCCCAAGATAGCAGTGTTGTCAGCAAATGTTTGCATGTGGCAGGACTCCGAGTTGTATTGGAAGTCCGATGTATATAGACTGAACAGGACCAGAGAAAGTACAGTCCCCTGCAGTGCTCCTGTGCTGCTGACCACAATTGCAGACCTGCAGTTCCCGAGACACACATATTGAGGTCTGTCTGTAAGATAGTCCATGATCCATGCCACCAGGTATGAATCTATTCCCATCTCTGTCAGCTTGTCTCTAAGGAGCAGAGGTTGGATGGTGTTGAAGGCGCTAGAGAAGTCTAGAAACATAATTCTTACAGCACCACTGCCTCTGTCCAAGCGGGAGAGGGATCGGTGTAGAATATAGATGATAGCATCCTCCGCTCCCACCTTCGCCTGGTATGCGAACTGCAGAGGGTCGAGGGCGTGGCGGACCTGTGGGCTCAGGTGGTGAAGTAGCAGCCGCTCCATGGTCTTCATCCCATGTAACGTTAGAGCGACAGGCCACAAGTCATTCAGTTCACTAGGACGTGATACCTTTGGGACTGGGGTGATGCAAGATGTTTTCCAAAGCCTCAGGACTCTCCCCTGTTCCAGGCTCAGGTTGAAGATGCACTGTAGAGGACTCCCCAGCTCCAGTGCACAGGCCTTCAGCAGTCGTGGTGATACTCCATCTGGACCCACTACTTTGCTGGCACGAAGTCTCCTCAGCTCTCTGCTTACCTGGGCTGCTGTAATTGTGGGTGAGGATGTCTCTCCTATGCTGGTATCAGCAGAAGGATGGGTGGAGGGTGCAGTACTCTAAGGTGAGAGTGGGTTAGGGTAGTCAAACCTGTTAAAGAATTTGTTCATTTGGTTTGCTCTCTCCACGTTTTTCTCGATGGTGACACCCCGCTTCAAGCTGCAGCCAGTGATGATCTTCATCCCATTCCACACTACCTTCATGCTGTTATTCTGCAACTTCTGTTCCAGCTTTCTCCTGTACTGCTCCTTCGCCACCCTTCGCTGGACTCGGAGTTCCTTCTGCACGTGCTTGAGCTTATGCTGACCACCGCCTTTAAAAGCCCTTTTCTTCTGGTTCAAAAGGCCCTTGATGTCACTTGTAATCCATGGCTTGTTGTTAGCATAGCAGTGTACTGTTCTTACTGGAACTACAATGTCCATACAGAAGTTGATGTAGTCAGTAGTGCAGTCAACAACCTCCTCAATGTTCTCACTATGTGACCCCTGCAGGATATCCCAGTCTGTAGTTCCAAAGCAGTCTCTCAGAGTCTGCTCTGCCTCAGGGGACCACTTCCTGAATGAGCGTGTGGTTGTACGTAGCTCCCTCACTCTTGGTTTGTAGTGAGGCTGAAGCAGAACCAGGTTATGATCTGCTTTCTCAAGCGCAGGCAGCGGGGTGGCGCTGTATGCGTCTTTAACGTTTGCATACAGTAGGTCGATAGTCCTGTTTCCCCGGGTGTTACAATCCACATACTGGGAGAAGGCAGGTAATGTTTTGTCCAGCGTCACATGGTTAAAGTCTCCAGCGATTAGCACAAGTGATTAAAACAAGCACTGCAGGGTGCTGTGTTTGTAATTTAGCAACAGCGGAATGGATGATGTCACCCGCTATCTCCAAGTCTGCCCGAGGAGGGATGTAAACAATAACAAGCATGACGTGTCCAGACTCTTTGGGCAAGTAATAGGGATGTAGACTTACGGCCAACAGTTCGATGTCACTGCAGCAAGTATAGATTTTGACGTTTACATGTCCAGAGTCACACCACCTTGTATTTACATAGAGAGCGAGTCCACCTCCTTTCTGTTTCCCGCAGGTATTTGCATCTCTGTCCACTCTAACTGTGCTAAACCCGGGTAGCTCCATGTTAGCATCTGGAATGTTAGTTGTTAGCCACGTTTCGCAAAAGCACAACAAACTGCATTCTCTGTAGGTACTGACATTTTTCACCAGCATGGCCAGTTCGTTGATCTTATTTGGTAGTGAGTTCTTATTTCCCAGGAACATAGAAGGCAACGAAGTCTTGAAACGCCACTTTCTCACAAGTCGCTTCGCTTTTAGCTTAGCTCTGGCTTTGCTGCCACGATACTGCCTTCTTACCTTGTCAGGTAAATAGGGAACCACACCAGCGTGGGCATTTGTTCTCAGCACTTGAAGTTGACTACTTGAATAGACGTGTAAAAATCCATGTCCAAGTAGTAAAAAGTAGTAAAAAGTGTCCAGGAAACGAGTCCACATAAAAGAAGGTGATAGGAGCGATCAGCAAAATAGAGAAAAAAGGTAGAAAAATAAAGTTGTACACGGATCTGCTGGAAAGGCTGCCACTCGCGGTGGCACCTGAGTCTCTTGGTCTTTATAACATTTATAAAACATCAGTAGGTCGGTTATTCATCTCTGTGCAGTATGGCATATTGACATGACGATAAAATTACTTGGTCATATGAAGGATCCACAGGTCTTTTACTAAATATGTAATATCAACAGAAATGTGTCTCAGTTAAACCACCTCAGACCACTCCAAAGTGACATTTTGTTAGGAGGTCACATTGCAGACCTGAATAAACACTTTACTGATGCTTTATAAGTGTTATGAAGACCAAACGTACTTTATGTTAAGGTAATGTTACATAATAGTAAATGAGTATTAGATGTGTGTTTGCAATACCTAAACTAAAAAGACGGTATTTATTCTAAACTACTACCCTGAAATCAGGTTTAAAACTGTTTAAAAATGTTATCATGTTTTTTCACCAAGAACATGACATTAAATTGTGACACCAAGATTTTAATGAATCAACATAAAACATGAAGTTTTGCTTACTTCTCATGGAATGTAAACATGAGGCAGATAGTATCAATGAAAGAGAAGTTTTATTAATGATAAAAATTAACATTTAGATAAAGAATGTATAAAGTATATAATATTGATTAAACACTCAGCATAGCTACACATTTTAGCTTGATATTTTTGAAAGCCTCAAAATATAATAACACAAAACAATTCCACATTTTTAAAATAAATTTTTAAATTTAAATTAAAAATACTTAACTAGAACATTTGCAAATGAAAATATCCCATTTGAAAATAAAAATATCCCTTCATTCATTTTGCCATCCTGGTTTCTAGTGTGATCCTAAGTGTAAGATAGAAGCTAATGTTGGGCACACAATTCGACATACCCACTCTCTGAATAGAACAACAACATGAAACCCAAATCAGGCACAGTCAGGCACCACTTTAAGAAGTACAGCAATGACTAAAAGCTAATTATGTAAAAGTAAATACAACTAGCAGATTTTAATTTATGTTCAAAGGAGATTTACAAATGAAGGAGTGACCGTCTGAACAAGAAACATCAATCCAAGTGAAATTCGTTTTTGAAATGGCGGCACAATGATGTGAGTTAGAGAGGTTTAAGTGGTTACCATTGGCCCAGTTCTCATAACTCAAGGGTCTCTCATCCACCCAAAACCAGAATCCAAACAGGCGGCTCTGTCTCAGCCCTAGCCATATGGTTGATGAATTTGTGGTCTGCAGCAGTGCGGCTAATGCTTCCTGCTCCATTTGTTTTGTGATGCTGATGAGACTAGAGCCCAGCTTTATGCAGTAGTCCAGGGCTTCTTCCCAAGTTGAATTTTTATTAACAACAGTCACATTCATGACATCTATGAGAAAAGCATAAGAGAAAATATCAAGTTCTGATTGGCATTATTCTGTTTTACTTCTGAATGTGATATTAAAATGTTCTGATTTGTGGCTAATTAACCATATTTATTTATTTTCCTTGAATAAACTTTAGATGAACAAGTGCATGGATTCTAATTGGTGTAATTCATTTGGCTCATGTTCATCTTTAAAATAAAAATTTTTGGGCTTCAGGTAAACATGAGGGATATTAAAAGAATAAGGTAAAGCAGAATCAACACAAAAAATAAAACACATGCCAAAATAGATGGCAAACATCCTTTAGAAGAGAACTTCTTGGTGATTCACAAACACAGACTGCCAGCTGCACGCTCCCTCTCTGCCACTGAAGGTTTTGATGTGTTCACCTCCTGACTTTCACCTTAAAGAACATTAAACAACGAGAGACCCTTAAGAGGTTACATAACAGGAGATCAATACCAAGGTAGCCATTTGATCCTGCCTTTTCTTGATTTTCTCAGCTATTCTTGCATCCTTCCCAGTTACAGTGCATATTTACTTGTCTGTTGCAGGAACAGAGCAGCTTGACTGTCTTTAAAAGCCCTGACCAGTCCTACTATATGAATTCTTTACTGACAGAAGGTTTCTCACTGACCGTGTTTTTGAGCCCTCACATTTGATACTGACATTGCTGACTCCTTGAAGATTTTATCTTGGGTCAGGCCATCTTAAATCCAAAGTGTAAAATGTGACGTATATATGGTCATTTTATAAGCAAACTACAAAAATGTGATCAAAACATTTTCTTTACATGTATATTTTACTTTCATATAACATTTACACACCGCATTTTTTTAAATGTTTATAATTTGTTTTATCTTAAACAACACAGCTTGTTTCTAAGCTTTTGATTTTTTCCTAAAATAATGATTAATTTAAACGCTTTAAAAATGATCTGTGGTAAGACAAATGAATGGCTTAATAAAATAAATAATAATCCTACATTTGAGTATGCCCAACCATACTGGATCTCCTTCACATTTGAATGAACCTGTTTATAATAATAATTACCACAAACTAAGCCATTAGTTAGGACAGTTTTAATATTAATCTGTTTTTTTGAAATTGCTTGTTTATTAATAAAATCTTATCTGAAAATCTTCTTTACCATATTATTTTAACTCACTGTCTTTGGTTGTTAAATAATACTTGTAATCCTGCTTTCTTTTAATGCTGTAAGATTCATCCATATAATTGGGTGATCTTTACAGGCATATTTTAAAGAACTCGAGAAAGTATGTGCAAATATAATTTTTTTTTCTCAAGGTAACGGAATAATTTTCTGAAGTAATTGCAATGTCAACAGCTTTCTTTTTTTATTGTTTTCTCAAGATAGCTGAATGTTTTTCTGAAGGTCTGAAAGTAACAGAATGTTTTCCAAACTATATAGCTTAACATGTAGCTTATTGGATACCACAAGATGACTGGATTGAAGATCTCTAAAGATCATTTGTATGAAGTAAAATCATGTTTGGTCCTAAAGGGCATTCTGCAAAGGAGACACAGGAGACCCTAGAGAAGGAGACCACGATACATTTGGCACATTGACTGCTATGATAAACTTACAATGGGGGGATTTTGTATTTGCTAAAAATTAATCAGATCTTGGTGTCAAGAGTCAACTAACAGGGTTGTCACTCAACTTAAAATAGTCCACATGACCCCCTAGTAGTTTATAAACTGAGGATAGGCACAGTGGCAAGTAATAAACAACAACCAGGTTCAAAGTTGCAAATATGCAAAGTGCATGTTTATTAAAATGGAGTCCACACAAGAAAGTGCAATGCAGATCAAATAAAGTACATAAATAATCCATTATTAAAATCAGTGTTATTGTGGAAGTTAAACATAAAATTAACAATAAATACTTTAAAATGCCCAATTTCAAAGATCCCAAGGCATCAAGTTAAGCTTCTCCACAAGTCCCTCACATCTCTCTCACTATGACCATCTTCTCCTAGCTGCCATCCTGCCATACTGTATTTTAGGAACTGTTGATCTGCCTGAGGTTATCCAGTAGAATAGTCCTACCACATCAGCTCTGCAATGGTGGTGTGACACAGTCTATACTGGTCTACCAAGACATATTATGAGCCAGCAGGAAAGAGAGAAAGGAAGATGTGTAGCTCTATATGAATGTAAATAGCCTTCTGCTCTCTGAAAACAGAATGTAACTGAAGAGTAAATAAGAAGAAAATTAACAATATTTTACTAAAAAATGCTGGATTGTTTCAGACTTGCTCTACACCTCCACAACATTATTTTTGTGATTTGGAGATGCAACTAAATTTAACACATACAGACTACAATTGGCACCAAACAGGAAAGAGTAAAACAAAACAAGACTGAATAGATTTAGAAGTTAGCACACAATGCTGTGGCTGAGTTTCCTCTCTAGTGATAATTCTTAGGTTAATTTCTTCAAATATTTCCTTCTATAGAGCAGATGATCAAAAAGTTTGAAGATACTTGTAGTGTAGGTATTGGTAATTGAGACCTGAAAACCTAGTAGGCTGCTGTTGATACTATACTTGTTTAATAGGTACATTCAACATTCAATTGTAATTTTGTTAGCTCTTTGCAATGACTTGTTACGATGCATACATTTAATAATGCTATATAAAATAAGACTGAATTATTAATTTAGAAGTTCTAAGGTAAGTAAGACATAAGCTTAAAGGTAAGGTTGTAATTATTACTTATCGTGGCGCCCTCGAGGTGTGACGTGTTGAATGTTGCTAGCTCATGCAATCAAGAGTTTCACTGTCAATATTAACTCTCTGAGCATATGTATAACCAACATAATTTATTTTGATGGCAACTAAACTTTCCTGAACTTGAATTTAAAAAATGGAAGAGAAAGGGAAGAGATATTGATAGTATAGAAATAATATTATAATTATTATTTTGAAAGTATAATTTCCTGTGTTTATCCTTTGTAAATCCTTTGGAAAAAATGGAGCCAAAATGATTTTCAATAACCCTTTATTTATAAACCACTGTAGTTTGAAACCATCTGATATAATTAGTACCTTTTTAATCACTGGCATAATAATTCTTTCTCAATTTTTTTTAATGTATTACATTTGAAAATGAATTATGAAAATTCTTATTTTCATATTATTCTCTTAAATATGACAACATTCAGGGTCAGTGAGTAATGCAATATGGTACATTAAATACTCCCAATAGATACATTATATCAATATCAGGAATGCACAATGAAAGACAAATTTAACTTTTGTGTATTTATCTCAATATTGCTTGTTAATCAATATAAAATGATGTGTGCAAAACAACATTTTAACTTTATGAAGTAAACAGAGAATCTTACTCTGGGAGCAAAAGAAGGAATAATTGGATTTGCAGTCCTTGTTGCTCCATTGCCCATCTGTATTCATCGTCATACAAGTTCTATCATCAGACCACTTCCTTACCTCCTCATTTTCAGTCTCATTTCTTATACTGACCAGGTCTGTGTAGTTCACTCGACAGTAATTCTGAGCTTTGCTCCAGGTCATATTCTCATTTATCCAGAAGTATGTGCGACTAATGTTGATGGATTCTGTTAAAACAAAGTGTACATTGTAAAGAATTCAGTTTCTGGTTGTGGTAGTCTACTTCATATCTAATATTTATTCTAATGTTTATTCATTATGACTTTGAAATAGTATTAAATGGGAAAAATGCATTAAAGACGCTGCTTGAAGATATTAACCTTTTATGTTTACATGTGAAAGCTGACTTTAGTCAATAGAAAAGGTCTACACAATTATTATTAAGATGACGGTAATGATAATACTTCTCAAACTGACAGTGAGAGGTATCATCCAAGCTAGAAAACCTTGATTTGCTTAACATTAACGTGGAACTCGGGGAAACCGAGAAGAGAATCAAGCAATACAATTTATTCTAATTTTGCAAATAACCATACACACATAACTATAATGATAGATTACAGAAAAACATTAAATAATAACAATTTTTGCACCACTTCATGGAAGTGTTACGTTATGTTTTAATACTAAATCTTAAGACCAGTTTTAAAGAATTGAGGCAAAAAAGCATTGTTCATATTTGCTGAAAGATCGTGATGAATTATAAGGGCCAGTGTATTTAAAAGCTCTGCTGTGTATTATGTGTCAGAAAAAAATCTTAGCGATCTACACAGTGTGAACACCAGCAATGTATGGCAATAGGACATTTGGTATGCAATGCACGTGCGTAAATCTTACACTAGAAGGTTACTCCATTCCAACTCTTAAAGCAAACATGGACTTGCGCAGTCTGAATGTGTGGGCATGTTTATAGTATAAAAGATGTCAAATCAGAAAATGGAAGAAAAGTAGAGTAAAGGTCTAAGTAGAATGTGATCAAAGTCACTTGCTCCCTCAAATTGATGATTACAAGAGCCGGTGGTCATGGCTAGATTTTTACATTGGCTATTAATACATTGGCTAATTTGGGCTACAGTCCAGGACCCTACTGTTAACAGAAGCCTTGGATATGCAAGTAATCAAGATGTATGAAGAATATTTGCTCTTTGTGTTTCATGAAAATATTTTCTGACTTGCTGAAGTCCACTTCAAGCCCCTTGCCATTATCATTTACATAAGAGGTCAGCTAGCCACACACACACACACCATCATCCCCAGGGAGTACGCCTGTTGTAATCGCATTTGCAGTAGCTGGAAAGCTGAATACAGGCTGACAGAACATAAAGTGCATGAAGAAAGCGAGTTGCCATGTTGTAATAGTGACAGTCCTTCAGAATGGTCCGTGGCAGCAATATACAGTAGATACTAGTGTCAATGATAGTGAATCACACAAAGGTGACAATTTTGAAGAAACTGTAAACTGAAACAACTTCTAAATGTACTTAGTGTAACAAGAGTTCTGGGCAACTTTAAAGTTGTTCGCTGATCTTCGGAGCACAGGAGAGACGTATCACCTACAGATAGTCCCTTACAGAATTTCAGTCTGCTTATAAGTGACGGTGTATTAAATGTAATTGTGACTGAGTCCAACATACTGAAGCCAAATTACAGGAGCACATGAGGTCTAAAATCAGTCATGACCAGCTGAAAATTTTCTTTGCAGTTACTGTATATTATTCAGAAGCTTGAACTTGATATGAAAAGACAACAATACGTTAGTTTGAAAAACCCTTAGGACAACAGATGGACCCTTTAGACACCATTTCAGTTCACTTCTCAGATGTTTCCATTTTGTCACCAGTTAATTTGTACAGTAGTGAGACTTACATTTTGAGGATAAAATCATTCTTTGAGGCACAGAGAGAGAGATTCTTTGCACTTTACATATTTGAGCAAAATGGTGTTGTTGACAAATCACATATGCTTTGGGAAAGGCATTCGGCAATGAAGCAAAAAGTACCTCTTACAATTATTGAGTCGGACATGTATTGGTAGATTAACAAAAGAGTATGCAAACTATTAAAGAAAAAATAAATCTGCTGACCTGTTTTTATTTTTTTCTTTCAATTTACTTTTATTCTTGCTTTTAAAATTTTTCTTAATTTACCTTAACTGCTAAAAATACCGGATATAGTGAAAGTAATCAGGCTTTAGAATAAAGTTGTTATATCTAACTCCCATATATATGTACAGTATATCCACCTTAATAAAATTACAAGTGTCTGTGTGTCTATGTGGTAGCTATGTCTCTGTTATATGATATTTGTTAAAGAAATCTAATATTTGTGATGTGCCATCTGTTGGAATGAAGAATGCAATACATTTTATTACTATATGCATACATTCCAATATATGGCACAATGCAAACATTAACACTGAATACACCAAGGTCTGTGTTGATTGCTTATATATATATATATATATATATATATATATATATATATATAGTGGTAAAATCAGCCCAGACACTGAGAGACACCAAAACACACAAGTGCAAAACACACACTTTTGTTTATAGTTCATGCATTTCATGTGTGTATTGTATTTTGTTCAAATTGTAGTTTTTGTTGTGTCTTTGAAGAGGCATCGTAAGTGGAACAATCTTTTCATAATGGATATCCCATCACTGAGTCTGGTCCATCCATGATGCTAATCCTCCTTCTTGGACACAAAAACATACCAGAGGTAACACACAAGTGAAATGAAACAAATACACAGCAATAAGAAGGTGGTTTTCAAGTTTTAATTGATTCTGATTGTCTTTTTGGGTTTTACTTCAGTATTAAAATATCTTCTCCCTTCCTTCAAGGCAGAGTACTGTAGGTCTCCCAAAGCTACATAAAAAAAAGTTGTACTCTAAAATTTCAAGACAGCAACATGATTTGGAAAGCCCACTGAATTTACAGCATATTAAATAAATAGCATCAAAAACAAGATTTGTGTTTGAATTTAAAGCAGAAATTGTGTTTAGTAAGAATTTCAGTTATTATAGCAGTCATTCTATTCTCTAAAAAAATCTAAGTATATATTCTCTGCTGCATAGCCATATGTCAGCGTTCTCAAAAGCCCCTTCAAGATATAGGGTGTGAGGAACAAGGAGCCTCTACTTACCTGTGTAAATCTGAATGACTCTTTTTAGTCTCTGACAATTTATAGACCTGTTGAAGTTTCTTAGTTGATTTTCTTATGTTTTTTAAATTTTTGACTATTACTGCCATTACCTGAAATTATTCAGACTTTGACATTATTATATGTATGTGTTTCAAAGAATTTGTAATTGTTACAACCATCAGACTCTTAAAAATAAAAATTAAAATACATTTCTGGTGGTAGAGAATGTGCCAATGAGTCCCCTAAACTTAAGTAACAATTGGAGGACCAAAACAAAGGAACGAAATATGAGGAGCTATAAAATCTACCAAGGACACTTACTGCCCATACTGAAGAGCAAGCTACATGGGACCCATATGTCAAGTTCACAAGAGTTTGTTTTACCTACTTGTCTCCGAACAGCCAGCTTGAACACATGCCTATTTTAACTTAACGAAAATGGAAACAAACTAGAGAAATACGGTAATATATATTGTGAATAAGGCGCTATATAGGCACCCAACCCGGCACAGATTCACACTGAGGCACGTGTACAAATAACAAACTTTTATTTCTTTCTTCAGCTGTGGGGCACATCTTCCCTGTGTCCCACCGGCCCAACACAGTCCCAAAGCACAGTCCAGAAATCAAACCAACCCTTCCTCTGGCGCCACCACTTCTCTCAGGCAACTTCGTCCTCTTCCTCCCGATTCTGGCCTCGAGTGGTGGTGGCTGGCCCCTTTTACAGCCCACCTGGAAGAGTTCCAGGTGTTTGACCACATGGTCCCAATTGCACTTCCGGGTGGGGCCGAAGACTCGTCCAGCCGGGCTGTTGATTCCAGGCAGCTCCCCCCTAGCGGCCACCCCAGCTCCCAACCAGGCTGTGGAAGACTCCATCTACCATGGAACCATGCAGAAGGTTAGGGGAATCACCGTTGGCCAGGGAGGCTCCCACCAAGCATCCCAGGGAAGGTATTGCGCTGCCCATGGTTGCTCCCCCGGAACATATGCAGCAGGGGAGTCCCAGCCGGGCATGGGACTTAGCCGTCCATCACAATATATATATATATATATTGTGAACTTGGCCCCGGACACAGGCAGAAGGACATCATGGTTTCACCGCACACTGTTTATTTACACCAAATATATACAATTTGTGCTCAGAAACCCCAGTGCCTCTTGCACCAACTCCCCAAAGTCCAGGCCACACTCTCAGTCACTGTGCCTTTCTCTCGACCGCCTCCCGTCCTCTCTCCAGCTCTGTCCTCTTCCACCCGACATCCACTGCTGACTGGAGGGAGGCGGCCCCTCTTATGGGAACCCGGATGGGCTCCAGCTGCTCCCCGGCAATTAATGTTAGCCACACCCCTGTGTGGCAGAAGTGCCGGCTGTGCACCCGGAGGCCGTCTGTGTAGCCCCTGTCGTCTTCCCCCCGGCACTTCCTGGTGTGGCGGAAGTGCCGGGCTCCCGGGATAAACCGGCATCGGGGCGCCGCCTGGCGGTGGCCACGGGTCCCTACAGGGCTGGGCTTCCAAGCCCTTCACCCGCGGCCCCCAACAGAACCAGGACGGACGCCCCTTTGCGGTCTGGAGGAGGCACAAGCCCTCCTCACGTCCTCCTGGGCGTCCCGGTCGGGCTCCAGCCCCGGCCGGGGACCACAATATATATATATACTGTATTATTATATACTGTATATATATATATATATGGTAAAAAAAAAAAAAAAAACTAATTAGCAAATGATCTTACAGATATAAGTATAATGATAAACTCAAGAAACAAACCTAAAAAAGAAAAATCAACAATTTTGAAAATGTCTGCTATTGCACCATGAGAGCAGCCACATGCCATGGAATTAAATAACGGGTTTAATTAACGACAAGACTCAGTTCGTAATTAGGCAACTGGTTAGGGTGAAATTAGTGGGTGTTTGAGACCCTGACCTGGTTGGTCTTCTGCTGGCTCACACACTTCACATTTCATTTCTGTATAAGGAAAGAAATGAAGCAAATGAAGATTCTGTATTTCATTGTTTGCTTTTGTATTCATTTTTTTCACTGCTTATCAGTCCTTTTCTTTACTGTTTGTCAGTTAAAGCTCTTACCTTTGCACATTTTGTAACCTGGTTTATAGTAGAGCACTTATAATCCTTACATAATCCTTACATGAACAAGAACTATTTTCTGTAATAAACTATATTATCTCTGTGGTTTGTAAATTACAGAGCTCAATAATGCACCCATGGGTACAAGTTTAAGAAATAAGTGTCACTATAAACTAACAGCACACAGTAACATACCTAAACTTTTAATGGCTACTTGTTTGAAAGTTTGAACTTCAGTATTACACAGTGTGAGATATTAGGCTGATCTGCAGCTTGTGGCAACATTTAGACAATAAGCATGGATGAAAGTTAACTAAAGTATAGAAGTTGCATAGTAACCAGGAATATAGTATTTTGATATAATGAAACAGTCTAAAACATATTGTAAGAGATTATTACTTTGAAACAAAGTGTGACCTTTTTCCAAACAAGCTAATTGGTCATTAAAGACTTTGACTTCTGCATAAGCTAATATAAATATCTGCCTGTAATAGATAGTTGCGTTAAATACTCATATTTTTTTACTTTTTTGTTTCCTTAATCAAAGTTTGGCCTAAATTTCCTATGTTTAATATTTAAATTACTTTGACTTGGCTGTTCTTCAGAGCAGATTTACCTTACAAAATAAACTCATTATTATAATGAATAGAATCAGTCCAATCTATGGATGCATGACCACATAGCATGTATATAACTCTCATATGAAATTAAATTAAAGTGAAAGACTCTAATTCATAACACTCTCATCTATAAAATAGGAATAAAGAAATATAAGTGCTCAATCTCTCAAAAAATATTTTGAATAACATACTATAGCTGTGTATGCAGTGTTTCAGTTTTTTTTTGTAATTATCATTTGGGCCGGCAGTTGTTCTACACACTCCATTAACTTTAAAAAATTTTCACCTTTATAGCACATGAAAGGTTTCTGTTGATTGCAGTCTGAGTCATTCCAAGAGCCGTCTGTCTGGAACACAGCACAAGAAAAATGATGTATCCAGTTTGTGTAGGCAACAGGATCTCCATTGGACCAGTACCAGTGGTTGGTTTCATGCCGGAGACCAATCCAGCTTCTATTGCCTGATATATTTAGCAGCTCCGAATTTATTGTTTCATTCTCAACTGTCGCCAGGTCAGTGTTGTTGGCTCTGCAATACTTCTGAGCATCATCCCAGGACATTTGGATTGACACAAAGTGATATGAGGTGGAAACATTAGTTTCTGAGAAAAAAACAGGCATAAATGCATATATTAAGCTTTTAATTACCCGCTTGGAGATAACCTCTTTAGTTAATTGAATACTATTTTTAAGCAACAATAATTTTCCGAAAACATGAGATAACCAAGAATCTTACTGTCAGTACAGAAAAAGGTCTTCGTCAAAGTACAGTTAGCATCATTCCATCCTATTCCTTCATAGTCATTTTTCCAACAACTGCTGTCATTCTTATTACAGGTAGAAACATTCCGTTGAAAGTTATTTACCACACACTTTTCAGCATGATTGTTATTGTCTGGATTACCACTAGTCCAGTTTCGAAATGTTGAATTCCCTCCATCAGACCACTTCCAAGGGTTGTTGAACAGACCAATCCAGAAGGGACTGCTTTTTGCTTTCTTCATTATCTCCTGATTTTCACTCTCATTCCTTATACTGACCAGGTCAGTGTAGTTCACTCGACAGTAGTTCTGAGCTCTGCTCCAACTCATTTTCTCACTTATCCAGATATATGTTTCATTCTCTGTAAATAGGGAACATAGAATTGTATTTGCAAGAAGGACAACTAATAAAAGGCATTAAAACACTGTGAACATATGTCAGCCTGTAAAATTTTAAAGTAGTCTTTTGAAATAAGGGACATAAAGATAGGCATTCTGAAATAAATAGGGCTGGCATTAACAGAGCCATTCAGAAATATGACGTTTGGAAAAGTCTCTTTATTAAATAAAAAGTAAGTGCTTTAAAACTAAGGATATTTTCAAATAAACCTGCAATAATTAAGTTTAATGTAAGTATATTGATAAAGGGCAATAAAATAACAAGACAGTGTTTTATAACAGCTAGATTACATTTATTTATGCATTTGTATCATAATTTAATGACTCCTTCATACATACACAAATGCATTTCCAGAGAAAATAAACCAAATCCCCAATACAAGTTCTTGAAATGGAAGTAGAGTTGTGCAGGCGACAGAGACCTCTCTCTGGCACATAGACCAATCACAACCCACTAACTAACAATAGGACATCAGCTGATGCCATTTTTACCATCCATCCCGCTATATCCTAACACAGGGTCACGGGGGTCTGCTGGAGCCAACCCCAGGGCAGGGCCCCAGCCCACATACACACCAAGCGACAATTTAGGACCTAACCTGCGTGGCTTTAGACTGTGGGAGAGAACCAGAGCAAACCCACACAGACAGTGGGAGAACATGCAAACTCCACAGAGGGAGAACACGGGAAGCGAACCCTGGACTCCTTACTGCAAGGCAGCAGCGCTACCACTGCACCACTGTGCCACTCTGCCATTTTTACATCACATGTATTGGAATGTGGTGCTTATGAAAGTTGTTTTACCAGTTACATATTTAGTCTCTCTTTGTATTATGGTATGTGATATTGTAAAATGTTTCCTCCAGGTGCTCCAGTTTCCTCCCACAGTCCGAAGACATGCAGGTTAGGTGCATTGGCAATTCTAAATTGTCCCTAGTGTGTGCTTGGTGTGTGTGTGTGTGTGTGTCCTGCGGTGGACTGGCGCCCTCCCTGGGGTTTGTTTCCTGCCTTGCGCTCTGTGTTGGCTGGGATTGGCTCCAGCAGACCCCCGTGACCGTGTATTTACAGTAGGATATAGCGGGTTGGATAATGGATGGATGGATATTGTAAAATGCTATTTTATGTACACTACTAATTTGTGATATTTTTTAAAATATGAGTCATTATTACAAAAAAAACAAAACAAAAATGCAATCTCTCTATCTTTTGATGTACGGTAGTAAATAAACAAAATTAAAAATGCTCCAACCTTCTGAACAGTTAACTAGGTTCCCTGAACACACGTGAATGTCACAACATGTATGTACATTTTTTAACTTTGTTCAGATTTGTTGAGATATTCAGTATTGAAAAATAGGAAAGCATTCATTCATCAGCAGTAAATTATCAAACTTATATACAGATTCATTTGACTTACAGTATACTGCATGGGTTTCTGCTTTTCTCTGCTGTGAACTTCTATCAATTCCCTTATTGTAGTAAAAGATGGTGGACGATTCCTTGCCAGATAAAAACCTAGCAAAGTTTTTAACTTTATGTTTATGTTTCACTTGATCTGCTGTGTTTTGCTTATGTTCCTACTCCTGCTGCCTCATAAATCTAGACCTTTTAATCAAAAATCTGCTCAAAATCTGTGTAGGGCCTGCTTGCTCTCCCTATTGAAGAGTGTACTCCTGTTTTTCTCCAACATTGCAAAGTCATAAGTATTAAGTCAATTGCCATCTCTATATTAGCTTCATATGAGTGAGTGTAGATGTGTGGATACATGTGGCCTGTAATGAAACCCTGAGTATTGAGTTAAACCCCGACCTGCTCTCAATGGTACCTGGATAAAGTCAGGTCCCTGCAACCCTAGACTGGATTCTGTGAGCAGTGGATGAAAAAGTGCATTTCATTAACTATGAATTGCAGGCCATGTAGAAAGAAATTTTATTTCCATACTGCCACATTACCAATTTAGTGACATTATCCTGTCGTGGTAATGCTGTGTACTCTCTGCTATTGGCTATAATTTGAAAGAAAGTTTATTTTAGAAAAACGGTAAACATGGAAGAATGTTTTTTTGTGGGTCTTGTGTGAAATGTGTGTGACATTTTATTATTTGTCAGAAATGAAAGAAAATCTAGATTTGGGTAATGTATGTGTGCTTTTAAAATTTATAAATAAAATATAATAAAAAAATTCTGGATGAGATGAAATGATGTGATTAGGGTACATTTTTGGTTTAAATCAACCTTTTTTATTTCACTTTAATAACGTTATACTTATTACAGATACTTAACTGTTGTAGCACATGAAAGGTTTATTTTTATCACAGACTGAATCACTCCAAGATCCATTGGACTGAGCAAAAGCACAGAACAGGTCTTTGTCCCAGTTTGAATATGTAAGATTGTCCTTGTTTGACCAGTGCCAGTTGTCACTATCACAATGCAACCCAATCCAAAATTCTTTGTTTTTTGTAATACTTAAGAGTAGCCGAATATCTTCTTCTTTATAAACAGTTACCAAATCCGCAGCTGTATTCCTGCAGTAGTTCCATGCTTCAGTCCATGTCATGTTATTCTGCACAAAATCAAGGAGTGCAACATTGTAGGACACAGCTGAGCTGGACCCTAAAAATAAAACATTCAAAAGTAAGACCAAATTTTAATACTTGATTTCAATAGTCAGGATCTTCTGACAACTGCCGACATTGCAAACCTTTACCTAAACGTCCCTATTTCCAAAGTTAAATTATCCTAAACCTAAGTTCAGTACCAGATTGTTTAGGATGCTTTATTAACCAATACACATAAATAATTATAATTTATTCCCAGTTTTGTATTTAAAAAAAGCTTTCTTATAGAATAAAGAAATAACTCTGGTCTATTAACACTCTAATTACCACAGCCTACGAGAAAACTCATAAATCCGGCCCACTTTAAATCCATTTGCACCTCTCCATCAGCGTCTTTTGTCCTGTAAATGTGCCGATTAAGACAAGCAGCAAGCAGCCTGCTATTCCAACCCCCACCATCGCTGAACGTTCACTAAGTTCTCCCATCTCATGCCTTGTTTGATTATCTGGGAGTGAGTGAACTAGAGTGGAAATAATAGATTGTTATTTGGAGCACATTCATTTCATGTGTGTTCCGTTTCTACAGTAATCTGTGTATACACATTGTTAAAACAGAAGCTTTTTCATATTTTAGTAATAAATGTTACAAAATGTAGGCATAAACCATAGAATGTGTGAAGCCTGAAGTTCAAAGATCAAATAAACACTTGCACCAAAGGTTCAAGGACAATACAATAGCTTCCGTGGCGTAGCGGTAGAGTCCCCGGTTCGATCCTGACTGTCTCCTATATTTACTGTTTTCAGTAGTGAGCTGCTCTTATTGTTAATATGATACAGTACACACATACATTTGGTTTGCATCTGTAACAGACCGTGTACATTTATAGTACTGTACTTGTAAAAGTTACCTTTTTTTTCACTTTTATTCTCTCACTCACAATCACGATTCATACACCACCCTAGGGAACTGACGCTGTTAGTTTTTATTTGAAACTGGGAATAACTGTAGATGTGAGTGGTGTTTTGAGGCAATGGAACTGGACATTCTCTGATCTGGAGGGATAAAAGCTGACACACAAACAGTGGCGAATCTGCCTTCTTCATATCTCACCGTCACTTTATTTTTTTTTATTCAGTTTTATTGAGTGTTCCTGCTCACGCAGAATTAGTATGCACCTTATGCATATGTTTACACAGATTACTGTAGAAACGGAACACACATGAAATGCATGTGTTCCAAATAACAATCTATTATTTCCACTCTAAAACTCCAGCAGTTCACTCCCAGATAATCAAACAAGGCATGAGCTGGGAGAACTTAGTGAACGTTCTGCGATGGTGGGGGATGGAATAGCAGGCTGCTTGCTGCTTGTCTTAATCGGCACATTTACAGGACAAAAGACTTTGACGGAGAGGTGCGAATGGATTTAAGGTGGGCCAGATTTACGAGTTTTCTCGTAGGCTGTGGTAATTCTAGTGTTAAATGACCTTGTTAGGGACCAATTGAAAAATTTTAAAAAATCTGAAAAATTGTACATTTTGTGTAACCTTATCTTTGCAGGTTTCATTTTGTTTAAGTACAGAGGTTGTATTTGTTCTTTATGTATATTTATCCATCTAGCCATCTTCCATTACCTAACCTGCTTTAACAAGTGTAGGTGGTGAGGATCGCTTGGGCCCACCTCAGGAACATAAGGAACAAGACATGGGCCAACCAGTCTTTTCCTTGATACTTTCACACACAATCACACAGGACTAATTTGAGTGCTAATTGACCTAATCTGCATGCTTTGGGAGGACAAAACAAGAAAAGCTGTAGAACAACACATAAAATGAGGGGTGACCATGTAGCCTCAACTGTGAAAGTGAATGGGCCAAAATTCAAACTCAGCTTCCTGGAGCTGTGAGAGATCAGCACTAATCAATCAGCCATTGTACTACCTTTGTGTAGTATTGAATCCCATTCATTTAATCATCAAACTTATAGCCTCCATATCTAGTTCAGGGTTATGAAGTGGTATTGCTCAAAAATTAAAGTTCAGAGGTTTGTCCAAATGCCAAACGATTGGGTACATACACAAGTTTTGAATTGCACTGCGTTACTTTTATTCCAACTCCAGCCTTCTAAGACTTCACTGAAGAACACTTTAAACAGAATTTCATCCACTTAGACAATCTTTCTAATCAAGTATCTGCACTGATATTCATCAAATTCCATTGATCCAAACCTGAACCGAGAGAAGCAGTAGATAATTTTTTAATTTTAGTAAAACTTGTTCATATAGCCTAATAAAGATCATATTCAAACTAATGAATTAGACATACTGCACTCACATCTGTGCCCATGTTCTCACCAGAGACAGAAGAGGGCACATTTAATGGTTGCTGTGAAAAAAAAATCATGAAGGAAAAGCCTCTTTGTGTATTGTGTTGTGTGTGTGTGTGTGCGTGAGTACATTTTAGGGAATGCGTGATCTAGACACAAAGGTCTGGCAACTGCTACATCAATCAGGTCTCTAGCTGAAAAAAAATTTAAAATGTGCTGAAAGCTGAAGGAGGCTGTGTACCAAGGTACCTCCTTACATTCTCAGTTTATAGGCATGTCATCCAACTAAAAACTTCAGCTAAACACATGAGGCTTGCACTGCTGGTGCCCATGTTAAGATAATAAATAGTATGGCACACCATTTTTTTGAAATATTCTTTATTTAATCCTTGTTTTGAAGGCACAATAAAGTCCTAGAATTTAATTGTATATAAAACTTCAGGGAATAGGATGGTCACTCCAGAAGCAACATACAGTAATTTCTTCTTTTAAAATAAAAATACCATTTAAAGATAACAATAACCTGTACATTTACTGAACATTATATAAGGTAAATCTAAATGAATGCTTCGGTATTATAACCCAGCCACAGGGGATGCACAAACCAGTGTGTTTCTTCATGCCAGTCCCAAGCCCAGATAAATGGGGAGGGTTACGTCAGGAAGGCCATCTGGTGTAAAATTTTGCCAAATCAATATACGGACAACAATACAAATTTCCATACCGGATTGGTCATGCTCCGGATTAACAACGACCTGTTAGCCAACAGGGTGCTGGCGGAAATTGGGCTACTGCTGGCCGAAGAAGAAGAATAAGAAGCAGAAGAAGAGAGGGGAAACATGTCCATAGGCAGTAGGAGAGGAGGATGGTATAGATAGTGGAACTGAGGGTTGGAACTTTAAATGTTGGCAGTATGATTGGTAAGGAGAGAGAGTTAGCAGATATGATGAAGAGAAGGAAGGTTGATATATAGTGCGTTCAAGAGACTAAATGGCAGGGGACTAAGGCCAGGTGGATCGGAGGTGGATTCAAATTGTTCTATCATGGTATGGATAGAAGGAGAAATGGAGTAGGGGTTATTATGAAGGAACAGTATGTCAAGAGTGTTTTGGAGGTGAAAAGAGTGTAACAGCCGACCCCTTACCCAGCCGGCAGCTACACCTCCAAGACCTGTGGCCTGAATAAATTACTGAGATTGAATCTTATATATCAAGCCATACGTCTAACAAATACAATTTTCCCCATAATCGACAGATTAAATATAGGCACACAAAAGCAGATATGTAAAATTAAATAATTAATTATATTAAATTAAATAACAAAAAATACAACTTTCACATGTAAAAAAAATATATATGTATATCCCTCCACCAACGCAACAACATGACACCACCATATATTTACACAACAAACTCTCCCTTGCCCCTGTAACATGTAACAAACAACAATGAATAGCAATAATGAATGAACTACAGAATGAATGATCGTGAACTTGAGTCAGAGTATAAAACTGTCCTGAATGCGGATGACTGGTCAACAGATATGTGATACGTTTGTATTTCCCGGAACAAATGGAACAACCTCACCGTGAATCCTCGGCTTGTGGTGGATGATGAAGTCCGACCCCGGGGTCTCTAGTGATGAGGGAATTGAAGCAAGTCCGGCGGAATGAAAAACAAACTAGTTACCAAAAGCGCGATGTGGAAAACAGCAGGTAAAGATGATTCATGGTCGTGAAAATGAAAATCTCCATCTTTTCTCATCTCCCCTCCCCTTTCCTGTTCCCTCCTGATTGTTTATATACTGTAGCAATGAGCCAGCTGTAATTGTGATTGAAAACAGGTGCTTTCCATCTTGGGGCTGTGGTCTCTTTATATCATCCGTCCCCCATGTATTTACGGGGACGACATTCACTGACGCACACATAAACAGCAAATGGGACGATGGAAACAAAACGCACTTAGTACTAACACCGACAACACTATTACTATGTAGCCCCGCTACAAGAGTGGCAGGGAGAGTAATGATTATGAAGCTGGAAATTGGAGGTGTGATGATGAATGTTGTTAATGCATATGCCCCACAAGTTGGGTGTGCAATGGATAAAAAAGAAAACTTTTGGAATAAGTTGGATGAAGTGATGAACAGTGTACCCAAGGGACAGACAGTGGTGATTGGAGCAGATTTCAATGGACATGTTGGTGAAGGGAACAGATGAGACGAGGTGGTGATGGGTAGGTATGGTGTCAAGGAGAGGAATGAAGAAGGTCAGAGGATAGTGGATTTTGCCAAAAGGATGGACTTGGGATGTGGTGAATATGTATTTAAAGAAGAGGGAGGAACATAGGGTGACAAACAAGAGTGGAGGTAGATGCACACAAGTAGATTACATTCTATGCAGAAGAGTCAATTTGAAGGAGATTGAAGACTTCATAGTTAAGCAGCATAGGATGGTTGTCTGTAGGATGACATTGGAGATCAAGAAGAGGAAGAGAGTGAGGGCAGAGCCAAGGATCAAATGGTGGAAGTTGAAAAAGGAAGACTGCAAGGTTGAGTTTAGGGAGAAGGTGAGACAAGCACTGGGTGGTAGTGAAGAGTTACCAGACAGTTGGGAAGCTACAGCAGATGTAGTAAGTGTGACAGCAAGAAGGGTGCTTGGCGTGACATTTTGGACAGAGGAAGGAGGAAAAAAACCTGGTGGTGGAATGGAGAAGTTATATGAGAGTATACAGAGGAACAGTATGGCAAAAAAGAAGTGGGATTGTCAGAGAGATGAAGAAAGTAGACAAGAGTACAAGGAGATAAGGCACAAGGTGAAGAGAGATGTGGTGAAGCTAAAGAAAAGGCTTATGATGAGTTGTATGAGAGGTTGGACACTAGGGAGGGAGAAAAGGACCTGTACCTATTGGCTAGACAGAGGGACTGAGCTGGAAAAGATGTGCAGCAGGTTAGGGTAATAAAGGATAAAGATGGAAACGTACTCACAAATGAGGAGAGTGTGTTGAGCAGATGGAAAAAGTTACTTTGAGAGGCTGATGAATGAAGAGAACGAGAGAGAGAAGTGGTTGAATGATGTGGAGATAGTGAATCAGGAAATGCAAAGGATTAGTAAGGAGGAAGTAAGGACAGCTATGAACTTCCAGGGTTCCCTGGAACACATCTTATTAACTGAGAAAATACAGACGGAAAACGCACAAGAAATAAGGTGCAACATTGCCAGCCAGTTAACACAAGACAACCGACCACATATATTTCAACAAAAGAACAGAAAGCTCTATGATCGGAATGATCATAGTATCATTATCACACCAGCCGACAAAGGAGGCGCAACTCTCTTATTAGACAAGGAACAATACACCATAGCAATGGAAGAAATGCTTTCTGACATTGACATCTATCAACAGCTGAATAACAACCCGGCGAAAACAGGCTTAACAGAATAAACACCACTCTAAGCCCATATATATAGGGCTTTAAACTGCAGTTGGGTCTTTAGCTGAATTTCATTCTACAAATTTCACCATCTTGACCACAGTTAATAAGACAGTTTTTGATGACCACTATCAGGGCTGAGGTACTTCCAGAATCCACCTAACCACAGTTAGAGAGAAGGGTGTTTTCTCTTCTTTCTACCTGGAAAATAATTTACAACCACTGGGACTCCAGGCAAGGGTCTGAGCAACCTTGAAAGCTTGCATATTGTAATCTTTATTGTTAGCCAATAAAAGGTGTCATTTTGCTTGACTTCTCACTGTGAGAGATTCCTAAATGGTCAGGGGCAGACTTATTGGTTGACTAATTTCAATGGATAAGGGCACTGGTGTGATTAAAGAGTTCCACAGAGGTATAGAATATCTGATGAAAAATGCTGAAAAACTGTATATGGTAGGGATTTATTGATTAAATCACATTTAATATGTTCCATGAAAAGTGGAAACAGTGTCTTGAGACAGACACACAACAGTGGTCTCCATTTTAATAAAGTAAGACAAGAGAATGTGCTCTAGTTACCTAGGAGGCACACATATTTCAATCAGCATGGGAAAGCTCATACTGGGGGTACTGAAACAGAGGCTCTGACAGGCGAACCTCAGATTCAGAATGCAGAATATCTTTTGGCTGCAGAACTGAAGACAAACTCTTTGTTTTTGCAGGTCACAGAGGTTTGCCAATCCTGTCTATATTCTTTTTGAACTTGGAAAATGATTATGACTCCTGTATTTAGCTGATTGTAGTTTATGGGAGATGCAAAAAAGCATGGGCTTCTTGGGACACTGCTGTGTTCAATTTGGTCTATGCATTTTCAAAAAAAGACATGCATTAAATGAAATCTGTTGACTATGGATATGAAACAGTAGCAGCATTGTGTCTTATCTTCCTTTATAATTGGCATTTTTATACAGAAAAACTATTAGCAGAACTTCAAGGTGACTGCTTGACTAAATTAACTTGTGATCCCAGAAACAAAATGGAGTGGTGAACAGCCAAATTTGATACAGCCTTAATGATGAATACCATCAAGGAGAGTATATCCAGGGAAAAAGGGCATTCTGTCTTTAGGCTATGATATACAGCTACAGGTCATAGTGGTGAATCAAGAGCAAAGTCATTGGCTGTATATTTTAATTTAACTATTAACCAACATCCCAGTGATCAACTATGATGGCAAGCTCTGGGAAGTAACTCAAAGAATGCAATCACATGTGCAGCCAAAATGACTTTCTTACACAGGGATGCTAGGCTCACTCTTCATGATACAGTAAGGAGCTCAGTTTTACAGGAGTAGGCCTACTGTTTACATGTAGTGTGAGCAGCCAGTTGAAATGTTTTGGGAAAACCATAAGGATACCCTCTGGGCACCTACTTTGAGGGGTATACCTGGTGGTTTTTAGTAGGAGAAGACCCAGGATATGCTAAAGGAGTCATACCGGCCTGGTAGCACTATTTTTGGTCTACTTATAGTGATAATCTCATTTTATAAGAAAGTGTAGATTACAAGGTTATATTAAGAGAAAGTAACAACTCTTCAGCATAGAATAAATATTTAATACATGTTTAGTTAATCATTATGGAATAATAAAAGGAACAGCACACTTACCAGTTCCATTGTTATTATTTACTTGTGTTACTCTGTAGGTCTTTTGTATACCTGTAAAAGATTACATAAACACCTGTCTTGAAAATGTATGTTTCTACATGTATACTGTTCTAAATAGCATTAACCTCCTTAAAATGACTTATTGTCTCTCTATTATATAAAAAAATCCTGCAACGAGACAAGACTTTTCTGAAGAGATTTTTTCAAGTCCTGTGAGACTTTGACCATGAGATTTTTTCAAGTCATGCCTTCCTCTCAACCATATTCAGCCACGCACATAGTACTCACACCTCTCATTTGTGTGAATTCTTTTGTCAGACACAGTTCCTACTCTCTCAGCTCTTATAAATTTTTACATTTTCCTCACTTTAAGTTCCCAATTAAAGAAGACGTATTATGTCCAAATCTTATTGAAGAATTTCATTACGATGGGTTATCAACAGAAAAAATGAGTACACGGACAATCCTAGCAAGGGGAAATGATGAAATCAAGTGAATTAACACCAAATCGGTTACACAGGCAAATTGGTAGTCTAGTCATTACATGATGACAAAAATACATATTTGTAATTTAAACAAGCTATTCCATGGGTGGCAATGAGACCCGCTGGTTAGCCTTGCTCCAGGGTCACAACTGTCACATGTTTTTCTTGTATTTACGCATAGGTTAGAGTTCATTTCTCTTAGCCTTTTCCACCTCATTACTGGGACAGTGTCACTGACATGTAGCTCCTTATGTTCGAGAGAACCCCTCTCACCTGTTCAAGGCATGTATGCCTATAGCCCAGGATCATAGAGAGGCCAGCCCTGGTTTTTCTTGTTTAGCATTCTGAAACTGGCATCCAACAGCATAAAAACTCCAACTGTTAATAACAGTTTAATCAATTGAAAATTTTGGATGTAATTCTTGTAAACAAATATGTCTTCTTCATTAAGAATATTGAACTCACCATCTATTATTTCTCCCCTGCTGCTCTGCAATGTACCTGAAACAGATTACACACCCATCAAAATCTTTTCTCATCATGTTGTTCTTCTTTATTTCACAGAAAACATTATAAATGAACATGAATGATGATTAAAACAATATCAATAATACGAGAAACTACTATTATAAGAAAAGTAATGCGAGTAAGAAAGTGTAGTCAGCTCACTACTGTAGGACATAGAAAGGCAAAGGCCCACCTAGGATTGCCTGTAGTGAAAGCAAAAAAGTATCCCTCATTACTGGAAAATACAGTAAGAAGGAGGAGATTCAATGTCCAGAGTCTCCGTGCACTAATAAAGAAGAAGAGGAACGGGCAGTTCACTAGGTATTCTGGTTTACCTGCCAAATTCCAAAGGCATGCAGGGTAACTTAACTGGCTTAGTGAAAGTGATCATGGGTCAAAATGTGGTCTCAGTTTTGTACCCAAAGCTGCTTAAATAGGCTTTGAGCCTCTGTGACTCTGAAGTGGATAAGCAGGTACAGAAAGTGAATGGAACTCATTTGTGTCCTTCATTTGTTGTGGCTGACTAATCCTGGGTGCCATTTTATAATTTTGCTAAAAATAAAAATAATCTTATAAATTGTTTTGAACTATCCAGTCATTGAAATAAGAAGAATGACATTTCCAATATTATATTTCACTCCTGCAGCCTTGAACTGCAAAAATGGATATTAAAATAAATAGATGAATAATTATAGGAGTGTTTGGTTGATATTCTGTAAAAGTATCTCACATTTATCATCAGTTTTACAGAATTCTTCATTGTGATGGGCAGCTGGGGCTCTTTTTCATCTGGGAGGCCATCATAAAGGAAGGACAGGAGGTACAGATGTGCTGTCCCCTAAATGGTATCCCCCCAGGGTTTTAGCAGCTCCTCAGATTCTCGCAGGGCTCCATGGGATTTGGAGTTTGTCGCAACCCTGTTGGGTTCTGTGGGGCCACCAGGGGGAGCTGCTCTGGGCTTCCACCACACCTAGGAGTACTTCCATATAATAGAGATGGGCCACCTGAAGTGCTCCCAGGTGCAGCATAAAGGGGACCATCTCAATTCATTTGAAGAGCCAGAGGGAGAGGACAAAGCTTGCTGAAGGAGGAGTGGAGGCAGGAGACAGATAGAGAGAGAGAAAGAAGAAGATAAAGTGCTGTACTGTGCAGAGTTTATTGGTGCCATTTGTACTGGGCTGTGCTCTGGAGAACAAAATAAAGGATTCCACAGTGGAAAATAAACTGTGTGTGTTGCTGGACTTGTGCCTGGTGTCTGTATGTGTTGGGGTTGGGCAGCTGGTGCGCCCCATGGTGGCCACGTCATGCAATTGTGATTCAGCACTTGTTTCCATCTGTATCTTTCCTTACGTTTTGTAACCTGCTTAAATTGTGGAAACTAATATATTTTTCAGTCCACTACCAGTCAAAGAAATCAACAAGGCAGTATACCGGCAATATTATCATGGAGGTTATTAAACGTTATATATGTTTTTTATGTTGTGCTTCAATGAACCTTCTACAATTATGCAGGGGAAAACTGCTTAGAACTTAGTCAACTAAATCCCACAGATTCTAGAAAAATGTTGTTGTGTTGAACACTAGCGGAAAAAAGTTACAAAATGTTTTTCTATACAGACCATTTACAGTAGAACTTCATTTAAAAATACAACTCAGTAATGTTGATGTTAAAATATAACAGACATTTAACACAGACACTTCAATCCAAATTATTCCCACTGCATATAGTGGATAATTTTTAATGGTTTAAATAACATCTGTAAATTATTCTGGTAGGAAGAACATGGAAATATAAAATACTACATATTGCGCAGATCAGTCATAATTTATTGAATAATTACAACAGACTTACATGTTAGCACAAGCAGGACCAATACAATTGTTTTCATTTTAAGAATCTGTAGAAAAAAAGACAACAAAGATAGCATTTGTCATTGAGCCGTACTTTCTGCCTTGTGACATTATAAATAATTATATATGTACAGTATGTATTATATATATATATAAATATAAACTGCTCAAAAAAATTAAAGTAACACTTTGAAAACACTTCAGATCTCAATGGGAAAAAATTCATGCTGGATATTTATGCTGATATGGACTGGGCAATGTGTTAGGAATGAAAGGATGCCACATCGTTTAATGGAAATGAAAATTATCAACCTACAGAGGGCTGAATTCAAAGACACCCGGAAAATCAAAGTGAAAAAATGATGCTGTAGGTTTGTCTATTTTGCCAAAATTTTATTCAGCAACTCAAAATGATACTCAGTAGTTTGTATGCCCCCCATGTGCTTGTATGCATGCCTGACAACATTTAGACATGCTCCTAATGAGACGATGGATGGTGTCCTGGGGATCTCCCCCCAGATCTAGATCAGGGCATCACTGAGCTCCTGGGCAGTCTGAGGTGCAACATAATGTCCCAGAGGTGTTCTATTGAATTTAGGTCAGGCGAGCATGGGGGACAGTCAATGGTATCAATTCCTTCATCCTCCAGGAACTGCCTGCATAGTCTCATCACATGAGGCCGGGCATTGTCATGCTCCAGGAAGAACCCAGGACCCACTGCACCAGCTTTGGGTCTGACAATGGGTCCAAGGATTTCATCCTGAAACCTAATGGCAGTCAAGGTGCCATTGTCTAGGCTGTAGAGGTCTGTGCATCCCTCCATGTATATACCTCCCCAGGCTATCATTGACCCACCAGTAAACTAGTCATGCTGAACGATTGTAAAGGTAGCATAATGTTCTCCACGGCTTCTCCAAACCCTTTCATGTATGTCACATGTGCTCAGCGT
>JANRMT010062796.1:43594048-43608200 GCA_026402145.1 Polypterus bichir lapradei
GTAAGTAAATAAATAGAATAAAAAGGGGAAGAGAATCCACTTCCTCAATTTAAATGCTTATTCTAAAATATTATCAATTAGATCCTGCCAGGTTTTAAAAAGGTTTTGCACAGATCTTTTAAGTGAGTACTTAATTTTTTCCAGTTTCAAATAGCATATAACATCGGTTACCCAATGACTGAAAAGAGGAGACTTAGGATTCTTCCAGTTGAGCAAGATAAGTCCATGTGCCAATAGTGTAGTAAAGGTAATCACAGTTCGCTTGTCCTTCTCCACTTTAAGCCCATCTGGAAGAACACCAAACACAGTTGTTAATGGGTTAGGAGGGATTGTGACACCAAGGCTGTCTAATAGGTATTTAAAAAATGTTTCCAGTAATTTGGTGCACGTGCAAAAAATGTGGCCTAGTAAGGCTGGAGCTCGATTGCAACGTCAAGGGCCAGTTTTCATTGCTAAAGTCCAGAGTTACTGGATGTGTTCACCCATTCCCTTCTCCTGAACCTGAAACTGCATCTTACAGTTCCTGTGTTCACATGGTTGTTTAATGCAGCTTTCTCTGACTGAGCTCATTCAGACTGCATGAATCACCATGAAACTTTTTAAAAACCTGGCAGGATCTAATCAATAACATCTTAGATTGAGAAGGACTTCTTTCCCTCCTCTTTACTACTCTGAAAGTTTTACACAGGTTGTTGGCCTTCCTCTCTTTCTCATGTGTGGGGTTTGAATTGAATGTAGTTTTGTTAAGCTTGGCTTGATTGTATGGAATGTAACATGGTTTTAATAACTTTAATAAAAAACTAAAGAAGAAAAAGAATACTGGCTCTTGGGATATGGGAAGTAACTTCACTGACATGGTTTTTATGGTGTTTTAAAAACAAATAAAGTGAAACTCACTCCAACATACTGCATTGTATCTCGAATCAGGCTTCTCGGTTATTGGTTGTCTCTCTCTTCTTCCCAGTCTGGAGTACCAGGAGATTAAATTCCCAGGTTTGAGGATACTCACATGTCCTTCAAAGTGTCTCTTATGAATGGAGTTACTGTTAGTAACAAGAGGGTTGGCTTGCTGCAACTTCAAGGCACAGTAAGGAAAACTTTTAAACATTTGTGTGTATTCTCTAAAGAATTATTAATTTATCACTTTATTTTGAGTAAGTGGATTAGTTAATGTCTGGAATTATTGGAAGAGCATGATATTGAAAACTTTTATTCCTGAAGCAAATGGTAAATTAGTATTGTATTACCATTCTAGTAATGGGTTATTCATAACAAACTCCAGACATGAATGCAATGCATATTTTATAAGAAAATACTGCTTGAAACTCAATAACCATCAATGTAGTTGTTTTATCTCATGTAAGGCTGTATTTTGTGAACATTCAAGTAAAAACAGACACTGAGACCTGGAAGACCCAAACAGGTACTGATTGTTCTGAAAATAAATAAGGATTTTTTTTTTAAGTGACTTCACCTTACAACTCCAGAAGGGCCTGAAAGGAGCTATGGCATATCTTACACATCTTAGTATACAACAGAGCCAAGGATTTCTTTGAAAAGTTGAAATATTACTTTGAGAGATTCCTAAATAGTCAGTGGCAGACATATTGATTGCCTTGGGCTAATTTTAGTGGTTAAGGACACTAGTGTGATTAAAAAGCTTCACAGGGTTGCAGAATAGTAGATAGAACGAAATTGATTGAAAATAAGAAGACAAATTGTTTTATGGTCATTACAGGCAACACAAATATGTCTTATTTGAAGACTGCTAAGAAAATGAACTCCAAAGAAAGTTATTGCTTTCTATTTTTGATCACTTTAACCTTGTTATGTCTGGAGAAAAGAATAAAAAAATGTTTTTTCATAGCTAATGATTCTCAAGTTCATTCTTTAGTGTAGTGGGTATATGCAGGCATACAAAGATTGTTGTGAGAGCAAAACTAACCAGGGGCCTCATGTATAAACGGTGCGTACACACAGAAATGTTGCGTAAGTACGTTTCCATGTTCAAATCGCGATGTATAAAACCTACACTTGGTGTAAAGCCATGCACTTTTCCACAGTACCTCATACTCTGTCGTACGCAAGTTGTTCGCTCGGTTTTGCAGACTGGCGGCACCCATCGTCAAAGCAGTGCTACAGTTCCTGGTTACCCTTTATTTCCTAGAACCACATTCCTGACGTGGCTTTATAAATACACTGAAACTAACCACATATTGTTTATTAGTGTAATGCATCTGATTGTAATTAACCTGTAACAATATAATGGCCCAGGGAATAGCCATAGTATTCCAAATACCATAACTGCTTTAGCGTTGTTACTCTCACTGCACCTCCTTCTTCTTCTTTCAGTTGCTCCCTTTAAGGGTTGCCACAGTGAATCACCTTTTTCCATATTACTCTCACTGCACCACTCGGAGTATTTATATCACGGTATCTGAGTGGGGAATCACAGCAGCAGCTGATTGGAAAGAGAATTATCGGTATTACAGCATCAAGCACACACTGCCTCAGCCACAGCAAAACGTTTCAAAGCCTTTCCTGTACGGACCCTGCGGTTCAGAAACAGTTTCATCCCAAGAACTATAAACGCACTCAATCAAGTGCTCCTTGTAGAACTGTTTGTACTTATAAGTACAATCACCTCACTGTAAACTTGCACTACAGTAATAATATTGCAAAACCTGCACCACTTTATAAAGCGCATATTTACATATGATGACGATATCATTTTTAAGATGAAATGCAGCAAAATATGTTGATTATATTATACAGATAAAACTTTAACTTCATTTAAATAATCTGTATTGTTAATAATTAAACATGTGAGGACACGGTGCCACAGCGCTAGCAAGTTCACGTATTGTCCCTGCCTTGCGCTTTATATTTACTGAGACTGGCGCGATACTGGAATGATAGACGGATAGAATAATTAAACACATACTATGAAGATATTTCAATGTTCCTTAAAAGTTTTGAAGAATCGTCGTTGTAAGCTTACAGATGGCTTAACGTCTATTACAGAGCTGATTGTGTGGCGATTGGGTATTTGGGGAAAGAAAAATAAGGACAGGAATTGGAGGTTAGTATGTCTGAAAGAGACAGTACTGCTACAATAAATTATTTCATCGAAGGTCGCACACGGCACAGAAAGCATCTTGTGTGAGACATGAACAATCACTGCGCCATCGTGTTCCCATGTTTAATAAAATGTTTTCATTCCAATCATCATGAAAATGATATCACATATACATATCAGTATTTTAATTATTCAGAGAGCTGTAATATCACGAATGTAATGGATTCTGTGTCCTGTCGGAGAAAGAGAAACAACGGAAGCACGTAGTGATTCACATACATAGAACACATTGAAGATCCAATACAAAACAAAGCATTTAACATGCTACTTTAGTTACGATGGGATTTGAGAAACTAGTAAATTAAATGATTTTAAGATGAAGTTTATGATGTTCTACTTTAATGACAAAATAAACTACGTGATTAGTGGAAGTGGAAATTTCAAGATTATAGTTGACATTTCATGCTTTTTTCCACTGTGTGCCTATTTTTTTATCTGTACCCTAATAAGCTCAGACGGTGGGCTACGACTCCCTTTTCATGGCGACATTGATATCTGACAACTTCTCTTTTATTTTGGCACTGTGCGACTTTGTGAACTTGGGCTTTCGAGTTTCTCCAACACGCTATGTCATTCGATCAACTTCCTTTTGTTGATTATACCACTGTTTAAATCAACAGATAGCATGTTTTTCCTTTGCCTCCACTTGGTATTTGCTGAAATTCTTATATTTTCCCCCCTGCTTTTCCCATTGTCTTTTCACAGAAGGCCGAGCTTAAGGGCTATTTATATTGATTTGCATATTCAAAGAGGCATAATTCTGGGATGAGTTGGGGTGGGACAGCATGTGCGTTACTTATCACGCTGACCGGGATTTATGTAGCGGAAGAATGTGGAAGTTGGTGAACGGGCAGATTCCTGCATCTGGATTTTTCTGTGCGTAAGCACATTTCGGCTTTTGTAATTATGTCACGTTATAGTGCAAATTCTACACACGCCATTAAGCATGAGGCCCCAGGTGATGGCACTCTAGTGTAAGGAATCATTAGCAGTCAGCAGGGCCAAAATCAGTCATTCACAAAGATGACAAAATTACTTGAAAGTGCAAACTGAAAAGAACAGTCAGAAGCGAAGTAAGGATAACAAACAAACAAAATACCACCTCAACTACTTTTTTTAAAGCCACTAAAATATATGGCTATGAAAATAAAACAAGATGGTAAAATAAGCAAAATTGATACAATAATAAATCTTGATAGAAGTCCTCTTTATATAATCTGATTTGTGCTTTGGTTATTAATAACTATCATCAATATATCAGTAATCACATTTTTCTTCACTCGCTCAAAATATAAAACCAATGTAGAAATCAATTTAAGGCAAAGACACAGCTGTCTCTTGCTCCATTACAGGACAGTTTTGCATTCAAGTGCTGCTCCCTGAACTATATGGCATGTACATTTTAGAAGACATTAATATCAAGCTTCAGAGATCTTTATATTGATAAGATGTTTGCACCTTTTGATCAGCTTTGCTGTAAACATGGAATTCCTTCAACACACTTGTTTTTCTATTTAAAATTTAGGAACTTTTAGGGAACAAATTTGCCTAACTTCCCTAATCCACCACATGCTAGAAAATAATTTTAATAGTAAGGAGAAAAACATCATTGTCATCTTTGCAAACTCTCTCCCAGCAGTCTTTAGAGCTATTCCAGATGTGGTTTGATTATCTGGTGATAAATTGACCATTATTTCATATACTCCATTGTTAGTGTGCTATCTAATTCTCCTTATCTGGAAGGACTTAACTTAATAGGAAAATATTTTATTTTATCTAAAACTGGCAAAAATGTAATCTTCTTGACGTGGAACTGTGCAGAGCTTCTTTGGAATTTGGAAAGATTTTAGAAATGTTATTTACATTAACTTTGCTTTAATTAATTACAGGCTGTATAATGCAGTGTATCTACATGTCTAGATGTATAGGAAGATAAAGGTGTTGCAGAGAATAGGTTGATTATTTTTATACATTCTGATGCATCTAAATAGACATTTTGGAAATTTCTTGATCTGTTGTTTTTCTGCACCACCATTTATTTTTTCTGACCCATGTTTCTCTGCCAGCCATCAGATATTTAAAGTTTAAACTTAAGAACTTGTTATCTTTAAATTTATTATATGTATATTTGAATATGTATGTATATTTTTATGAACTTAAAGATACACTTTGTTGTTTAAATTGCTATTTTTAATTCATTTTTTATATAATGCAGTTTAAAGGCCAATGCAGCTGGTGGTCCACTTAAAAAATTCTGCATCTACCAATGGCCAGTTCACCCCTGGCTCCAACCCTTTTCTTTCTGCAGCTCCATACCACATCCTCCAGGACAAAGACCTTCTTCAAAGTCCATTGTGTTCCTCAAGAGTGATACAAACTGGCAAAGCAAACACTTGCCATTCCCTATCCATGATAATGTATGAAAAGTTCTTGTGTGTCCTGTTATGCACTTCCCAACTACACTACTGAATTCTGTGATTAGTTGACTCAATATATCCATATTTTATTATTCTTGCATCAGCTCTTGTTGGAGTCTTTTTATTTCTTACAGGATCACTACAGGGTACGTCTTTTCTGGGTTATGACCCATTCTCAATACACCTATGAGACTATCCTGTGTAATAAACCCATTACTGCTGTCATTCCTACAGCACACATGCCAATATGCCCACTACCTTATTCCATTTTATATTTAAAACTACTTAAATCATTATGCATAAAACAGTATTTGTTCGTGCCTAGTTTAAATAGCACTGTGTTCACTTATGATACTGTCACTGATTGAGTAGTCAGTTATAAGTGAAGAGCAAGAATTCCATATAAAATTAACACTCCTTGTTTCATAATGCTGTGTCCCTTTCTGGAAGCATGTGCCATCTTGCAGCCTTAATCGTTACAGAACTAATCATTATTAGTCATTTCAAACATTACGAATAAATTACTTTTAAAAAGTTGTCATCTTCTCTGATTCAGGCTGTAGAATTTAATTACATTTCAGTATTATACAGTTTGACAGATTCTAATGTATTACATTTTTTTTTTACTTAGTGTAATAATTTAATATATGTACCAGAAGAGTGAAATGAATCATAGTTCAGAAGAAAGGTCTCTAAAAATTAAAACAGCCAGTAAAACATTATAATAAGTTCAAATGTGTTACTCTGAAATGAGATGTATAATTGTTTTTAAGAGACAGGCATGTTGTAATGTCATTTCACTAAAAACAGTGCTTCAAACTGTGACACCAATAATATAATAAATATACTGAAAACATAATACAAGTGCCCTTTTCTGTCAATATAAACCAAAGGAAATATATTATTTAATTAATTTCTCAAATACATGACAGACATGATCAGTTTAAACATGGTTTATTAAATATTTGCGCAGATAGGGTATACATAAATGGCACATGAGAATGCACTATTTGAATACAAGGCTATACATATTTAGCTATATATTTCTTAATCTTTAAAACTCTTTTAGCAAAACTATTCCAAGTATAATATCTATTCATTCATTACCATTCAGGCATCCTTCACCCAGTGCAAAATTTAACAGAAGTGTAGGAAACAGATGCCATCACTATATTGAATGCCATTCTAATGCAGGCCACATTTTCACTCACACTCACTAATGTATCTCTTCCTGAGATGACGGCCTCAAACCGGGTTCAGCAACAAAGTAAAATATTGGCAAAAGCTGTTTATGTAAAAGTAAATAATAATAAAAGCACCGCAAGCAGACATTATGTTTTATTTATATCTACAAATGAATGAGTGTTTCTCTAAACAAGAAACATTAATCCAACTGAAATTGTTTGCTTGAGACATAGCAGCACAGGGGCTGGAGGTAGGGAGGTGTGAGGGAGATCTATTGACCCACTGCTCATAACTCAAAGGCTTCTCATCAGTCCAGAACCAGAATCCAAACAGGCGGCTCTGCCTCAGCCCCAGCCACACATTGGTTGAATTGGTGGTGTTCACCAGTGCAGCTATTGCGTTCTGCTCTAACTGAGATGAGATGCTGATGAGATCAGAATTATTTTTTCTGCAGTAATCCAGAGCTTCTTCCCAAGTTGAATTTTTATTTATAAAGGTTGCATTCATGACAGCTGCAAAAATAGTAAAATATAAATAAACATTAATATAAAAATCTAAATTGTACTGTTATTAACAGCTCATTCTACAATTCGGTTTATTTGAGAAATAAAAGATTGGTATCTTATGAATCCAATTTATTTCTTGGCCCTAGTCACACCAGAGATGACCCGATATCATACAAAGTTTTTTCTCTTTGTTGTGTTTTCTTCTTTCCTTTCAAGTTTTTTGAGGCTCATATAAACAGGAGGCTAATAAAAACATGGTATAGATAGCCTAGACAAAATAATGAAACTCCCATCAGTCCCCTTACAGGCTGACTAGATAGCAGAAGTCATTTATTAGAGCAGGTAATAAAGCACAGGCCATAAGCACAAATTCAGTCACAATTTCTCATGTTTTGGGAATTAGTATTAAAGCTACCATTTCATTCTTCTTGTTGATTCCCCACTTCTAACTGCATCGCTGCTTTACAGAAACAGTGCATCTCCCTAAATGTGTCTTCCCAGTGAAAACACAAAGGGTGGACTCTTAATGTAAGATTGTGGTAATCGATTTATATAACTATTCAACTTACTGGTTTCTCAGTGACAATTCCATTTGAAAGAATTGACACTTGTTAGTGTTAACTTTGATCCGATCCAACAGAGTTACACTTTTAATGAATCTGAGACACAGAAATAAAGGGGATTGTGTTCCTGCCACATTCAATGTGTAAGCCAAGGATGATCAGTGTTGGTCCTGGAGGGCTGCATTGGCTGCAGGTTTTTGTTCCAACCCAGTTGCTTAATTAGAAAACAAGCCTTCCCAATAACAGATCTTATTTAATTTCATGGCTTATTAGAGTTTTAACTCCGCAATGTCAGGACTATCTTAAATTGCATTTTTTCCTCCTTCCTAAGCATATCATCCAAATGATTTAAAGCCTAAAATTGCATCTTAATTCTAATAAGGGACAATTTAAAACAGTCAATTCAGAAATTTAAGACTAAAGCAATAAAGGGTTCAAAATCTTAACAAGCGAGACAACTAAAATGAAGCACAAACATGTCACTTGACCAATAAGTGCTTCATCAGCAATAAATGACATCTCATGAGGCAATCAGGTTGGAACAAAAACCTCCAGCCTCTAATGCCTTTCAAGATCGACATTGTTCTGAGGTTAGAGTGTTAAATAACAAATTAATTAAATGAAGTAAATTAGCAACTAAAACTGGTCACTAATTAAGAAATTTGTTAAAATGAAAATCTGTAGCCACTGTGAGCCCCCTGGGATGTACTCATTGGACTGTAGTTAGAATGGCTATCTTTTAAAAGGAGTTACAAAGATAGTTACTCAACTTCTATGGAGATCTATAAGTCATCCTGCTGATTTGAAATTTAGGTATAAAATGATCTGGTATCAAATACATTTAAAATCTACTTTGCTGCTTCTCAACCACCACAACAAGCTGCCTCTTTAAGGATTTTTCTTGATTGTTTAGAATTTGTAATTTTTTTAGATGTTTTTTAATTTGCTCTGACAAAATACTGAGAAATATTTTTTATTATCCTATTGTTTTTAATGGTTTAGTAACCTATTTTACATATTGCATATTCTTTCTTAGCTTTTGCATGATATGAAAATAAGACAGGATTTTCTTCTTGTGGATACTTAGACAATCATTAGTTACCTTTTCTGTTCTTTTTTCTATTACTTCCTATATCAGTGGGTTCTCTAAGCATACATTTGTGTAGTTAAAATCTCCCAGGACAACAGCATTCAAATGCAAAGTTACTCTTTTGATATTATCATAAAGTGGATTATTAACTTTACTGCCTGCACTGGAGTATCTACTGTATGACGCTCCAGCATTATGCTACAATCCTTACAATGTTTTATCTTAATAAAGATATCCCTAGTAAACATGTCTCCTCTTGGGTAAGAAGCTGTCATGTGTTTAAATTTTCTGATGATACAGTATCATAATTAAATTTGTTTTTTCCATATAAAGTGTATTCACCAATCATGGCACCAGAGACTGCTGATGTGTGGCATGTTGTTTAGCACACACAAGTAAGAATTTCACTGTGCTCTCTGCACATAACAGTAATGGCCCTATAAACCTAGAAAAATATGTGTTTAAATTATACTTAGCCCCTTTCTTTTGCAACAGGCACAAAAGTTTAGCTTCTACTATTTTATTAACTTTGCTTTGCCAAAGTTCAAACCCATTCTTTTATAGTCTTTGTCCTGAAAGGTAATACACAGAATGAAAGGTATTCACTTGATTGCTGTACTTATCTGTCTGATTCTGGTATCAGTTCTTCCCCTTCAGTGTAAAGGTGTTGGTTGCTTTAATTGCTTCTGCTAATTCTGTTAAAGGTGCTATATAAAGTAACGATCAGTTAGTTCAAAATAAAGTTAATTGGGCGAACAATAAGAGTTGTTACTCTTCTAGAACTGGCAAAAACCTGACCATCCTGTAATTTTTGAAAATATCAAAAGTCAGTAAGCCATCTTGGAATGTAAAATATTTTTGATGTATAAGAATAAGTTGATTAAGTAGCTTAAATGTTTTTGACTTCCAACAGTAAAACTTTTCTCTCAGTAGGAAATAATTCATCTATGGTAAACACAATGGTATATGGATCATTCTAAAAGGTGCTATATAATGCATTTCAAAGCCATTTTGAAAAATACTTTTTTCAGTGAGATGCAGTCATTGCTATCCAATTCTCAAACTTATTTATTCCAATTCAGGGTTCTTTTCGGAAGGTGGATTGCAGCTTGTCCCACCAGCCAATCCATCACAAGGATCCATTTGGAATCACCAGTCAACCGTCTTTGTAGTTATGGAAGGGAAAGACAAAGAAAGAAAGTGCAAGATACACGGACAACAACCAAGTGTGGAATTGGAACAAAAGAAGCTGGATCTGTGAAGCAGCACCACCACGTGTCCACTACAGTGCAGACCGAGCCTTAACAGAAAACATGAAGAGGAACAGAGAAAAATGCATTTCAAGAGTGTGTGAATGCTCAGAACTTCAACATTAAAAACTCTCACCCATTAAAGGTAAGACATTATTCATACTTACTACTGTATATAATGTATTACAAATGATTTGGCAAGAAAAAATTGTGTCATTACAGGAAACTGTGTTTTGAATTTGCATTTGAGACAAAACATAGATTTAAAAACTGTGAACCTGTTGTATTTCATACTTGATTGATCATAATTCATGATTGCACTTGATTGTCTGTTTTTATGTATTTATACACACCACTTACAAATAAAGGGAACTGAAACTATTTTGATTTATGGTACTCTGATCATTAGCCAGTACAGTTCAAAATTAAGTGTTAAGATCTAAAGAGTGTTTTTTCAGGTATTTATCATTAGTATTCCAAAAAAAAAATAAGTGTAATATATTTTAAAATGCTAAGAGTTGTGACTATTTTTATAAATCTTTTAAGGGTCCCTTCTGACTGAAATCACACATACCTTATATAGCAAGAACAATCAATGAGCTGTTTAATTTTATACACTTTAGTACAGCTTTGAGATATGCACTACAGTATAAAAGTGAAATTAATTAATACACTTTTCCATTTATGTTATTTAACTTGAGATCACCTGTTAACTTTTGTAAATATATGTGCAAAATAACATTTTAATTTTCAAAAAGCAAAGAACCTTACTGTTTGAGCAGATGAAGGGCTCCTGAGTATTACAATCAATTGCCTTCCAGTCTCCATTGTTTGTTACTTTCACACAGGTTTCATTGTTCTGATATATGTCTGCTTGTTGAAGTGTCCAGTTTTGAAATGTGAAGTCCTGCCCATCAGACCACTTCCAGGGGTTGTTGAACAGACCAATCCAGGAGGTAATGTTTTGTATTTTCTCCATTGCTGCATTATTTTCACTCTCATTTCTAATGCTGGCCAGGTCTGTGTAGTACACTTGACAGTGGTTCTGTGCGCTGCTCCAGGTCATTTTTATGTTTATCCAGACAAATCTCCTAATGCTATTATCAGTTTCTGTCAAAAGAAATGCTAAATTAGAAAGAATGCCTGGTTGAGTGTGTTTACTTCAAATTATTTGTTTTAATTGTGACACTAAAATGCTATTAATGAGGCAAAATAAATCCATAAAATAATCCTTTGTGGACTCCTTTTTTAGATGTGGGGTTATTTTTTGGACGAAATCAACTTTATTTTAAGCAATAATAAGACAATTTCAGTAATACAAATTACTAAACCTTTTTGCTCCACAGAACCTGAATGAGTCATTAATAACGCAGAGTCCACAATGAACAACTTGAACAGAAGATCAGTTTCATTTCTTGCTTCCCCTGCCAATCCCAGCACTTTCACTGCAGCTTCCTGGCTTATTAAAGGTGGCAGGTGATGGTGATAAATATCCATGTGAGGGTTACAGTATCATCAGAGCAAAAGGTCTAAGAGTGCATTCAGACACATTTCACTAATACTGGTGTTGTATAAACATTTGAAACATTTCTGCAAAATCATACTTCCTAGGTTGCTGGATTATGTTTCATATGTCATCATAAATTTTACTTAACTGTCACATTTGGGGGTGGCACAGTGGTGCAGTGGTAGCGCTGCTGCCTCGCAGTACAGAAACCTGGGTTCGCTTCCCGGGTCCTCCCTGTGTGGAGTTTGCATGTTCTCCCCGTGTCTGAATGGGTTTCCTCTGGGTGCTCCAGTTTCCTCCCACAGTCCAAAGACATGCAGGTTAGGTGCATTGGCAGTCCTAAATTGTCCCTAGTGTGTGCTTGGTGTGTGTGCCCTGCAGTGGGCTGGCACCCTGCCTGAGGATTTGTTCCTGCCTTTTGCCCTGTGTTGGCTGGGATTGGCTCCAGCAGACCCCCGTGACCCTGCGTTAGCTTATAGCGGGTTGGGAAATTACTGACTGACTGACTGTCACATTTGTAGCATATAATGATCTTCAGAAAATTGCAACAATTTCCTTTTTAAGTTGATACTAATATTAATAATAAGATAACATTCATCACCATAGTTAAAAAGAATTGCTGAAGTTGTCCCTGGAGAGGTTGAAGAGAATAAAGCTATAAAAACAAGATTTAGTAGCTATAGATACAGCATTCTTCCATTATTGGAATGATAAACTAGTGATACAGAAATGCAAAAAATGATTTTTCATTATGCACTATGTCAGTGATAGTTCAAGGGTTTGCACAAAGATCAATGCGTCATTCTTCACTTTTTCTGACAGACTATAATAAATACAGAGCTTCAAACTTAAAATATCTGCAGTTTATGGTAATTTTTTATAAATTAGAAAATATGTCAGGCTAACAAGATGTACTAGTGAAACCCACTCCAAGAAGAGCTATGAATGCAGCTCAAAAAGGAAATATTTGTACATTGAGTTATTATTTGCAGTAGGAATGGAGACAAAACAGAGAAAATTAAATGTGATAAAAAAGTTGAAAATTTAGGGAGTGTGTGATGAGGAAAATGTTAGCTAATGTGTTTCTCTGATAGTCAGAGCACTCAATTACTGCTTAGATGTGGTAAAAAATACAAAAGTGTGTGTTTTGGTTTTGTGATAGTTGTGTTTCTTATACTCTCTTTGTATTCATTAACACAGAAAATGTACTGTATGTTATTATTACTCAAAAAGCATTGTTGGCTTTTAATTAAGGTGGAGATAATGTGAATAATATAGAATCATCATCACAATTATTTACTATGGAGTTCTGAGAGTTTAATCATTACTTAAATTGTAATTACTAAATTAACTAAAATGTAAAAAAGAATGTAGCAATGATTTCCTCAGAGCTACAGAGACCTTTGTTTGAATCACTGCCTATGTGAAGGTTGACCGCAGTTCCCTCCCTGCATGTCTGTGAGCATCACTTACTTTACTCCAGTTATCTCCTACAATCCAAAGACTGGCTGGCAAATTCATTCTTGATAAGTAGGAGAAAAGGTGGGTGTGAGATTTAGTTAATTCTTTGGTCGATAGGAATGCTGTCAATGTTAAATGACTTTCTGTCTCTCTCTCTCTTTCTTTCCTAGGGCACAAAGCAGAAGCGGAAGTGGGTAGTGGCTAATGGTGAGATGCAGCAATTGTTGAAGAACTTCGGATTCTCGAGAACCTGATTTTCAGCAATTTCTAACCAAACAGACACACTTGAGGAAACTGAAGGCTTTCCTGCTGAAAGAGTCCTCTCCTGCAGCCGAAATTTTCGAAGCTCATCACAATTCAGAAACTTTCACTCCACGCTGTGCTGCTCACTTTTAAATGAGTTTTACCCACCTGCCCCTTAGAGGTGATAATGATGACAATGAGGGAATAGCCTGTTTCATCTTTGCAGGTGGGGGTTCAAGGATAAATCACCTCCATCAGCCCAGACAAGCATCTCCATCCAGAACTTGTTCAACCCTCTCTGCTCCCCCACCATGCCGACAGTCGTCAAGAGGCCCAAGGACCATCGTAATACATGTCAGGGTAAACTACATGGGATACTGACAGTCAGCAGTTCTTAAGGTGGATTTCGTATTACTTATTAATGCCACAAAGGATAGCACCCCAGCTGCAAGAACCTTCATTTTGGGTCTTTTATCTCTGGCTAGAAGATAGGATGAATACTACAGTCGTCTGCTGGCATTAAACAACTGTTTGAAAGGCTACTATGAGGGACAAAACATCAGGTTCATGGACAACTGGGATCTCTTGTGGGAGAGGCCGTGTTTCCTCAGGCCAGATGATCTGCATCCTAATAGATTCGGCACCTGGGTCATCTCTGAAGACATCTGTACGGTAATTTGTCTCTATTGACATATGTAATTCAAATCCAAATCCTTTCCATAATGCCTTGCTAGGATATGATAGCTCTGTAGCGAACTCTAACTCAAATGTGCACTGCATTAGCACTATAA
>JANRMT010062796.1:43608300-43648774 GCA_026402145.1 Polypterus bichir lapradei
AAACAGCTCGTCTTCTTCTTTATCTGAGACCTGACACACTGCATGCATGGGTTTTTTTTTTACACTGTCTTCCTTTAGCGGGACATTGACTTTTTCCACCGTGTGCTTTGTTTCCACAGTAGCTGCATTTATGAATATGTTTGTATGTATCAGACGCTTCATATTTTTTTGCTGCCTTTTCAATTGTGTAATTCGGTTTTTGTTCAGCGCTCTTTGGAACTGTTGTTTTTTGTCTGTGCACTGCGTCAGTTCACGTGAGCCGCTCGGTGTACATGCATCAAAGTTTCCCAGCTGTGCTGGTGCCATGTCGTGCTATGTCCATGGCTCGAAGTCCCGGCACTTAAAACTTTCTCTCGCAGTTTCGCTGAGTTTGTGCCAAACACCACCCTGACCATGTCATCTTCCTCTGCATAAGCACAGTCCTTCACTCGTGAATATTTACCCATGGCAGTTTGCTATTGGATTGCCACTGACGGATGGCCTTATATGGGCAGGCACTAAATTACAAACGCCAGCGGCAGCCTGTCTATGAACTTAATTTAAAGTGTAGGTTTACACTGTGCTTTGTTTCCGAAGTAGCAGAACTCATGAATATGGTTGTATATATCACTCGCTCGCTTCTTATTGTTTCGCTGCCTTCTCAATTATATAATGCATGTTTTCTTCAGCGCTTTTTCGGCCTCTTCCTGGGAGGCGTGATGATGTCACACGAAACTCCGCCCCCACGGGTTTCAAGCTCATCTCCATCACAGTAAATGGAGAAAAACAGCTTCCAGTTATGACCATTACGCGTAGAATTTCGAAATGAAACCTGCCCAACTTTTGTAAGGAAGCTGTAAGGAGTAAGCCTGCCAAATTTCAGCCTTCTACCTACACGGGAAGTTGGAGAATTAGTGATGAGTCAGTCAGTCAGTCAGTGAGTGAGTGAGTGAGTGAGTGAGTGAGTGAGTGAGGGCTTTGCCGTTTATTAGTATAGATATATATATATATGTAGATATGTATATATATAGATGTGTATATATATATGTAGATATGTATATGTATATATACTGTATGTATATATGTGTGTGTGTGTGTGTATATATATATGTATATGTATGTATGTGTGTATATATATATGTATGTATGTGTATATATGTATATGTATGTATGTGTGTGTATACATATATGTATGTATGTGTGCGTATGTATGTATATATATATCTGTGTATATATATATACAGTATGTGTGTGTATGTATGTATGTGTGTATATGTATTTGTGTGTATGTATGTCTGTATATGTATATGTGCATATGTATGTGTGTATATATGTAGATATGTATATATATATATATGTGTATGTATATATATGTGGATGTATGTGTATATATATATATATATATGTGTATATGTATATATGTATATGTGTATATGTATTGTGGTACATGGCCGGCTTGTCATCCCGGCCAATACCCCCAGGCTGCCAGATGGAGCCCTCCCTGCAGTATGGAGGTGCCCCGAAGACCAGCAGAGAGTCATGGAACATGTAGTTTTTATACACGACCCTGCTGGATACCACAGGGACTGCAAGAGGGAGCTGCAGGGAGGGCCGAGGACTTATTTGTGCCCTATAACCCGGAAGTTCGTCAAAGGAAGAGCGACAGGCTTCCGGGGTGAAGAAAAGAACATTTTACCTGACCCGGAAGTGATACAGGATCACATGGACTGGGGATTGGGAACACTTCCGGGTCAGGATATATAAAAGGACTGTGGGAGCTCCCAGACGGCGAGCTGAGCTGGGTGGAAGGGTGGCAATGCGTCTGGGAGTCAGAGGATTGATTTATTGTTTAGTATTGTGATTTGTATGAGTATTGTGGAGGAGAGGGTGCTTTGAGCACTGTGGCAATTTAATAAAGTCATCATTTGGACTTTTACCTGGTGTCTGGAGTCGTGGACAGGGGTTCAAGGGAGCGATAGCGCCCCCTATCTGTCACAGTGGCGTAGTCGGCAGGATACTCCAGCGTCTATTGCAGAGGACCTATTTACAAATTTTCTGTGGGCAGAGAACCCCGAGAAGACAATGGGGTCAACATCGCCAAAACCTGAATTTTCCAAGTCCGGAATGGGGAAGAAGAAGGGAAAGCAGAGCGACAACACCAGCGGGAGAGCCATGTTTGCAATGGCCGAGTACCTCCAGGGACCAACGATCACTCTGAGGTATGTGCTGGGAACGTCATCGACTACCCGTTTATAATAACACACTTTGTCCCGTGCATGTACCTTGGAGATGATCACCTGGAGGCTCCGCGGGAAAAAGGAAACTGCCCCGAAGACAATGGCACGGTCCTGTTCGAGCCAGGGCACATGGAAGAAGACTTCCGCATGACGGCAGCCAACGAGGGACACGGCAGCAAACCCGGTACTTTCTGGGAAGGAGGAGGTCCGCGTCCCACTGTTTGCGCCTTCGAATCCGAAGATACGGACTTGGACTTTCCGAAGGGGAAGGGGAAGGGGGAGGGGGAGGCGAGCGGAGCACCGCTCACCCAGCAAAAAGGTAAGGAGGGTCGGGAAATGGCTAGTCGGGATGTCGATAAATTAAATAAGACAGACCGCAGTCCGCCGCAGGAGGTGACCCAGCCCTCAAAGAACTCCAAGTCCCAGAAGCCTCCGCGAGACCCACCAGAGCACATGCCAGAAGCAGGCATGCTCATTGGCTCCCGGCCGGCAGGTAAGACAAACGAGGAAGTGAGTCTACTGCCGGCCAAAGTAAATAACGCTGTCGACTTGCGGGAACTCGAAAGGTTAATCGAGCCCATAAGCAGTTTCTTGCAGGTCTTGACAAACATTGAGAGGATCGTTGGAGAATTGGGAGCAGCAGCCAAAGCGCTGTTGGAGAAGGTGAGGAGTTACATGCGGCGATTTGGTGGGGAGCTTCCCCACAATGACGAATGCGGCGGTACAGGTATGTGAAACCGGTACCATATATAAAGTAATAGGGACGCAGTGTAATCCAGGCCCGCTTCTAATGAATAGCGGGTGCCAGTACACAGTGTGCCCTACAAGAGAGGTCGGATCGATAACCGAGTGGTCAGGGGAAGGGCTGGTCGATCCGGGGCAGCTAGACAGTGCTGACTCCCGGAGTGAGGCGGCCCTAAAGACGCCGCCACTGGTAGTTCATAAAACAAAACGGGTGCAGACAGTAAAAGGGCTCTCTTCATTCAATAGAGGGACCCAGACTGTGGACAAGCCCCAGATGAAACAGGAGACCTCTAAAATAAAACAGGGGTCTCCTGACAAGTCGGAAAAGGGCCATATGAACATAAAGGCGGCCAAGGAATTCTCCCCAGCGGAGAAAGGGGCGGAGCCGGAAGTGCCCAGGTGCTTCAAGTCCCAACAAGAGAGACTACCAAGGGGACCGCGGCTGTGTTACGAATGCTGCAGGCCGGGCCACGAGTGGAGAGGTTGTCCTAGGAGGGCAGGAGATCAAATTAATCATTCTTACACTGTTCCTCCTAGGTTCACACGGGAGTGTCAACTACATCGCAGAGGTCCGGCCTTTGGATCACCTTGGGGGAAGATGTCCCTCGGGGGACAAAACGCTCTAAACCATGGTTTTTCGCTGGGAGAGGAGTACTGTGGTGTCATCCCGGCCAATACCCCCAGACCGCCAGATGGAGCCCTCCCTGCAGTATGGAGGTGCCCCGAAGACCAGCAGGGAGTCATGGACTATGTAGTTTTTATACACGACCTTGCTGGATACCACAGGGGCCGCAAGAGGGAGCTGCAGGGAGGACCGAGGACTTATTAGTGCCCTATAACCTGGAAGTTTGTCAAAGGAAGAGCGACGGGCTTTCAGGGTGAAGAAAAGGACATTTTACCTGACCCGGAAGTGATACAGGATCACATGGACTGGGGATTGGGAACACTTCCAGGTCAGGATATATAAAAGGACTGTGGGAGCTCCCAGACGGCGAGCTGAGCTGGGTGGAAGGGTAGTAACGCGTCTGGGAGTCGTAGGATTGATTTATTGTTTAGTATTGTGATTTGTATGAGTATTGTGGAGGAGAGGGTGCTTTGAGCACTGTGGCAATTTAATAAAGTCATCATTTGGACTTTTACCTGGTGTCTGGAGTCGTGGACAGGGGTTCAAGGGAGCGATAGCGCCCCTATCTGTCACAGTATATATATGTTTATATGTGTGTGTGTGTCTGTATATATATATATATATATATATGACAGCAACACTCATAACAGTGACAAAACAATTACATTGTCAATCATGTTATGTTATTTTTAAAATGTTTCCTTTTCTTTTTCATTACTTCTTTAACACACTACTTCTCCGCTGCGAAGCGCGGGTATTTTGCTAGTATATATATATATATATATATATATATATAGACACGCACACATACACATATATATATATATATACACACACACACATATATATATACACACACACACATATATGTGTGTATATGTATGTGTGTATATATGTAGATATGTATATATATTTATGTATATATGTATATATATGTGGATGTATGTGTATATAGAGTATATATATGTATATATGTATGTGTATATATATATATGTATATGTATATATGTAGATATGTATGTATATACAGTATGTATATGTGTATATGTATATATATGTTTATATATGTGTGTGTGTATGTATATATATATATATATATGTATGTGTGTGTATATATATATATGTGTGTGTATGTATGTGTGTATATATATGTATATGTATGTGTGTATATATGTAGATATGTGTATATATATGTGGATGTATGTGTATATATATATATGTGTATGTGCAAATTTCGACAAAACTTAAACGCTTGTGTCATTAGCACGAGGCGGCTATGCAGTGTCCGCAACGGATGTGGCCATCCACCATGCATAAGATACCATATTGACATTGGCGGGCGAAGGGGCCACCGATTTTTTCTCTGCCTAGAGCCGCCCATGAGTACTGCTGCAATAAATAATTTCATCGAAGGTCGCACACAATCACTGCGCCGTGAAACCCATGTTTAATAACATGCTTTAACTCCTATCATCATGAAAATGACATCACGTATACATCTCAGTATTTCAGTTTTTCTTTGCCTCCAATTTGTATTCGCTGAAATTCTTATATTTTCCCCCGTGCTTTTCCCATTGTCTTTTCACAGAAGGCTGAGTTTAAGGGCGATTTATATTGATTTGCATATTCAAAGAGGCGTAATTCTGGGAGGAGTTGGGGCGGGACAGAAGGCGCGTGCACGTGCATTAGTTTTCACGCTGACCGGGATTTATGTTGCGGAAGAACGTGGAAGTTGGAGTACGCACAGATTCCTGCATCTGGATTTTTCTGTGCGTAAGCACATTTTGGCTTTTGTGCTTACGCCATGTTATAATGAGAATTCTACACACGGCGTTATACATGAGGCCCCAGGTCTGTGTAGCTCACTCAACAGTAATTCTGAGCTCTGCTCCAACTCATTTTCTTTCTTATCCAGATATATGTTTCATTGATGTTTCCAGTCTCTGTAAATAGGGAACACAGAATTGTATTTGCAAGAAGGACAACTAATAAAAGGCATTAAAATACTGTGAACATATGTCAGCCTATAAAATTTTAAAGTAATCTTTTGAAATAAGGGACATGAAGATAGGCATTCTGAAAGAAATACAGCTGGCATTAACAGAGCCATTCAGAAATATGACGTTTGGAAAAGTCTCTTTGTTAAATAAAAAGTAAGCACTTTAAAACTACTTTAAAACTAAGGATATTTTCAAATAAACCTGAAATAATTAAGTTTAATGTAAGTATATTGATAAAGGGCAATAAAATAACAAAACAGTATTTTATAACAGCTAGATTACATTTGTTTATGTATTTGTTTCATAATTTAATGACTCCTTCATACATACTGTACACACATGCATTTCCATAGAAAATAAACCAAATCCCCAATACAAGTTCTTGAAATGGAAGCAGAGTTGTGCAGGCGGCAGAGACCCCTCTCTGTCACATAGACCAATCACAACCCAATTACTAACTATAGGACATCAGCTGATGCCATTTTTACCATCCATTATCCAATCTGCTATATCCTAACACAGGGTCACGGGGGTCTCTGGAGCCAATCCCAGCCAACACAGGAAACAAATTTCAGGCAGTGCGCAAACCCACTGCAGGACACACACACGCACACCAAGCGACAATTTAGGGTCGCCAATGCACATAACCTGCATGTGTTTGGACTGTGGGAGGAAACCGGAGCACACCCACACAGACATGGGGAGAACATGCGAACTCTATGCAAGGAGGACCCAGGAAGCGAACCCAGGTCTCCTTACTGTGAGACAGCAGCGCTACCACTGCACCACCGTGCCGCCCTGCCATTTTTACATCACATGTATTGGAATGTGGTGCTTGTGAAAGTTGTTTCACCAGTCACATATTTAGTCTCTTTTTGAATTATGGTATGTGATATTGTAAAATGTTTCCTCCGGTTACTTTGGTTTCCTCCCACAGTCCAAAGACATGCAGGTTAGGTGCATTGGCAATCCTAAATTGTCCCTAGTGTGTGCTTGGTGTGTGTTTGTGTGTGTTTGTGTGCCCTGCGGTGGACTGGCGCCCTGCCTGGAGTTTGTTTCCTGCCTTGCACTCCGTGTTGGCTGAGATTGGTTTCAGTGGACCCCCGTGACCCTGTAGTCAGGATATAGCGGGTTGGATAATGGATGGATGGATGAATATTGTAAAATGCTATTTTATGTACACTACTAATTTGTGATATTTTTAAAATATGACTCATTATTACAAAAAAACGTAATAAACAAAATAAACAAAATTAAAAATGGTCCAACCTTCTGAACAGTTAACTAGGTTCCTTGAACACACCTGAATATCATAACATGTATGTACATTTTTTAACTTCGTTCAAATTTGTAGAGATATTCAGTATTGAAAAATAGGAAAGCATTCATTCTTAATGTTTTCTTTTTTTCGCCAGCAGTAAATTATCAAACTTATATAGCCGGAACACAGATTCATTTGACTTACAGTATGCTGCATGGGTTTGTGCTTTTCTCTGCTGTGAACTTCTATCAATTCCCTTATTGTAGTAAAAGATGGTGGATGATTCCCTGCCAGATGAAAACCTAGCAAAGTTTCTAACTTTATGTTTATGTTGAGGAAGAGAAAACATTATTATTTAACTCACAGATATCAAGGACTGTGTTTTGAGTTGATCATGCTGCAGAGAGCTATATGATTTGTTCCTGATTTATGCAGAAAAGGAGTTGGGCTGTGTGCACAGCATTAAGAGACTAACTTTTATCATTTATGAGGAAAGACTGACCTCTGATACTATCAGAAGACCCTGTGCAGAATGTAAGATCTTGATGGACTATAAGAATGTTTAAATTGATTCTAAGTGTATAAATCGAAGGGTGTATTCCTTAGGAATGCAAATGGCTGTTTATTTTATGTTTTAGGACATTCCAGTGTTATCATAAATTAAGATTTAACCTTAATCTATGTATGACCTCAGAATGAACTGCTAGGGTTTTTTTTTCCTTTTCTAGGATATAAAAGAGAGAACGGGTTTACTTTAGATATTCTGCTAAAACCCAAATCGGTTAACTGAGTTGGGAAGAGGTAGTCTCACATTCTCTCTACTCACCAAGAATTAAGAATAAAGAAATTATTTTTACTTTAATTGGGTTTAAGTTTTTCCGTTGTTTTTCGACTTCAGCGCTCACAATGTTTCACTTAATCTGCTGTGTTTTGCTTATGTTCCTACTGCTGCTGCCTCATAAATCTAGACCTTTTAATCAAAAATCTGCAAAAAATCTCTCTTCCTGTTGAAGAGTGTTTTTTTTTTTTCAATACTCCTGTTTTTCTCCAACATTGCAAAGTCATAAGTACTAAGTCAATTGTCATCTCTATATTAGCTTCATATGAGTGAGTGTAGATGTGTGGATAAATGTGGCCTGTAATGATACCCTGAGTATTGAATTAAACCCCAAGCTGCTCTCAATGGTACCTGGATAGAGTCAGGTCCCTGCAACCCTAAACTGGATTCTGTGAGCAGTGGATGAAAAAGTGCATTTCATTAACTCTGAATTGCAGACCATGTAGAAAGAAATTTTATTTCCATACTGCCATATTACAAATTTAGTGACATTATCCTGTTGTGGTAAGGCTGTGTACTCTCTGCTATTGGCTATAATATGAAAGACAGTTTATTTTAGAAAAACTGTAACCATGGAAGAATGTTTTTCATGGGTCTTGTGTGGAATGTGTGTGACACTTTATTATTTGTCAGAAATGAAAGAAAATTTAGATTTGGGTAATGTACAGTAGTTGTCCTTTTAATATTTATGAATAAAATATAATAAACAAAAATTCTGGATGAGATTAAATGATGTGAATAGGGTACATTTTTGGTTTAAATCAACCTTTATCATTTCACTTTAATAACATTATACTTATTACAGATACTTAACTGTTGTAGCACATGAAAGATTTATCTTCATTACAGACTGAATCACTCCAAGATCCATTGGACTGAGCAAAAGCACAGAACAAGTCTCTGTCCCAGTTTGAATATGTAAGTTCTTCCCCATTTGACCAGTGCCAGTTTATCACTATCACAATGCAACCCAATCCAAAATTCTTTGTTTTTTGTAATGCTTAAGAGTAGCCGAATATCTTCTTCTTTATAAACAGTTACCAAATCTGCAGCTGTATTCCTGCAGTAGTTCTGTGCTGCAGTCCATGTCATGTTCTGCACAAAATCAAGGAGTGCAACATTGTAGGACATAGCCGAGCTGGACCCTAAAAATAAAACATTCAAAAGTAAGACCAAATTTTAGTACTTGATTTCAATAGTCAGGATCTTCTGACAACTGCCCACATTGCAAACCTTTACCTTGAGCCTAACCTTAAATTATAAATGGAGTAGATGGTTAGAACCAGAAGTAAATACAAGGGAAACTAACAAGCTGGTGTAGAGTGCAATCACTTTGCCAACCCAGAGAGGTAAACATCTCTATTTCCAAAGTTAAATGATCCTAATCCTAAATTCAGTACCAGATTGTTTAGGATGCTTTATTAACCAATACACTTAAATAATTATAATTTATTCCCAGTTTTGTTTAAAAAAAAAAAACTTTGTTATAGAATAAAGAAATAACCACAGTTGCTAAGGCAGCTTATGATGAGCACTGTCAGGGCCAAGGAACTTCCAGAATCCACCTCACCACAATTACAGAGAAGGACATTTTCTCTTATCTCTCTTTTTTTTTTTTTTTTTACATTTTTTGAATTTATTAAAATCAAACAACATTCCATACAAGCAAGTCAATGTTTTTACAAAACTAGGATCAAATCACTTCAACCCTCACCCATGAGAAAGAGAGCTATGCCAACATAGTGAAACTGTAACAGTAGAAAAGACAAGTAAGTAAATAAATAGAATAAAAAAGGGGAAGAGAATCTGCTTCCTCAATTTAAATGCTTATTCTAAAATATTATTAATTAGATCCTGCCAGGTTTTGCACAGATCCTCTAAGTGAGTATTTAAATTTTTCCAGTTTCAAATAGTATACAGTTTAACATATGTTACCCAATGACAGAAAAGAGGAGAGTTAGGACTTCCAGTTGAGCAAGATAAGTCTACGTGCTAGTAGTGTGGTAAAGGCAATCACAGTTTCTTGTCCTTCTCCATGTTAAGCCCATCTGGGAGTCCACCAAACACAGCTGTTAATGGGTTAGGAGGGATTGTGACACCAAGGCTGTCTGAAAGGCATTTCAAAATGTTTCCAGTAATTTGGTGCACGTGAAAAAAATGTGGCCCAGTAAGGCTGGAGCTCGATTGCAAGGTCCAGTTTTCATTGCTAAAGTCCAAAGTTACTGGATGTGTCCCACCCATTCCCTACACCTGAACCTGAAACTGCCTCTTACAGTTCATGTGTTCACATGGTTGTTCAATGCAGCTTTCTCTGACTGAGCTCATTCAGGCGGCATGAATCACCATGAAACTTTTTAAAAACCTGGCAGGATCTAATCAATAACATTTTAGAAGGAGAATTTATATTGGGGAGAAGGACTTCTTTCCATCTTTACTACTCTGAAAGTTTTACTCTGGTTGTTGGCCTTCCTCTCTTTCTTATGCGTGGAGGCTGAATTGAATGTAGTTTTGTTAAGCTTGACTTGATTGTATGGAATGTTACATGCTTTTAATAAATTCAACAAAAAACTAAAGAAGAAAAAGAAAACTGGCTCTTGGGGTATGGGAAGTAGCTTCACTGGCATGGTTTTTATGGTGTTTTGAAAACAAATAAAGTGAAATTCACTCCAACACACAGCACTGGGTCTCGAATCAGGCTTCTCGGTTATTGGTTGTCTATCTCTTCTCCCTAATCTGGAGTACCAGGAGATTAAATTCCCAAGTTTGAGGATACTCACATGTCCTTCAAAGTTTCTCTTATGAATGGAGTTACTGTTAGTAGACAAGAGGGTTGGCTTGTTGCAACTTCAAGGCACAGTAAGGAAAACTTTTAAACATTTGTGTGTATTCTCTAAAGAATTATGAGTTTTCACTCTATTTTAAGAAAGTGGATTAGTTAATGTCTGGAATTACTGGAAGAGCATGATATTGAAAACTTTATTCCTGAAGCAAATGGTAAATTAGTATTGTATTACCATTCTAGTAATGGGTTATTCATAACAAACTCCAGACATGAATGCAATGCATATTTTATAACAAAAATACTGCCTGAAACTCAATAATCATCAATGTAGTTGTTTTATCTGATGTAAGGCTGTATTTTGTGAACATTCAAGTAAAAACAGACACTGAGACCTGGAAGACCCAAACAGGTACTGATTGTTCTGAAAATAAATAAGGATTTTTTTTAAGTTACTTCAACTTGCATCTCCAGAAGGGCCTGAAAGGAGCTATGGCATATCTTATCTTATGGCATACTGTATCTTAGACATCTTAGTGTACAACAGAGCCAAGAATTTCTTTGAAAGGTTGAAATATTACCTTGAGAGATTCCTAAATGGTCAGTGGCAGACATATTGATTGACTAATTTTAGTGGTTAAGGACATTGGTGTGATTAAAAAGCTTCACAGGGTTTATTGATTAAAGCACATCTAATATGTTCCATGGAAAGTGGAAACAATGTCTTGAGATAGAAATACTAGAGTGGTCTCCATTTTCAAAAGTAAGATCTGAGAATGTGCTCTAGGTACCTAGGGAACACACACTTCAATCAGTATAGGAAAGCCGATACTGGGGTTACTGAAACAGGGGCTCTGAAAGGAGAACCTCAGATTCAGAATGCAGAATCTCTTCTGGCTGCAGAACTGAGGACTAACTCTATTTTTTGCAGGTCATGGAGGTTTGCTAATCCTGTCTATATGCTTTGTGAACTTGGAAAATTATTATGACAATATAGCTCATTGTAGCTTATGGGAGATACAAAAAGTTATGGGCATCTTGGGACACTGCTATGAACCATTTGATCTATGCATTTTCAAAAAAGGACATACAATAAATTAAATCTGTTTACTATGGATATGAAACTATGCCACCTTTGTCTTCATTTATGATTAGGATTTCTATACATAATACCTAACAACAGAATTGCAAGTAGAGAGGGACCCTGAGTTTGATACAGTCTTGATGATGATTACCATCTGGGAGAGGAGATTGTTATCCACTCCAGGAAAGTAGGGCATCCATTCTGTCTATAGGTTATGAGATTCAGATACCAGACCATAGTGGTGAAGCAAGAGCAAAGTCCTTGGATATGTCTTTTAACTTAACAATTAACCAGCATTCCCAGTGATTAACTATGATGGCAAGCTCTGAGCAGTGACTAAAAGACTATAGCCACATGTACTGTCGAAATGACTTTCTTACACAGGGATGCTAGGCTAACTATTCATGATACAGTAAGGAGCTCAGTTTTACAGGAGTAGGCCTGCTTCTTACATGAAGTGAGGGCAGCCAATTGAAATGTTTTAGGGAAAATAGCAAGGATAAACCCTGGGCACCTGCTTTGAGGGGCAGTGTTTAGTAGGAGAAGACCTAGGATATGCTAAAGGAATCATATCTTGACTGGCCTGGTATTATAGTTATGGTTTCATTTTATATAAAACAAAAGTGTAAATTACAAGGTTATAGTAACAGAAAGCAATAATTCTTCACAACAGAATAAATATTTAATACATGATGTCTATTTAATCATTATGGAAGAATAATAGGAACAGCACACTTACCAGCTCCATTGTTATTATTTACTTGTGTTACTCTGTAGGTCTTTTGTATACCTGTAAAAGATTACATAAACACCTGTCTTGAAAATGTATATGTTTCTGTATGTATACAGTAATCCCTCGCTATATCGCGCTTCGACTTTCACGGCTTCACTCTATCGCGGATTTTATATGAAAGCATAACTAAATATATAACGCGGATTTTTCGCTGCTTTGCGGGTTCTGCGGACAATGTGTCTTTTTACTTCCTGTACATGCTTCCTCAGTTGGTTTGCCCAGTTGATTTCATACAAAGGGACGCTATTGGTGGATGGCTGAGAAGCTAACCAATCAGAGCATACAGTTAAGTACTCCTGACTGAGAAGCTAACCAATCAGAGCACGCAGTTGAGTTCCTGCGTGCTGAATGCAGTGTTAACCAGGAAGTCTCGTCTCGCTCATTCAGCATCAACGTGTTTCACTGTGTAAAGAGTTGTGCTTTTTTGTGTTTATCTTTGTGCATAGTCAAGCCCTTCATTATGGCTCCAAAACAATCTGCTACTGCTTCAGGGGCCGTGCCCAAGCGCAAGAAGAAGATGTTAACGATTGCCGAAAAGGTAAATGTTTTGGATTTGTTGAAGGCTACGATTCTTTTTATTTAAAAAGTAGGAAAGGAATATAAGATCTACGGCTGCAGCGTCCTTTTAACCAGGGTGCAAAACGAGTTGTAAGTGGATGTAATAAGGCAGTAGTCTGGATGGAATCTGCTTTAGGGATTTGGATTGAAGACTGCCAGAAGAAGAACAACGGCAGTGCTACACAATCGCCTGAAGTGGCTCCTTTACAAGGGCTGTAACGCTCTCCTTTGTTGTGCAGTAAAATTAAACTCATTGTTATCGGACAAGTCATCGTGTCATTGTTGGTGAGTAACCATAAATAATTAATACATTTACTGTATACTATTTTTCTTGCAATGTACGTATTTATTGCTGGTGACCTGTCTATCGTAATGGCTGTAACATATGTGATATCGGAGACACTCAATATCTTTAAAATAATATTTAGGTTTTACTGTATATAAACAGTGTGTGTTTATATACATAATTTCAATGAATCTTACCTAATATCTAAGAGAATACAAAGGGATTATGCTGTATAACTCTGCGGGGAATATTTATAAACAGTGTGGGAGAATTTATAAGGGCTTAAAATATATAAAAATAACCATACAAACATATGGTTTCTACTTCGCGGATTTTCACCTATCGCGGGGGGGTCTGGAACGCAACCCCCGCGATCGAGGAGGGATTACTGTACTGTTCTAAAAAGCATTAACCTCCTTAATATGAATCACTGATTTTCATGAATAAAACTGAATTCAGCTCTGTAATTGTGTCTTTTTAATCACCAGGATTTGGCTCAGTGTATTCCTATGCTTTCACCTATGATGGAATTCTCAGTTTCATTTAAAACTTAAGGGTCTGACAATGTATTCCTGAATACTGACCATTGAATGCTTCTGTTTTTTCTTATGAGCTATCATTTGCTAATGTCAAAGCAAGCAACAATGTTGAGGCTAACCTGGTCCCATTTTACCAGTCTATGTTCATCATAATGTGTTTAAATTTGACAAAACAGAGAAAGAGGGAAAGAAAAAAATGGAAAAGGCTATAAAAATGAATTCATTCATGTGTTCAAAATTTGATGTTCTCAATCCACAGCTAGAAGTTTCAGATTTGGCAGAATGGGAAAAAGAACGTTTCTGCAAGAGGCTGAACTTTTCTTGTAACATTTAAAAAGTTGTACTTTAACAAAGAGCCTTTGTTCCTATTTTATGATAAAATGGCTTGTTATGTTACTTGTCTAGTAAAAATTGTACCTTGCCAGTTAATGCTTTTTGCTTTAGAATTACCTGAATATGTTAATGATTAGTTTAAGTTGAAAGTGTAAAAAGACCTGCAGCATTGTAAATCTTGAGTTTTAGGAATGATGCTGTGCAATGTTGTTGTTGATAAGAACCAGTTATGGCCAAATCTATCCATCACAAAGCATGTAGAACTACTTGTCTTTAAATACAGATAAAAAAGAGATGTTAATTGTTGGAGGGAATGACGCTGATCACAACAATATTTTGTCATCATTTAACTCAGTTGGAATCCCAATTAATTTTACTGAATCAGCCCGAAATCTAGGAGTTATCTTTGACTCTAGCATGTCATTTAAAGCGCATATTACAAAGTTGTCCAAAACATGTTTCTTCCATCTTAAAAATGTTAGGAAATTAAGGCACTTTCTAAATAAACTGAATTCTGAGAAATTAATTCATGCATTGTTCTCTAGTAGGATTGACTGCTGCAATGCGGTGTTCACTGGCTGTTCAAACTGTTCTCTATACAGCCTCCAGTTAATCCAAAATGCGGCTGCAAGAATTATTACAAGAGCAAGAAAATACGAACACATAACTCCAGTTTTTAAATCCTTACACTGGCTCCCGGTTAAGTTTAGGGCAGATTTCAAAATCCTCCTTTTAACATATAAAGCATGAAATGGCCAAGGTCCGGCTTACTTGTCTGAACTTATCATGACTTACAAACCTGAGCGCACATTAAGATCTCAAGATGCCGGTCTGCTTATGATTCCAAGGATTTATAAAATAACAGTGGGAGGTCGAGCTTTTAGTTACAGGGCCCCTAAACTGTAGAATGGTCTGCCTGCTTCTATAAGAGATGCCCCTTCGGTCTCAGCCTTTAAATCCCGGCTGAAGACTCACTACTTCAGTTTAGCATATCCTGACTAGAGCTGCTGATTAACTGTACATACTGCATCCCTGTTGTTAGTCATTAGCACTAAAACATAAGTAACATGAAAGTTATAATTAAATACTAACCCTCACCTATTCTGTTTCTGTTCTCGGTACTCAAATGTGGCACTTGGTGCCACGGCCCACCTGCCAAGTTGTTTTGCCTGCCTATGGTAAAGTCATCCCTGATGGAGGATCGCAGGAATCACGGGAAAGAGGGGTCCTTTCATCGGATTGGCTGGCCCAGCACTGTTTCAGCCGTGGACTGGCCAAATGGGGGAGGCAGCTTAATGGATGAGGTCTCCAGGACTCTAAAAATATCCAAATCTTATTATGTGATATCATCTACTGTTAAATTCTGCTTCATACTTCTTAAATTTTTATTTTTATGCTGTATTGAGGATTTGTTCTGTTCTGTGTATTGTATTGTTTTGACCCCCTTCTTTTGACACCCACTGCACGCCCAGTCTACCTGGAAAGGGGTCTCTCTTTGAACTGCCTTTCCCAAGGTTTCTTCCATTTTTACCTACAAGGTTTTTTTGGGAGTTTTTCCTTGTCTTCTTAGAGAGTCAAGGCTGGGGGGCTGTCAAGAGGCAGGGCCTGTTAAAGCCCATTGCGGCACTTCCTGTGTGATTTTGGGCTATACAAAAATAAACTGTATTGTATTGTATTGTATGTACATCATTTATGTTGTTTCTATATTATATACTGTAAGTAGGATGCACTATTGTCTCCCACTTTAGATATCAGAACTTCGGAGGTGACTGTGGAAGCAGGATTTTAGCTTTATAAACTATTGATAATGGCAAAATTGCCTTAGAGACAGAAACATTCTTAAATATAGCTACAGTTTATACAGTTAGACAAATAAGCTGATGAAAGAGAGGAGAGGGAAGAAGAAAAATCAAGTGAAGTGCCGCCTGGTCACCAATTTTCTTCTGCCTACAGCACTACTGGTCAATCCAAGTTGTATGGAGTGGATGACACACTGTATTTTGCTTTTGTTTATGTCATGAGCTACTTTATTAATCCTTAAAGATGAAAATGTATTAAGTCTGCTTTAATTTTTTCTTGGTTCTACCATTGGGGCTGGAAACCAAGTTCCTTTCTCAGCTAGACCAGTCAGGGGTGGGGAGGATACTCTCACGATAGAAGGCACGGTGATAGTCATACCTGGGTGAAGTGTGAAGGAGCTGCTGACAGAAGTCAATAGACTGTAGTCCTGGATGAAAGTGCATTACTACTATGAACTATATATTCTAAAAAACTGGTAAGTGGAAGAATAGAAAAACTAAAGCAGTGACAGAGAATTAGAGATTATATAGTGGGACCACATTAAGAAAATCTGTGCATTATAAAAAAGGGATTTATGTTTTAAGGAGAGGTGTCCTTAAGAGCCTTTCCACAATAAAACAACCAGCCACATAATTAATTGACACGTTTCATTATTAGCAAGAACTGACTTCCATTTGAGAAACTTGTTTTAAAAAAAACAAAACAAAATAAAGCACTCATTGTGACCATCCAGATATTAAGTTAAAGACCTCTTTAAGTATATTTGTATAGAGTGTGTGGCGGATGGCTGGGGCTCAGACACCCATTCTGTACATGATCTGGGGGAACAACCATGGGCAGCACGACACCTTCCCCGGAACGCTTGGTGGCACCCCCCCCCCCGGGTTGCATCTGGGCCCGAGTGGGCATCTTACTATTTTTTTTATTTAATTAATTACTGGCATTGCCAAAGACAACACTGATAATTAATTAACTGATTGAGTAACATCAAGATGATCAATTCTTCTTCTCACACCATACAGCATTTTCCTATAGTGACCAGACTGGTGTTAGGACCAGTCTAAATGAAATATCATAGGTTAGTGGCAAATGAACAAATCATACATAACATTGCAATGAGTCAAAGCATCATTTTCACATGTTCATACATCAAAAGTGCTGACCTTTAAAGAGATGTGAAAAAATGATAAAAGTACAGAGATGAGCAGAAACATAAGCTCCAGAGACTTATGGATAGCTAAAAAAATAAATATTTATTTTTTGCCTTTAATCAATTTTAAATGTAATCCTTGTAAACAATATGTCTCCTGCATTAAGAATATTGAACTCACCATTTATCATTTCATCTGCTCTGCTGCTCTGTAATGTACCTGAAAAAGATTACACATCCATCAAAAGCTTTTCTCATAATGTTGTTCTGCTTCATTTCACAGAAAGTATTGTAAATAAATATGGAATGATGGTTAATACAGTATCAATATTATGTGAAGCTATTATAGGAAAGGTAATACTAAAGAAACTGTAGGCAGCTTACTACTGTAGGACACCGTAGTGAGAGCAGAAAAATGATCCCTCGTCACCAGAAAATATAGTAAGGAGGAGAAGAGTCAATACACAGAAACTCCATGCACTAATAAAGAAGAAAAAGAATGGGTATATCACTAGGTAGTCTGGTTTACCTGCCAAATTCCAAAGGCAAGCAGGTTAGCTTAACTGGCTCAGTGAAAGTGATCATGAGAGAATATGTGGTCTCAACTTTGTACCCAAAGCTGCTTGAATAGGCTTTGAGCTTCGGTGACTCTAAAGTGGATAAGCAGGTACAGAAAGTGAATGGAACTCATTTGTTGTGGCTAAATAACCCTGGGTGCCATTTTGTACTTGTGCTAAAAATACAAATAATCTTATAAATTGTTCTGAAATGTCTGGGAATTGAAAGAAGAAGAAATGTCATGTCCAATATTAAATTTCATTAGTGCAGCCTTGAACTGCAAAAATAGAAATTAAAATAAATGGATGAATAGGAGCATTTGGTTGATATCCTGGAAAAGTATCTTACATTTATCACCAGTTTTACAGAATTCTTCACTGTGATGTTCAGTTGGAGTTCTTTCCCGGTCAGGAGGCCATCTTGAAGGAAGAACTGAGGGTGCAGATGTGCACAGGGTACTGCCTTCCCCGGAGGGATAGATAAGAGCCCCACCTGGGTTGCAACGACGCCTCAGGTTCCCACAAGGCTCCATGGGTGTTGGACTTTGGCACAGCCCTGTTGGGTTATGTGGGGGCCGCCAGGGGGAGTTGCAGAGCCCCATTTTGGGCTTCCACCAAACCTAGGAGTACTTGCAAGTAATGCTAATGGGCCACCTGAAGTGCTCCCAGGTGCAGCATAAAAGGGACCACCTCACTTCATTTGAGGAGCCAGAGTTGGGAGGGAGAGGCCGAAACCTACCAGAAGAGAAGTGGAGGTGCAAGATGGAGAGAAAGAGAGAGAGAGAACAAGAGAAAGAAGAAGAAAAAGTGTTGTACTGTGCTGTGTTTATTGGTGCCATTTGTATTATGCTGTGTGCTGGGGAACAAAATAAAGGGATCCACAGAGGAAAATAAAACATTTTTGTTGCTGGACTTGTGCCTGGTGTCTGTTTGTGTCAGGTTTGGACAGACGGTGCACTCCCCTGGTGGCCAAATCATGCAATTATGATTCAGCACTTCTTTTTATCTGTATATTTCCTTTCATTTTGCATCCTGCATAAATTTTGGAAATTTATAGATTTTTCTGTCCACAACCAGTCAAAGATATTATTGAGACAGTATACCAGCAAAATTATTGTAGAGGTTATTAAGTGTTATATGCTGTTATGCTTGTTTTATTTCTCTCACTATTAATCAGTGTTTATTATGTGTTTCACTTCCTTTGCAAAATGGTATTGACAAGATTCACAACACACAGCCTCAATGCCCCTTATATAGGGGAAAACTGTTTAGAAGGCAGATAAATAATCCCCACAGATTCTAAAAAAATGTTGCTGTGTTGGCCATTAGGGGAAAAAAGTTAGAAAAAGTTTTTCTATACAGACAATTTGCAGTAGAACTTTATATCAGAGTATCATTCAGTAATGTTGATGATAAAATGTAACAGACATTTGATCACTTCATTCCAAATTATTACCATTACATACAGTGGATAATATTCCAATGTTTTAATTAACATCTATAAATTGTTCCAGGAGGAAGAACATGGAAATGTTTTTAAAAGACTACATATTGCACAATTTATTGAATAACTAAAACAGACTTACATGTTAGAACAAGCAGGACCAATATAACTGCTTTCATTTTAATAATCTGTAGAAAAAAAGACAAGAAAGTAGCATTTGGCATGTAATTTATAACTGCCACTTCTACAGAGCTGTACTGTCTGACATGTCACCTTATATATATATATATATATATTGTGGAGGATGGCCGGCCGTTTATCCCGGCCAATACCCCCAAGCCGCCAGGTGGAGCCCTCCTTGCAGCATGGAGGTCCCCAGAAGACCAGCAGGGCATCATGGACAATGGAGTTTTTATGCACCGCCCTGCTGGATGCCATGGGGCCCACGCGAGGGAGCTGCAGGGAGGACCGAAGAGTTCTTCGTGCCCTATGACCCGAAAGTTCGTCATAGGAAGAGCGACGGGCTTCCAGGTTGAAAAAAAGTACTATTTACCCTGGCCCGGAAGGAATAAGCACTTGTGGACTGTTGGCTAGGAACACTTCTGGGTCAGGGAGTATAAAAGGACTGTGGGAGCTCCCAGACGGCGAGCTGAGCTGGGTGGAAGGGTGGCAACACATCTGGGAGCTGGAGGATTGGTTTATTGTATTATTGTGTTAATTGTATGAGTATTGTGGAGGAGAGGGTGCTTTGTGCACTGTGGCTGAAGAATAAAGTAGAATTGAGGACTTTTACCTGGTGTCTGGAGTCGTGGACAGGGGTTCAAGGGAGCGAGAGCGCCCCCATCTACCAATATATATATATATATATATATACTGTATATACACACACACAAGAGTGCCAAACAGGCAAAATGGGAGTGGTAAAGATAAAGCCACTGTTAAAAGCTAGAGCTTGTAAGGTTATATGGACTGATGAGACTAATATTCAGCTTTTTGGCCATCAGATTAAAAGCCATGTGTGGCAAAGGCCAGACCCTGAAGATTATGAAAACCATACCGTGAAGCATGGTGGTGGCAGCATCATTCAATGGAGATGCTTATTTGCAGCAGGCTCTGGAAAATGAAAACAACAAGAAACAAGGAATTCCTGGAGGAAACCCACACACAGTTTGCAAGAAACCTGCATGTTGGTATAAAATTTGACTTCCAGTGCAGTACAGTGGTGCTGTACAAGAAGGCCAGAGCAGTCTTCCCTTGCTTAGGAGACTTTTGATGTACACAGCACTCTGCTGGAAATGTTCTATTAGTCCATAGTAGCCAGTGTGCTGTTCTTAGCTGCAGTCTCTTGGGGAAGCAACTTGAGCTCAAAAGAAGTACAATGCCAGAACAAACGTATCAGGAAAGCCTGCTCTACCAAAGGGTGAACCCCGGGCATATTGACTGGTGTTGTGGAAAAGAAGATGGTGGCAAATTTGAATGCCATTATGAAAAATCCCCTCCATCAACTCCAGGCTCTCTCTTTTCTGCCCACTGTTATCAGGTTATTCAATGTTTCCTCCCGATGTACTCGTTAAGCTCATTTTGAAATATCTGCACAATATACATTTTTTATTTATTTATTAATTGATTCATTGATTGGCTGTACTATTTGCCTTATGAGTAAGTATCCAATGTAGAAAGACAATGACCCAAAGCATGAAGGTAAAGCTTTCAATAAAATGAAGACAACTATATTAAAAAGAAAATAGAGTGTAATATTAATCCAGTTAAACTGAAAGTAGTATATAGGATAAGTGATACAGGGCTTACCTCTTACACATAAGATAATGTATGATTGAAACTATCATTACAACAGTTTCTGTTGGAGCTCTGTAAAGACAAGATTGTATAGATGGATACTAGCTGTGCTACCCGTCTAAAATGGGTTGAAATCTAAGTAATTAACATAGATCTCAGGGTTAAAGTTTGCAGTGCACCATGCGATGCATAAGTCTCTGTTACATTCCATTTGGTATGAGTTTTGTAAAAGCAATGAGAAATGCAATGCCTTTTACTACTAGACATGTTTATTATGTGCCATCTTTTGGAATCACAGAGATATAGCATCCAGATGGACACACAGACAGACACACGTCCCTTACCCTTTTACTTGGGCAGATAATAGAACCTGACCCTAAAGGAAATACGTATGTATTGTCACAAAAGCCACAAAAAGCTGTAGCAAGGTTTGGGGCAGCCAACCATATATTTGGTTTCCTGGCTGCAAATCGTAGTTTTATAGCACTGCTGTGCACAAAACCGAGTCCAAAATAGAACTGAGGGAATAGGGAAAAGGTGGAGGCTTTTAAAGGGGAAGACTGGAAGTGAGATCAAAGGGATTGGGCTCATGAAGGTCTTCAGCCATAGGTTCGAGCCTGGACGTGACATCACAGGGGCCGGTCTTCTTTCATAGGCTCGGTTCCAGAAGTGACGTCAAGAGGGCCAGGTGGACACTCCCGTGAATGGTCTGCAGGTAAGGGAGAAAAAGAATCAGTGCACTCATCCCGGTATGTCTCGGAACTGCCCTTACTCAAGCCCTTTAGCTGCCTCCCATGTGCATGTGTGTGACAGTATGTAAAAAAGTTTTTCATAGTTATTATTTTCCTTCACTAAAAGATAACTGACTTTCATTATCATTGATATTCATTGTCATTCCTATTTGTAATACCCTAAGATTTCCAAATTTTATTCAATGGGCATTCTGTTCTCTTTATCTTTATTTCTTTGTTATTGTGTGCAACTGTAATGCCCTGAAGATGAGGATTCACTTCTCAAAATGAGTCTGTACTTTGAGTACTGAATTTGCTTGTTAGTAAGACAGCAATAGCCCATGCAAGTTATTGCAGATGAACACTATTCAAGTTTCCACAAATTTTCATTTTTAAGATTTCTTCTTTGAAATTTAACTTGCACTGAAATATCACCTAAGTGTGACCTGTCTATATACATATACAGTTTGCTTGAAAGTTTGTGAACCATCTAGAATTTTGTAGATTTCTGTATAAATATGACCTAAAACATTATCAGATTTTCACTCAAGTCCTAAAAGTAGATAAAGAGAAACCAGTTAAACAAATGAGACAAAAATATTATACTTGGTAATTTATTTATTAAGGAAAATTATTGAATATTACATATTTGTGAGTGGCAAAAGTATGTGAACCTTTGCTTTTAGTATCTGGTGTGACCCCACTTTGCAGCAATAACTGCAACTAAACGTTTCTGGTAACTTTTGATCAGTCCTGCACACTGGCTTGGAGGAATTTTAGCCCATTCCTCCGTACAGAACAGCTTCAACTCTGGAATGTTTGTGGGTTTCCTCACATTAACTTGTCGCTTCAGGTCCTTCCACAACATTTTGATTGGATTAAGGTCAGGACTTTGACTTGGCCATTCCAAAACATTAACTTTATTCTTCTTTAACCATTCTTTGGTAGAACGACTTGTGTGCTTAGGGTCGTTGTCTTGCTGCATGACCCACCTTCTCTTGAGATTCAGTTCATGGACAGATGTTCTGACATTTTCCTTTAGAATTCTCTGATATAATTCAGAATTCATTGTTCCATCAATGAAGGCAAGCCGTCCTGGCCCAGATGCAGCAAAACAGGCCCAAACCATGATACTACCACCACCATGTTTCACAGATGGGATAAGGTTCTTATGCTGGAATGCAGTGTTTTCCTTTCTCCAAACATAACGCTTTTCATTTAAACCAAAAACTTCAATTTTGATCTCATCCATCCACAAAACATTCTTCCAATAGCCTTCTGGTTTGTCCACGTGATGGCAAACTGCAGACGAGCAGCAATGTTTTTTTGGAGAGCAGTGGCTTTCTCCTTGCAACCCTGCCAAGCACACCATTGTTGTTCAGTTTTCTCCTGATGGTGGACTCATGAACATGAACATTAGCCAATGTGAGAGAGGGATCTCCTCCCAGATCTGGACCAGGACATCACTGAGCTCCTGGACAGTCTGAGGTGCAACCTGGCAGCATCGGATAGACCGAAACATAATGTCCTAGAGGTGTTCTATTGGATTTAGGTCAGGCGAGCATAGGGGCCAGTCAATGGTATCAATTCCTTCATCCTCCAGGAACTGCCTGCATACTGTCACCACATGAGGCCGGGAATTGTCGTGCACCAGGAGGAACCCAGGACCCACTGCACTAGCATAGGGTCTGACAATGGGTCCAAGGATTTCATCCCGATATCTAATGGCAGTCAAGGTGCCGTTGTCTAGCCTGTAGAGGTCTGTGTGTTCCTCCACGGATATACCTCCTCAGACCATCACTGACCCACCACCAAACTGGTCATGCTGAACGATGTTACAGGCCGCATAATATTCTTCACGGCTTCTCCAGACCCTTTCACGTCTGTCACATGTGCGCAGGGTGAACCTTATCTCATCTGTAAAAAGTACAGGGTGCCAGTGGTGGAGCTGCCAATTCTGGTATTCTATGGCAAATGCCAATCGAGCTCCATGGTACCAGGCAGTCAGCACAAGGCCCACTAGAGGATGCCTCATGCCACCCTCATGAAGTCTGTTTCTGATTGTTTGGTCAGAGACATTCACACCAGTGGCCTGCCGGAGGTCATTTTGTAGGGCTCTGGCAGTGCTCATCTTGTTTCTCCTTGCCCAAAGGAGCAGATACATGTCCTGCTGATGGGTTAAGGACCTTCCAAGGCTGTGTCCAGCTCTCCTAGAGTAACTGTCTGTCTCCTGGAATCTCCTCCATGCCCTTGAGACTGTGCTGGGAGAAATAGCAAACCTTCTGGAAATTACACATATTGATGTGCCTCCTGGAGAAGTTGGACTCCCTGTGCAACCTCTGTAGGGTCCAAGCATTGCCTCATGCTACCAGTAGTAACACTGAGCGTAGCCAAATGCAAAACTAGTGAAAAAACAGTCAGAAAAGATGAGGAGGGAAAAATGACAGTGGCCTCCACCTGTTACACCATTCCTGTTTTGGGAGTTGTCTCATTGTTGCCCCTCTAGTGCACCTGTTGTTAACTTCATTAACACCAAAGCAGCTGAAACTGATTTACAACACCCTAACTGATTAGATCAATATCCCAGAAGTTTCATTGACTTGATGCTATACTCTGATTAAAAGGTGTTTATTTAAAATTTTTTGAGCAGTTATATATATATATATATATATATATATATCCATCCATCCATCCTCTTCCGCTTATCTGAGGTCGGGTCGTGGGGGCAGCAGCTTGAGCAGAGAGGCCCAGACTTCCCTCTCCCTGGCCACTTCTTCTAGCTCTTCTAGAAGAATCCCAAGGCGTTCCCAGGCCAGCTGGGAGACATAGTCCCTCCAGCATGTCCTGGGTCTTCCCCGGGGCCTTCTCCCGGTTGGACGTGCCCGGAACACCTCACCAGGGAGGCGTCCAGGAGGCATCCTGATCAGATTCCCGAGCCACCTCATCTAACTCCTCTTGATTGCGGAGGAGCAGCGGCTCTACTCTGAGCCCCTCCCGGATGACTGAGCTTCTCACCCTATCTTTAAGGGAAAGCCCAGACACCCTGCAGAGGAAACTCATTTCAGCCGCTTGTATTCGCAATCTCGTTCTTTCAGCCACTACTCATAGCTCATGGCCATAGGTGAGGGTAGGAACATAGATCGACTGGTAAATTGAGAGCCTTGCCTTACGGCTCAGCTCCTTTTTCACCACGACAGACCGATGCAGAGCCTGCATCACTGCAGACGCCGCACTGATCCGCCTGTCGACCTCACACTCCATTCTTTCCTCACTCGTGAACAAGACCCCGATATACTTGAACTCCTCCACTTGGGGCAGGATCTCTCCCCCAATCCTGAGAGGGCACTCCACCCTTTTCTAGCTGAGTACCATGGTCTCGGATTTGGAGGTGCTGATTCTCATCCCAGCCGCTTCACACTCAGCTGTGAACCGATTCAGAGAGAGTTGAAGATCACGGCCTGATGAAGCAAACAGGACAACATCATCTGCAAAAAGCAGTGACCCAATCCTGAGTCCACCAAACCAGACCCCCTCCACACCCTGGCTGCGCCTAGAAATCCTGTCCATAAAAGTTATGAACAGAATTGGTGACAAAGGGCAGCCCTGGCAGAGTCCAACTCTCACTGGAAACAGACTCGACTTACTGCAATGCAGACCAAGCTCTGACACTGGTTATACAGGGACCGAACAGCTCTTATCAGGGGGTCCAGTACCCCATACTCACAGAGCACCCACCACTGGATTCCCCGAGGGACACGGTCGAATGCCTTTTCCAAGTCCACAAAACACATGTAGACTGTGGGACCTATGGGAGGGGCCAAACAGGTCGGGTGCAGTGTGAGTTGTGTGGTGGCCGAAGGCAGGGACCTTGGCAGTCCGATCCTCGGCTACAGAAGCTGGCTTTTGGGACGTGGAATGTCACCTTTATGAAGGAGAAGGAGCCTGAGCTAGTGCGCGGGGTCGAGAGGTTCTGGCTAGATATAGTCGGGTTCACCTCAACGCACAGTTTGGACTCTGGAATCAATCTCCTTGAGAGAGGCTGGACTCTCTACCACTCTGGAGTTGCCACTGGTGAGAGGCTCCAAGCGGGTTTGGGCATATTTATTGCCCCCCACCTTGGAGCCTGTACATTGGGTTTTACCCCAGTGGACGAGAGGGTAGCCTCCCTCTGCCTGGGGGGACGGGTCCTGACTGTTGTTTGTGCGTATGTGCCAAGCAGCAGTTTGGAGTACACACCCTTTTTGGAGTCCCTGGAGGAGGTGCTAGTGGGCATACCTTCTGGGGACTCCCTCGTACTGCTGGGAGACTTCAATGCTCACGTGGGCAATGACAGTGAGACCTGGAAGGGCGTGATTGGGAGGAATGGCCCTCCAATCTGAACCTTAGTGGTGTTTTGTTATTGGACTTCTGTGCTTGTCACGGATTGTCCATAATGAACACCATGTTCAAGCATAGGGGTGTTCCTATGTGCACTTGGCACCAGGACACCATAGGCCTCAGTTCAATGATCGACTTTGTGGTCGTGTCGTCGAACTTGTGGCCACATGTCTTGGACACTCGGGTGAAGAGAGGGGCGGAGCTGTCAACTGATCACCACCTGGTGGTGAGTTGGCTTCGATGGTGGGGGAGGATGCCGGTTAGGCCTGGTAGACCCAAACGTGTTGTGAGGGGCTGCTGGGAACGTCTGGCAGAGTCCTCTGTCAGATGTAGCTTCAACTCTCACCTCCGGTAGAACTTCGACCACATCCTGAGGGAGGTGGGGGACATTGAGTCCGAATGGGCCATGTTTCGTGCCTCTATTGTTGAGGCGGCTGACTGGAGCTGTGGCTGTAAGGTGGTCGGTGCCTGTCGTGGCGGCAATCCCCGAACCCATTGGTGGACACCGGCGGTGAGGGATGCTGTCAAGCTGAAGAAGGAGTCCTACCGGACCCTTTTATCCTGTGGTACTCTGAAGGCAGCTAATAGGTACCAACAGGCCAAGCGGAATGCGGCTTCGGTGGTTGCTGAGGCAAAAGGAAGAGTTTGGGGAGGCCATGGAGAATGACTTTCGGACGGCTTCGAGGAGATTCTGGTCCACCGTCCGGCGTCTCAGGAGGGGGAAGCAGTGCAGTGTCAACACTGTATATGGTGGGGATGGTGCGCTGCTGACCTTGACTCGGAACGTTGTGGGTCGGTGGGGGGAGTACTTTGAAGACCTCCTCGATCCCACTAACATGCCTTCCAATGAGAAAGCAGAGCCTGGGGACTCAGAGGTGGGCTCCCCCATCTCTGGGGCTGAGGTCACTGAGGTGGTCAAAAACCTCCTTGGTGGCAGGGCCCCGGGTGTGGATGAGATACGCCCAGAGTTCCTCAAGGCTCTGGATGTTGTAGGACTGTCTTGGTTGACACGTCTCTGCAACATCGCATGGACATCAGGGACAGTGCCTCTGGATTGGCAGACCGGGGTGGTAGTCCCCCTCTTTAAAAAGGGGGACCGGAGGTTGTGTTCCAACTACAGAGGGATCACACTCCTCAGCCTCCCTGAAAAAGTCTATTCGGGGGTCCTGGAGAGGAGGGTCCGTCGGATAATCGAACCTAGGATTCAGGAGGAACAGTGTGGTTTTCGTCCTGGTCGCAGAACAGTGGACCAGCTCTACACCCTTAGCAGAGTCCTAGAGGGTGCATGGGAGTTTGCACAACCAGTCTACATACATATATATATATATTACTTCCTTTCCTTACGTATGCCCTCCACCCCTTCCGGGGTATGGGCCGCTAAAGGTAGATCTCCAGAGATTTCTGTCCTGGGCCATTCTTTCTAATTGACTCCAGGTGTAGCCCATCCTTGTGATGTCTGCCTCGAGGTTGCATCGCCAGGTGTTTCTTGGACGGCCTGTCTGGTGATGCTAGTTTGTGGTTTACGTAGGTTGTGCCCTATCCATCCCCATCTTCTCTTCCAGATTTCTGCTTCTACTGAAGGTTGGCAGGTCCTTCCCCATAGGTTGGTGTTACTGATGGTGTCTGGCCAGCGAATGTGGAGGATCTTTCTGAGAAAGGTGTTGATGAATGTCTGGATTCTTCGGGTGGTGGTTTTAGTTGTCCTCCAGGTTTCGGCCCCTTACAACAGTACTGATTTCACATTGGCGTTGAACAGACATATCTTGATGGTCAAGGTCAGTTCTCTGGATGCCCAGATGTTCTTGAACTGGATGAAGGCAGCTCTTGCTTTGCCAATCCTTGCCTTGACGTCTGTATCTGTTCCACCCTGCTGGTCGATGATACTGCCCAGGTAGGTGAAGGACTGTATTTCCTCCAGGGAACTTCCATTCAGGGTGACTGGGTTGTTGCTGTTGGAGTTGATCTTTAGAATCTTGGTCTTCTCCGTGTGGATGTTGAGTCCAACCTGTGATGATGTGGCTGCCAACACACTGGTCTTCTCTTGCATCTGCTGCTGACTGTGGGAGAGAAGTGCGAGATCATCGGAAAACTCTAAGTCTTCCAATTGGCTCCACAAGGTCCACTGGATTCCATTCCTGCGTTCACTGGTGGATGTTTTCATGATCCAGTCGATAGCGATGAGGAAGAGGAACGGGGATAACAAGCATCCCTGTCGGACTCCCGTCTTCACTTGGAAGCTGTTGGTAAGCTGCCCTCCGTGGATCACTCTGCAGGTTATTCCCTCATATGAGCTCTTGATCAGGTAGACCACCTTGGCCTGGATGCCATAGTACCGGAGGAGCTTACACAGGGTCCCTCGATCCACACTATCAAACGCCTTCTCATAGTCAACAAAGTTGATGTACAATGGTGTGCTCCACTCCAAGGACTGCTCGACTATGATACGCAATGTTGCAATCTGGTCCGTGCATGATCGATTCTGCCAGAAGCCTGGTTGCTCGTCTCGTACGTGGATCAACGACGTCCTTCATCCGTTCTAGGAGGATCCGGTTGAAGGTTTTATGTTTTCCTCACTTTCCCAATAAAAGAAAACTTATTATATTCAAATCTTATGGAAGAATTTCATCCCAAAGGGTTATCAACAGAAGAAATGAGTACATGGGCAATCCTAGCACCGAGAAACGATGAAAACGAATTTACGTGAAAACTGTCGATTGGTTACACAGCAAATTGGTTAAATGCGTATCAATAGACTATGCTGAAACAGTTCGTGGTGATGATGTGGAAGATGAAAACATCAACTCAAAATATCCTATAGAATATCTACAACTGTTAACACCATCTGGTCTTCCACCAGACGAATTACTGTTAATAGAAGGATGTATCATAAGGTTATTGCATAATTTATGTATGACTGATGGGCTATGCAATAGGACAAGATTAGTTGTATTCAAAATTGGTCAGACAGTTTTAACAGGCGACAACAAAGGTAATGTAGTACATTTTCCGAGGATAACATTAGACACCAAAGGAGATCTTGATATGCCGTTCGTATTAAAACGTTTACCGTTCCTGTTAGAATAGCTTTTGCTGTGACAATTAACAAATCACAGAGACAAACATTCCAAAAAGTCGGTTTATTTAACAGAGAGAAAGAAAAGATATTCACTCACGGGCAGTTATACGTCACGTTGTCACTCCAAACACGGAATCAATATTCAATGTAATATTGACAAAAACATAATTCCAAATATTGTTTTTACTGAAGACTTACATTAAAAGTATTTGCGTGTTAATTTCAATGCCAAACAGAACAAATACCTCTAATGCAACATGAAACATTAATATCTTTCAATTTATTACATTTTGCTGTTTTTCGCTATGGTTAATTACTCGCTGTAATATAAAATAGTTAGGTCTATTATGCATATGTTTTTCAAATGTTCATTTTTTTCCCTGTGCTTAAAACTCATTACAAAAGGTGTTTACAGCAATCGGTTCGGTTCGTACGGCTATAGCGTGAACTCCTGCAATGTTACTTTTCTTGGTTGTTTATGGTTAGTTTTTGTATAAATTACGGATTTTTCAAATGTTCATTTTTTTCCCTGTGCTTAAAACTCATTAAAAAAAGTGTTTGCAGAGAGCGATTCGTAAGGCTGTAGCATGAATTCATGCAATGTTAATGTTCTCTGTTTAAGGTTTTTTCAGTGTTATTCAATGTTTTTACATATAGTTTACTATTACACTGTGCATTCTATGGTATCTATACTAATAAAACACAAAGCCATAACTGACTGACTGACTCACTCACTCACCACTAATTCTCCAACTTCCTGTGTAGTAGAAGGCTGAAATTTGGCAGGCTTATTCCTACAGCTTACTTACAAAAGTTAAGCAGGTTTCATTTCGAAATTCCACACGTAACGGTCATAACGGTCAACAACATCCGCCATGTTGAACTTTTTTATTTATGGCCCCATCTTCACGAAATTTGGTAGGTGGCTTCCCTGTGTTAACTGAAACCGATGTACGTACTTATTTCGTTGGTATGACGCCACTGTCGGCCGCCATATTGAACTTTCCAATGTCACTAATTCTCCAACTTCCCGTGTAGGTAGAATGCTGAAATTTGGCAGGCTCATTCCATACAGCTTACTTACAACAGTTAAGCAGGTTTCATTTCGAAATTCTACCCGCAACGGTCATAATGGTCGACAACGTCTGCCATGGTGAACTTTCTTATTTATGGCCCCATCTTCACGAAATTTGGCAAGCAGCTTCCCTGCGCTAACCGAAACCGATGTACATACTTATTTCAGTGGTATGACGCCACTGTCGGCCGCCATATTGAACTTTCCAACGGTATTTGTTACTTATGGGCCCATCTTCAAGAAATTTGGTACGCGGGTTCCCAACGCTAACTGAATCCTGCTTACGTACATATATATGTCCATAGCCTGCAGCTCGGTCACTGTGTGAGGCGGCGTTGGGTCCCCCATCCCAACGCCTCCCACGTTGTTGGCTGCCTGCCTATATAAGGCTGGCCGTCGCTCCGGTCTCTACATTCCCTTCCTTGCTTTGCCAAGAGATTCACGTCTCCCTGCTGATAACTACAGCCTTTTTATTTAATCCATGGCTTCTCCGCTGTTTTATTGTTCGTTTATTACGATTATAGTTATTGTGTAGTTATTTTAGACTTGCTTTACATTGTTCAGGTACCCATTTCCTTTATCGTTCCAACCGTCCCCCCATTAACGTCTATAAAGGTGATCACCATCGATCAAAGAACTCACTTACCGAGTGGTTTCCATGCTCGGAGATGGCACCTGCCTTTTCCATTCTCTTTGTTACATATTGCACGGCCATATCAGGCTCACTCTTGATATCCGGAGGAACATTGTGTCTTATGTATTGAATGACTGGGACAGGTTCAAGGTCTGGACTGATGACGGTACAGGAGATAATTATACTACACAGTAGCACTATAAGAGTGAAATGCTTAAGCCCTTCACCTATGTTTCTGCATGTGAGTTGATGGCTGCCGCTGAATTGTTCGGTTGTCGCTTTCAAGTGTACTGAAATGGCCAAATATTTTACACCTTTCAACAACCGCCAATGCCTTTTAAACATCTTAGATTCACAGGTGACGATTTCAGTAGTGGACACTTTGATGTTTATGAATGTTTAAACTCTCAAAAGCTGGATGTTTGGTTGGCCAAATTATATAGTTGATTCTTTTTTAGTTGCTTTCTTTGCATTAACCTTTGTATTTTTGATTTTTTTTTTTTATATATATATTTTTTCATTTGTTACAATTTTTGGATATTTATATTTCTAAGATTAATAGATGCTTTCTAATTCCATACCTAAATGCACAACATGATTTTTATTTGAATATCCTTCTTATTCCTTTTCTTTTAGCTGCACCCAATAGAAAGACTCTCCACCTGTCTCCAAAAACTACTAATGCCCCACCCAGTAAGGCAGCGCTCGCTCTCACTCCCAGTGCCTCTGAAGTAATACCATAACTATTCTGACACTAAACTTATGAAATACCTCATGCTTCTCTGTATTCCAATGATAAGGTGTGCCCTAATGCAACAGTCAATGAAAGTTGGGCTGTTACTGTCTCAAAGCCTGGATGAAAACTCCATTAATATGAGACAAGGAACAATAACTTGAGTACCTGTCTCTGTGAATAGAGTAGTTGCCAGACCCTTATTGCTGTCACCTTGATCACCCTAGTTTAAATGCCCTGTGCACTTAACACAGTAGTCAAGTAATGAGACTCCAAATGAATATGATGGTATTTTCCCTGGCATAGTTTTAGGGTCAATTCACTAAGCCTATAGAACAATGCCCTCAGTGAATATATAGCAAAATCAAAAGAGTGTCCATGTGACAGAAGATCGCCTATACACACAAGTCAATGTGACCATGATTAACCAGCCATTCCTTTGTTAATCAGTTGTTCAAAAGTAGTTGGTGCATTTAACGGACCAAAGGGATTGACCTCGAAATGACACAACTCGTTTCTAATTATAGTGGTGCCCACAGGAACATACTAACAATTGTTATTAATATTTTGGTGTTGTGTATTACACAAGAATCATTTTTGTTTATGGGTGTTTGTATTGTTATCATTATTTTGATTACTTTTTGCTGAGTTTGCTTAACACTGCCATTTTGTGATTCCAGATTTCATTGCACTTTAGTGTGTCTCATCACTATGAAGCAGTATAGTTTTCTAGACACTTGATGCGCATGCCAGGCAACCCATGGCATCATGGTAAAAATGATGTATGAGATGTACGTTCACATTAAACAATGTCTAAACTTTTAAGAAAATAATAGAAAAACCTTGAAGGAGACTTACAAATAATTTAGTGAATTGTGCTGGTTTTGATTGCTTTGTTTCAACTTTGATTTTGTTTTTTATGACCGCCTAGTGACCTGCAGCTCTACAAGTCATGTGCATGGGCTTCCTTCCTGTTGGCTCAACCTTCACCACAAACAATATGGTGCCAGGGTTGTTGCTGTAGCCTTCTTTAAATTATGCTTGCTCTCGACTATGAAATCTTATTAACTAACCTCCAGTCAAATGGATGATTACTGCTTGGTTGAGGTCGCCAATCCATGTACCTTTTCTTGCATTGTGCCAGCTGTCCACTGATATGAGAGAGAATAAGACACCACACAGCTCAAGTGGTTTAACCCTTATGGTTTCATTAAAAACAGGCACAAACCTAAAACTATTGCACCTAAAAAAGCAACCCATTCTTAGGGCCATAGAGAACATTTTCAACCAATAAATACACAATTTGACAATAGAAAAAAGTTGTGATCCAACTCATCTTCATCCCCTTATCCCCATACTATTGCTGCACTTGTACACATATGGCCAACTCATTCTAAACAGTTCTCCAATATGTTACCTCTCCTTAAGAACTCCAGATTTCATAAATCTATTTGTGGATTCCTCAATTTAAATCTGCCATAAGACTGCCCAAACCCTCTGATAATAACCTGTCCAAAAGCTGTGGAAAGACTAAGTTCCAGACTGTTACTCTCAGACTTTCACTGTCACTCACCATTGACTCTGTACAGAAAGGTCTGCCTCTGCCTTAGTATGTTTTTCTTACCAAAAAATACAGCAGACAAATTCATTATGGGAAGAGTCTTGTGCATGCATGCTGTCTTATATAGGTAAGATTTTTGATTTATAGCTATAAGCGGTACTGGTGATGCCTTTTCTTGTCTAGGGATTTCTTTCAGTTACAATTCAAATATCCAATGTAGTTTTAATTGTTTATAAAAAAAATAACCTAACTTTTGTTATCTATCTCTTATTGCAAGCAAAAGAGCTCAATGCTCAGCAGTTTTTGAATAAAATAACATGCTATATTAACATGCTACTTTTCCTTTTAAATTGAAACGCATGCATTATCTTCAGTCCAAAAATATATAACCTTTTCACAGGTTAAAGCATGCTTTTTGGAAATGTCAGCCACATTAGTTACACATAAGAGTCTGCTGCTTTGAATCCACAGCTCAATCCCTAATCATTGTAATGAAGTGAATATTGGAGACCTGTTTTTCAGCCAAAACCCTAATGCAGACATGCAAGGAAGTTTTGTTTTTTTTTCCCCCAGATTATTGCTTCCTCAAGAAACATTATTCATGATAAGGATCATACAGTATACATACAATATGATACACTGTGTGTCTTTGTGTGCTTTCAAATTACCTAACAGTATTCAAATTTCATTTTCACATATGCCCTCACAGCACTCATATATGTGAATTTACATTATCTTATTTTGAGAAGAAGGCAAAATAGTTATGTAAAAACTGAACTGTAATGAATGCATTCCAATTTACAAGCATAATAAAGCATATCCCTTTAAAATGTTATTTCATACTTTATATTTATATTGCTGTAATAATGCAAAGGAATCATCCATGAATACTTTTTACCTCTGGTTTCAGTAACACTACATTTTATTAAATGGATTTCAGAATGTTATATTACTGTAATATTATACAGTGATGAGAAATAATAAGAAAAAATACTATGAAATGAACATCTTGGCCACTTAGCCTGCCAGACCATCAGAATAATAAAATTCCAACATTATGATGAGCTCCTTGTTTAGTGGGTTTTTACAGACCTTTATATTATATATTTTCTTGTAACTCCACCCATCCAGTAATACATTTTGTACTTATTGGGAGCCTAGTGTTTACTATTTAAGCTTTTTTTTAACAAAACATAGTATTTTCAAACCTATGTTCAAATTGTTCATTATTATTACTGTTATTATTATTATATATCTCCAGTATTGATATAAATTATTGAAAAAGTAAACTAAAAGCAGGTTATTTGCCTTTACACATAAAAGCTTCTGAAATAAACTAAAATAACACTTCAAGGGACTTAAACTTTATTGTGTAATCAATGTCTTCATTCAAAAGTTCTAAAATTGTGTTTTCGACCTTTTAGTGCATTCAGGAAAAAATTATATTTTGCTTCGTTTTTTCAACAGAGTGCTGGGAATACTGGGAAAATTGCTTCTTGCTGGTCAGAAAAAGCCTGCAGCATTCGGGATTCCCAAGCGAGTATCCCAATTCAAGTGCTTAGCAACTCTGACAACCCCAAGCAGCTGAAAGACAAATTTAAGGTGAAAAGATCCTAAATCAAGAGGTGTGCTTTTTTGCTCCTTTTCTGTGTCAGAAAACTGAGGCCACAGACAGACAGAGAAACAAATGAACAGTAAAAAAATAATAAAAGGAAATTAAATTAAACAAAGACAGCATGAAATCTGCTCAACAAGCTTTATCTGGACTCTGTAGAAATTAGTGCAGTAAGATAGGACCTGTTATCTACTATGTAAGGCTTCACTTGTGCAAGATGCTGAAAAATGAATTCATGCTTTTGTTCTTAGTTGGTTAGATTACTGTAATGCACTTGTAACAAGCCTATCAAGAAAAACCATCAATCAGTTGAAGTTAGTACAGAATGCAACATCATGAATCTTAACTAGAAAACAAAAAATCTGAGCGCATCTCACCAGTTTTAGTGTTGTTACATTGTTACCCATGTCATTTAGAACTGACTTTAAAATACTACTAATGGTATATAAAGCTTTAAATAATATATATACAGTATATATATTTGCAGCTGGAGATCCACAAAGGCAGAAAACGAAGATATGTGATTCATTTTCTCCCTTTGTGGATCTCCAGCTGCAAATATGCAAACCGTATCACAGACCTTCTCTTCCACTTCTTATATATATAGATGATGATCATAACATTCAAGTGCAAGTGTAGGATAATTCTGCATACTTTTTATACTATTTAGGTGCAATTTCATAATATATGTTTCTTTGTTTCTCATTTTATATTTGGCTGGCAATCTTGTTTTGCGGCTATGTGGCTAGATATGCATCATCAGATGTTCGCCATGTAAATATTTCATGAATGCAGTCATGTGATTTGTAAGTGATACAGATGTTCCTTTTACATTTAAAAATATACACAGATTTTTCTTTTGTAATTTTACACTTTCTATTTTTGTAGTTTCTTTTTTTTATTTTGTTTTTGAGCAGAATCACATGGGTGAAGCAAACTCCTTTCAGGCAACTTGCAGAACTAAAATTGACTTTCCTTTACTGGCTAGCTTTAAAGCACATTAGATTTTGTAAAATAACATCCTCTTTCATGCCTGTGTCCATACTGCTACCAATCCATGTTGGGACGTAGTGGCACAAATTATATACACTATAGCTTTTAAATGTTCTGTGCCAGCTGATCACGACAATATGTATGTGAAGCCAGAGAGTATATTGGAAAATGAACAGAAACCAAAATAAATGAAAAAAAAAAGTTAAAATCTTGGTAAAGTAGTCAGAAAGGAATCAGACCACTGGCCAGAAAGGCATCTGCAGTATGGACAGCCTAAAGAGAATGGGGTGTTTACAGAGATTGCAGCAGGACTCCATATCATAGGAGACTGCAACACCAACCGTATTAAGATTCAACGGCTTGAAATTGCTTTTAATCAGTACTCTGTATTGGCACCAAAGCCTAATGTTATAACTCTTCCATCATAAAATAAATGTCTACCAACAAGAAACAATTAAAGTTACTATTTACTTTCACTCAATTAAAATCACTATTCTCAGCTGTTCCTTTATTATCATTTTCTGAACAACAGTAACTTGACATTGTCTTCTCCTTCTTCTTTCAGCTGCTCCCATTAGGTGTTGCCACAGAGGATCATCTAAAAAATTGTTGTCCGCATATTGTCTATAGACATTTTTCAATTTTTTTTTTATCATGCTTGCACACTACATGCCACAGAGGGCACAATGCTGATGCTTGACTAATTTTCAAAAATACAAGGCTATGCATGAGTTCATTACAAATGTGTCACATGGACAGAGTGAATTTCCCATTTGTATGCTTGACCAAAATGCACCATGCCGTCACTCTCTGACACTTGGAAACTTGTTTCAAAGGGTATGTAAATTATAACATCACAAAACATAATTGGTACTGATTACCCAAATTGCTTTATGCATATAGTTTTGTGAATCAGAAGGTTAAATTTTCTTGTGTAAAAATTCAGAATCAAAAAATACACAAAAAATTGTTTTGGAGTTTTTAAAGGTTATTTTGGAGTTGGAGTGAAAGGAATGTTCATCCCTAAAGGTCTTGGAATACAGTACACCCATTTTGGACCCGTACATTTATCAAAACGGTTTCAGATAAAAAGTGTTTTTTTGGAAATTCAACATGGCTTCTCACAATCACAAGATAACAAACAGACTACAGTTTTAGAGGAGACTCTAATCAGGGTGTTGGCCCATCAGACATGGTATACTCCTTAATCTTCAGATGAGATGAAATATAGAGGAATAAAGGCTTTTATATACCGTATATACTCATGTTTAAGTCGGGTCTTGTAACCCAAAGAATCAATCATAAAATCAGACCCCGACTTATACAGCCATTCAAAAATGAAACACTTCATTTTTTTTTTTTTTACATCTTCTTGCCTCCTCCAATTTTGCATCTGTTTCTCAGATGCATCGAATTTTGTTGCAGCAGTGAAGTTACCAATTTCTTTCACTTCTTCAATCACGTTTAATTTAAAATCAGCTTCATATTTTCTTCTGATTGAACGCCCCATCGTAGATAAGGGATTCTCTAATGATAAAGGTGTATGAGGGTGTGAGATACAAAAAACACAAATCAATGCAAACGTTGCTTCCGAATAGTTCGGGTATTACCGTCATGTAGGCACAATAAAGAGAGAAACAGGTTAGGAGCACATGTTGATACAGCGCATTGCCGCACCAACATAGAAAAAAAGGCAGTGTGCTCCGTTGTTACTCTCTCAGGTGGGCGTTAACATATCATAATCCCTTGTACCAATAGCATGAATTTTCCACATTTGACTTATACGACCAACATTATAAAATACCAGAAATTATACTGTAAAATCAAGTCCCAACTTATCCGCGGGAAAACTTATCCGCAAGTATATAAGGTATACAATACACCTTTCTTCCTGGTTCAGAGGCATACATTTCACTTTTTACGATAGTTAAATGTGAATTACATTTCACTGTTATTATTGCTTGCACGTCACTAATACTAGTTTGTGGACTTATGGATGCGTTGTGTCATGGTGTGAAAGACCAATCGATCAGGTGCATGCTTTTTGCTGAGGACATGGTGTTGTGTAGCACCAGAAAACAGAAGTGGCAAGGAAGTTGAAGGAATGGAGAAGGGCTTTGGAAGACAAAGAACTGAAGATAAGTAGGAAGAAGACAGAATATATGAGGTTTAATGATGATCAGGATTCAGAAGGGTGGGTAAGTTTAAATATCTAGGACAAGTGGTAGCCCAAGTTTACAAATAAGGTTTTTAAAACACTTGCAAGACTAGCAATGACGTATGGAGCTGAGACATGGGTAGTAACAGGAGCGCAGGAGAAGAATTTAGATGTGGCAGAAATGAGAATGCTGAGATGGATGTGTGGAGTTATGAAAAAAGGACAGAATAAGAAACATGAGAGTCAAAGATACAAGAAAAGTGGGAGAAATATATAGAAAGTATAAGAAAGTAGGTAGAAATGGTATGGACACGTGATGAACAGAGACAATGAATATGTGGGCAATAGAGAGATGGGAATGGAAGTACAGCAGACGAGACAGCGAGGGAGACCACATTGGAGGTGGATGTTTAAAGTAAAAGAAGATCTGAAGGGGAAGGGCTTGACTGGCGATAAAGTACAGGGCCAAGCTGTTTAGAGAAGATTGACCAAGCACATTGACCCCCACATAGAAATGGGAAAAGATGAAGAGGATGAAGGTCTTTGAATCAGACTGCTTATATTCCAAAATAAACAAATCAGTTTTGTTTTGGTTTTTTCTCAATCTACATGGCCTCTAATAATAACAATTGCAACTTTCTGTCTTGTGTTACATTTTTGAATAAAAAGGGATTTACTTATTAAAAAGAAGTTGACACTTAAAAAACGTATTTTAAATTTCTTTGTGTCTGTAGATTTAGGCACACGCATTATGATATATTCATCCTCATTTGTAATTGAACTTGAAAGCGGTGCCAAATAATAATTTTACACTTATTGTGCATTAGTGCATTAACTCAAATGGGAAACTTGCAGGAGAGCCATAAATGATGTTTGTAATATTTATAACCTCTATTTTGTAACTTTCCATAGTTGGTCTAAAAGAGGTGCATTGTTCAGTTATCAGTGTACAAATGCAAAACAGTAGCCTTTCAGCTATTTTTGCATTAAACAGAAACTTGAAAACAGCACTTCAAGCCATCAATGAAAAAATGGCGTACTTTGTGTGCACTGTTTTACTGATAGATGTTTTACAGGGTTTCCCTTAATTTTCACTTGAGCACACTTGCCTAGTAACAGATATTGGTTAGGTTTTTTGATATTGACCCCCCTCCCTCCAAAAAATTAATGAACCCTGTTTTCTTATCTAAGCATTCTTGTTTCTTGGTAAATATTGACTGTTTTGATTAATGTACATTCAACACATTCCACTGGTCATACAATCCAAACCAGGGCCTATTAGGTGGACAACAGGCACATGACTGTAAGATACCCTTCTTAAGAAAATGACTGACTAAGCATGCATTTCAAGTTTCCAATATATATTTCTTTAAAAAATGGACACTATTGAGTTGAAGTGTAAAAGTTTGTCTCCGTTGGTATTTTGATTCAGAATTTCAAAATCATGCAAAATTCAGATTTAACAAATTAAACATGAACTACACAAAACTCCTTGTCACAAGAATGACAAACAGACATCATAAAGGTTTGGGGCAGCCACCCATATAATATGCCTTTGCTGCAAAAGGGTAGTTAAAGATTGTGAGTTATTCACAAGACTGAGACCAAAACAGAAGTGTCACTTACAGAAAAAATGTCAGCTTTCAATGTCAGTAGAGGAAGTGATGTCATCGGGGCTGGAACCAGAAATTACATCATCAGAGGCGGGACCAGAAGTGACGTCATCAGAGGCAAGAACTGGCAATGATGTCATCAGAGGAGCTAGAAGTGACATCATCAAAGGCACTGGAACCCTATGGGATTTCCCAAGAATGGTCTGCAAGGGATCGAGAAAAACAGTTAGTGTACCCCGCTGCCCCCTGGTCGGACATGGAATTGCCATTATTCAGGCCCTTTAGTTGACTCCTACTCGCACGTGTGTGACACTCATTTACTTTGGTTTTTAACATTATTTGCTGTATTTTAAGAAATTCTATAAAAAATTCTGTGTTCATCTTTAAAAATAGTTTTTTGGCTATATTTATTTATTTAGAGCAGTGCAATATGTATTTATTTATTTATTGTGCTGTGGTTTCACTTCTTCACAAATTCACATGTACTTTCCATCTGGTTGATGTTATAAGCACTGAAAACACTATACACTGTATTTAAATTTTGTGTTAGTGCTCTAAAAGTTTGACCAGAAAATGAAAAAACGTAAGAAGCGGGCAGGAAGCATATGCCTAACTAGTTAAAACAAACAACCAAAAAACATCTGACCCAAAACACAAACCATAGTCATAGACAAAGTAATTCAAAGCAGCTGGTCCTCAAACTAAGTAATCATCCATTCCCTAATTAAACTTCATCTTTGTGGCGAATTTCCTCTGATAAATTACTGTTGGGCACCACCATCTTTTTATAGGTGGAGAGTGAGGCAACAACAAACGTGGCAATAGGTTTTAGAAATCTTTATAAAATATCAGTGAGCTATCTTTCAAAATGGTACCATGCTGAAGTCACCTTCAAAATGATAAAATAAATAATCAATTAAAAAAAAGTTCCAAAATATTCAAAAATTAATAGCAACATTTTTTGAAAATGTCCAAATAAGGATTCACACACATTGGTGTTTCTCTATCTTCTCACTTACTAGAGATACTGTTTAAGTTAGTTGTGTCAAGCACAAGAGTTCTGGGGACATCTTCAGGGCTCTGAAAAAGCAAGCAATAACACTA
>JANRMT010062796.1:43665513-43689743 GCA_026402145.1 Polypterus bichir lapradei
GACGATCATTTATTTTTCAACAGGACAATGACCCCAAACACACCTCCGGGCTGTGTAAGGGCTATTTGACCAAGAAGGAGAGTGATGGAGTGCTGTAAATGGTCATGAAAATAAAGAAAACACATTGAATGAGGAAGTGTGTCCAAACTTTTGGCCTGTACTGTACATTTATGAGCATCAACTAAACAAGAATATAGTATAGACACACTGATAAGCCGTGTTCTAATTATTAGTTTAATATAATTACGCTACGAAAACCAGAACTAAAGTAGGGTACAAGTAATATCTACAAGCACTGCAAGCAGATATTAAGTTTTATTTATATCTACAAATGAACGAGTATGTCTCTGAACAAGAAACATTAATCCAACTGAAATTGTTTTGTTGAGACATAACAGCACATGGGCTAGAGGTAGGGAGGTGTGAGGGAGATCCATTGACCCACTGCTCATAACTCAAAGGCTTCTCATCAATCCAGAACCAGAATCCAAACAGGCGGCTCTGCCTCAGCCCCAGCCACACATTGGTTGAATTGGTGGTGTTCACCAGTGCAGCTATTGCGTTCTGCTCCAACTGAGATGAGATGCTGATGAGATCAGAATTATTTTTTCTGCAGTAATCCAGAGCTTCTTCCCAAGTTGAACTTTTATTTATAAAGGTTGCATTCATGATAGCTGCAAAAATAGTAAAATATAAATAAACATTAATTTAAAAATCAAAATTGTACTGTTATTAACAGCTCATTCTACAATTCAGTTTATTTGAGAAATAAAAGATTGGTATCTTATGAATCCAATTTATTTCTTGGCCCTGGTCACACCAGAGTTGACCCAATATCATACAAAGTTTTTTCTCTTTGTTGTGTTTTCTTCTTTCCTTTCAGGTTTTTTGAGGCTCATATAAACAGGAGGCTGATAAAAACATGGTATAGATAGCCTAGACAAAATAATAAAACTCCCATCAGTCCCCTTACATGGTTGACTTAATGGCAGAAGTCATTTATTAGAGCAGGTAATAAAGCACAGGCCATAAGCACAAATTCAGTCATCATTTCTCATGTTTTGGGGATTAGTATTAAAGCTACCATTTCATTCTTCTTGTTGATTCCCAACCTCTAACTGCATCGCTGCTTTACAGAAACAGTGCATCTCCCTAAATGTGTCTTCCCAGTGAAAAAACAAAGAATGGACTCATCATGTAAGATTGTGGTAATCGATTTATATAACTATTCAACTTACTGGTTTCTTGGTGAGCATTCCCTTTGAAAGAACTGACACTTGTTAGTGTTAACTTTGGTCCAATCCAACAGAGTTACACTTTTAATGAATCTGAGTCACAGAAATAAAGGGGATTGTGTTCCTGCCACATTCAATGTGTAAGCCAAGGGTGATCAGTGTTGGTCCTGGAGGGCTGCAGTGGCTGCAGGTTTTTGTTCCAACCCAGTTGCTTAATTAGAAAACAAGCCTTCCCAATAACAGATCTTATTTTATTTCATGGCTTGTTAGATTTTTAACTGTTTTTTTCTTTCCTAAGCATATCATCCAAATGATTTAAAGCCTTAAAATTGCATCTTAATTCTAATAAGGGACAATTTAAAACAGTGAATTCAGAAATTTAAGACTAAAGCGATTAAGGGTTCAAAATCTTAACAAGCGAGACAGCTAAAATGAAGCACAAACATGTCACTTGAGCAATAAGTGCTTCATCAGCAATAAATGACTTCTCATGAAGCAATCGGATTGGAACAAACACCTCCAGCCTCTGTGGCCTTTAAAGATCAACATTGCTCTGAGGTCAAAGTGTTAAATAACAAATTAATTAAATGAAGTAAATTAGCAACTAAAACTTTTCGCTAATTAAGAAATTTGTTAGAATGAAAATCTGTAGCCACTGTGAGCCCCCAGGGTTGAATTGGGCACCCCTGGTGTATTCATTGGACTGTAGTTAGAATGGCTATCCTTTAAAGGAGTGTAACACACGTGTGTTTAGGAGGCAGTCAACATGTCCTCAGGTGAGTGAAGAATTAACAGATGGGGGGTTGCACTGTGGTAATGATGCCTCTCTCTCTGACCTTACAGAAATAAAGATGACAAATAATACAATACCTGCACCAATCCAGATCTATGAAAATGGCGACTCATCCATTTCCTCTTCAATGTCACTTCCGGCTCTGTGTGATGACGTCACTTCCGGCTCCACACAGATGACATCACTTCCGGTCCCCTCGATATGACGTCACTTCCGCTATGATTCATTTCCTGGTCGCCATTTTCCATATGATATAAAAGCCATTGCAAAAGCCAAACGATTGTCGAATGTTTGATGTTAATGGAAGATGATGATGTTGAGACATACTTCCTTGTTTTCGAGCGAAACGCTAAACACAATGCATGGCCGCAGACGGAATGGGCTTACATTCTGGTGCCCTATCTGAAGGGGGAGGCACAGAGGGCTTACTATGAGCTCCTGAAAAGAAAGATTTTTAAACGCTACGGTGTATCGGTGGCACAGCAGGTGAGAGAGTGGCGAGCATGGAGGTTTGACCCCGAACGATCTATTCATACTCAAGTGTACGAGGTATGGGGAAAAGTGTCTAAGGGCTCATTTATACTTCACGCTCAGAACGCGTACGTGCCCGCATCATGGCTGCCACGCGTCCCCTGCGTTCATTTCATGCGTCCTCTGAGCAGGTCCTCAGAAATTAACGCGATGCGTGCGTTACCAGCAAAAAGTCGGGGGGCGCAGTGTGCTAAAAGTCGGAATGTGACGTCAGAGTCTCTGTTTATCATCTACATGTGACAGAAAGCCTCTTTGCAGATCCTACGGGGATCGATGTGCGTGCTTTGCTGTTTGGTGAATGGTTCGATGTGGTGAAGCAAAATGCTGACATACAGATGCATTCGTGGTGATTTTATATTCAAGCATCGCATATGCCCGATTGTAATGACACGATGCATTTTAAAAGTCTCACATAACATCTTTGTGCCGTGTTTTTTTTTTTTTTTTGCAACTTAACAACAGCAACATAATGTGTATCGCTGTATTTGAGCCACTGAGAAAAAAATAAAGGACACGGTGAAAACGTGTATTTTGTGATTAAAGTGGAAATTTCGGCTTTAATCTCAAATTGCCCACTTTAACCTCGTAGTTTACTTTATCATTAAAGCAGACGGTTGTAAACATCATCCCAGTTTTTAATCGCTGCGAGCTTCTTGGACCTGACAGCTGCGGCAAGCAGCAATATATCACCACACAGAAAAATTAAATGTATGATATTTCAACTCTCTGCACATTTAGAATCTTTAGATTTGTACTTGATATCACTTTCATGATTAAATGCATTAAAGTGTGTATGTTACATTTTACATATAATTTTGTTTAAATAATGAATACTGTTAATAATTACACACATGGGGGTGACACGGTGGCGGAGCAGTAGCACTGCTGTCTCACAGGGAGTTATGTTGCTGGTATATCCTGCTTGTATTCCACACTGTGCTCCGGTTTCCTTCCAAAGATATGCAGATTTGGGGATTTGGTGCCGCTAAAATGACGCTAGTGTATGCGAATTCTTGTATTCACCTTGCGATGAGCGGAGACCTTGTCCAGGGATTGTTTCTCAGTCGTGCCCAATGCTTGCTGGAATGGACACATCCCTGGATTTATGGATTTAATCAATAAACATCCTTTTCAGAGATATTGCGGTAAGGTGTTATCGGAATTTAATAGGTGTTTTAGGCAATTCACAACACAGAGAAGCCAAACATGTTCTCACCGTGATAATATCTCGCACTGTCACCTGGTGGATTCCTCCAGATTTACGTAAAGTACGCGCGCAAGTATAAACACTACAACGCTTGCGTAGCAGGAGCGTCCTCTGCAGCATGCGTCGCGTTGCGTGAAGTATAACTCCGGCCTAAGGCCAGATGTTAATAGTGCCCAATGGATGGCCAAGTTGTTAACAATCGAGACCTTCATTGATGCTCTGCCTGAGAAGCTCGCCCAGCAGGTCTGCAAACAGGAGGTTACCTCAATGGATAACCTCATCGAGGTCGTGGAGCGTCATTGGGTGGCTTGTAAATTGAAGGGTTCAGAACGGTCCTCGCTTTCAACCCGACAGGTTCGTGTACCTTATTCCGAGCCCACCCGATCTAATCCAGATATCTCCATCAGGAAGAAAGAGAGACCAAGCAATCCCCCGCGCTGTTTCAAGTGTGGAGGGTTGGGTCATTTATTTACTGCTTGCCCGTCACCAGAACCGATGGATTGCTCATTGGGAAAGGGAGAGAGGTATTGTGCTATCGTCACCCCTTTATCTTTTCCGTATACGGGAGCAGTAAGTGTAAATGGTTATAAAGTCACTGCGATGTTTGATTCCGGGAGTAACATATCCATTGTTGCTCTCCGTTATGTTTTACCGCGACAGTGGGTGAATCATAGAATTAATCTAAAGTGTATACATGGAGACACACGATATTATAGAGCCGCCTACTGTATAATCACGGTAGATAATGTAATGAAGACCACGGTAGTGGCAGTTATGACCGATCCACCCTTTCCTGTTATATTGGGACAGGATTGGTCTCATAATAAAAGCGGTATACCAGATGCTGTTCCTGTTGTAAAAGAGGGCATGGTAGTGGATAAATCTAAAAATACTCCAACTGCCTCCACGCCGTGTACAAGCTCCCATAATTTTCCCTTAGATAGTTCAGCAGATGGAGACGAAGGAACATCATGCACTGCAAGAGGAGATACACCCCTTGCAGGACCTGTTGCAACTGAAGCTCCGCCCATTGAGGTAGCGCAGGATCCTATTAGCGATTTGGTTTCAAATTTTAAAATTACACCTTCATCCTTTAAACGGGAGCAGTGGAATGACGATTCCTTAAAGTTTGCTAGAAATGCAGTGGTTTCAGTAAACGGACATATGTCTGTACATCCCTTACCTCAAATGCCCTACTTTGTTATAAAAAACGATCTGTTATATCGCATGGCTGAACATGACGGGGAAATAAGAACATTACTATTAATTCCTCGTACTTTTCATTGTTACATGTGTGATTTAACTCACGCTCATTTACTCGGAGCCCATTTGGGGACCGAAAAAACCTTAGAACGTATTAAGTTCAGATTCTATTGGCCGGGAATAAACGAGGAGGTCCGTTGTTTCTGCGCTTCATGTCCGGAGTGTCAGATTCGTCAGATTCCTAAAAAGGACCGTGCTCCTCTTATTCCTCTTCCTTTAATTGACATTCCTTTTGAAAGAGTGGGAATTTACCTCGTAGGACCTATCGAACCTTCACTCTGAGGTCATATATATATTTTGGTTTTAGTGGATTATGCCATGGGATGTCCAGAGGCTGTTCCTTTGCGCTCAGCTACTTCTAAAATAATCACTCGGGAATTGGTAGGGATATTCGCGCATGTGGGGATTCCCAAAGAGGTTTTAGCAGACCAAAGAACTCCTTTCACATCGGAGACGTTTAGGGAGGTTGCTAAGTTATTGCGCATTAGACATCTGAAAACATCGGTCTATCACCCCCAGACGGACGGCTTGGTAGAACGATTTAATCAAACTCTCAAACAGATGTTACGCAAGGTAGTTAGCGAGGATGGTCGTAACTGGGATCAGTTATTGCCCCTCATCCTCTTTGCTTATCGGGAAGTCCCACAGACATCTACCGGGTTTTCTCCTTTTGAACTCCTATACGGAAGACAACCTTGGGGTCTATTGGATATGTTAAAAGAAGGTTGGGAAGAGGAGTTTCTACCAACCTCTAATATTTTGGAATACATCGCGCAATTACGCGACAGATTAAGTAAGATTCGACCAGTACAAAAAGAACATATGGAGAAAGTCAAGCAGCTCAGTCGCGATATTATAATCGTAACAACGTCCTCCGTGAGTTTCGGTGGGGGGATCGTGTTATGGTGCTCGTGCCTACTTCTCATTCCAAACTTTTGGCTCATTGGCAAGAGCCTTACAAAATTAAGGAGCGAAAAGGGCTTGTTGACTATTTGGTTAAACAACCTAATCGTTGACCAAGCGAGCGTGTCTATCATATTAATTTTGATGAAACCGTGGAAGGACAGAGACTTTGAGCCTCTCTCCGGACAGCCACGCTCCCTTTTTGTTGAATATCAACCCCTTAATTTCGGTTCTAATTTGTCTTGGCAACAATGACAAGAGCTGGAATCAGCTATCTTGTCCATCCCGGAAGTGGTTAGTGAGCTACCAGGTCGCACTGAGCTGATTGAACATGACATTGTTACTGATCCAGGAGTGGTTGTCAGAGAACGCCCATATAGGCTTCCTGAAGCAAAGAAGAATGAGGTGGAGTTGGAAATTAGACGTATGCTAGAGATGGACATTATTGAGGAAAGTTACAGTCCATGGTCTAGTCCTATCGTCTTAACTCCAAAACCTGACGGGTCTTGGAGGTTCTGTAATGACTTCCGTCGACTTAATCAGGTTTCTAAATTCGATGCGTATCCTATGCCTAGAGTGGATGATCTTATCGAACGGCTGGGAAACGCCCAATTCTTAACTACACTTGAAATGACGAAAGGGTACTGGCAAATTCCCTTAACATCTTCCGCAAAAGAGAAAACCGCCTTTAGTACTCCTAGTGGACACTGGCATTACAATGTTCTTCCATTTGGTTTGCACGGGGCACCTGCAACTTTCCAGCATCTGGTGGATTCCCTGCTATGTCCCCACAATTTATACAGTGCCGCCTATTTGGATGACATTGTCATCTATTCCGGCACTTGGAAGGATCATGTAAAGCAGATACTGGCCGTACTTACCACGCTGCTCATGCTGGACTTCGGATCAACCCAAAGAAGTGTTTCTTTGGCTTGAACGAGGCCAAATATCTAGGCTATCTAGTAGGTGGGGGGACGGTTCAAATACAGTGTTCCAAAATTGATGCCATTGTCAAGTGGCCCCGTCCGATTACAAAGAGGCAAGTACAACCTTTCTTGGGGTTGGTGAGCTATTACCGTCGTTTTGTACCTCGTTTCTCCGAGAGGGCTACACCTCTCACAAATTTAACAAAGAAAAGGGCTCCTTCTAAAGTGGTATGGGATAAACTACTGAAGCTGCATTTTGTGACCTTAAGTTGGCCCTTACGTCAGCACCTGTTTTGAGATCTCCTGACTTTTCTTGTCCTTTTATTCTCCAGACCGATGCATCGGACACAGGATTGGGTGCCGTGTTGAGCCAATGCATCGAAGGTACTGAACACCCTGTCTTATTCCTCAGCCGGAAACTGTTGGATCGAGAGACTCGTTATGCTGTGGTGGAGAGGGAAGTTTTGGCGATTAAGTGGGCAGTGACACAACTTCGTTACAACCTGTTGGGACGAGAGTTTACTCTGGTGACGGACCATGCTGCTTTACAGTGTATGGCTCTGAATCAAGAGTCTAACCCTCGTGTCACCAGGTGGTTTTTGGATTTGCAACCTTACAGATTCAGCGTCACTTTTCGTCGGGGATCCCTTCAAGCCAACGCTGACGGACTCTCTCATACCTTCAACCTCTCGGTGCAGGACGCCCGACCCGATGGGTCTGGGCTGAAGGGGGGGCCACGTCACACACGTGTGCTTAGGAGGCAGTCAACATGTCCTCAGGTGAGTGAAGAATTAACTGATGGGGGGTTGTACTGTGGTAATGATGCCCCCATCTCTGACCTTACAGAAATAAAGATGACAAATAATACAATACCTGCACCAATCCAGATCTATGAAAATGGCGACTCATCCACTTCCTCTTCAACGTTACTTCCGGCTCTGTGTGAGGATGTCACTTCCGGCACCCCCCAGATGACGTCACTTTTTCCCGCTCCATGTGATGACATCACTTCCGGTCACACACAGATGACGTCACTTCCGGCACCACGTGATGACATCACTTCCGGTCACCAACCCCCAATGAGATGACGTCACTTCTGGCTCCACACAGTTGACGTTACTTCCGGTCCCCTCGAGGTGACGTCACTTCCGCTATGATTCATTTCCAGCCACCATTTTCCATATGATATAAAAGCCATTGCAAAAGCCAAAAGATTGTCGAATGTTTGATGTTTTTCTTTATATTTGCCCAACAAAATTGCTCCAGCAATATACGGGGCTTATTCCCCAACAATTTATTTTTGTCTTGTGACCTTAATATATCACAGGAGTTACAAAGATAGTTACTCAACTTCTATGGAGATCTATAAGTCATCCTGCTGATTTATAAAATGATCTGGTATCATATACATTTAAAATCTACCTTGCTGCTTCTCAACCACCACAAAAAGCTGCCTCTTTAAGGTTTTTTCTTGACTGTTTAGAATTTGTAATTTTTTTAGATGTTTTTTAATTTGCTCTGACAAAATGCTGAGAAATATTTGATATTATCCTATTGTTTTTAATGGTTCAGTAACCTATTTTACATATTGCATATTCTTTCTTAGCTTTTGCAGAATATGAAAATAAGACAGGATTTTCTTCTTGTGGATACTTAGACAATCATTAGTTACCTTTTTTGTTCTTTTTTCTATTATGTCCTATATCGGTGGGTTCTATAAGCATACATTTGTGTAGTTAAAATCTCCCAAGACAACAGCATTCAAATGCAAACTTACTCTTTTGATATTATCATAAAGTGGATTATTAACTTTACTGCCTGCACTGGAGTATCTACTGTATGACGTTCCAGCATTATGTTACAATTCTTACAATGTTTTATCTTAATAAAGATATCCCTAGTAAACATGTCTCCTCTTGGGTAAGAAGCTGTCATGTGTTTTAATCCTCTCATCATACAGTATAATATATATTTGTTTTTTCCATATAAAATGTATTCACCAATCATGGCACCAGAGACTGGTGATTGATGTGTGGAATGTTGTTTAGTACACACAAGTAAGAATTTCACTGTGCTCTCTGCACATAACAGTAATGGCCCTATAAACTTATAAAAATATGTGTTTAAATTATACTTAGCCCCTTTCTTTTGTAACAGGCACAAAAGTTTAGCTTCTACTATTTTATTAACTTTGTTTTGCCAAAGTTCAAACCCATTCTTTTATAGTCTTTGTCCTGAAAGGTAATACACAGAATGAAAGCTATTCACTTGATTGCTGTACTTATCTGTCTGATTATGGTATCAGTTCTTCCCCATCGGTGTAAAGGTGTTGGTTACTTTAAGTGCTTCCGCTAATACTGTCAAATGTGCTACTTACAGTAACGATCAGTTAGTTCAAAAATAAAGTTAATTGGGCAGAGAATAAGAGTTGTTACTCTTCTAGAACTGGCAAAAACCTGACCATCCTGTAATTTTTGAAAATATCAAAAGTCAGTAAGCCATCTTGGAATGTAAAATATTTGTGATGTATCAGAATAAGTTGATTAAGTATCTTAAATGTTTTTGATGGTCAACAGTAAAGCTTTTCTCTCAAAAGGAAATAATTCCTCTATGGTAAACACAAGGGTATATGGATCATTCTAAAAGGTGCTATATTATTATATTCATTTCAAGGCCATTTTGAAAAATATTTTTTTCAGTGAGATGCAGTCATTGCTATCCAATTCTCAAACTTATTTAATCCAATTCAGGGTTCTTTTGGGAAGGTGGATTGCAGCTTGTCCCACCAGCCAATCCATCACAGGGATCCATTTCGAATCACCAGTTAACCATATTTGGGGTTATGGAAGGGAAAGACAAAGAAAGAAAGTGCAAGATACAAGGACAACAACCAAGTGTGGAATTGGAACAAAAGAAGCTGGATCTGTGAAGCAGCACCACCACGTGTCCACTACAGTGCAGACCGAGCCTTAACAGAAAACATGAAGAGGAACAGAGAAAAATGCATTTCAAGAGTATGTGAATGCTCAGAACTTCAACATTAAAAACACTCTCACCCATTAAAGGTAAGACATTATTCATACTTACTACTGTATATAATGTATTACAAATGATTTGGCAAGAAAAAATCGTGTCATTACAGCAAACTGTGTTTTGAATTTGCATTTGAGACAAAACATAGATTTAAAAACTGTGAACTTGTTGTATTTCATACTTGATTGATCATAATTCATGATTGCACATGATTGTCTATTTTTATGTATTTATACACAACACTTACAAATAAAGGAGGCTGAAACTATTTTGATTTATGGTACTCTGATCATTAGCCAGTTCAGTTCAAAATTATGTGTTAAGATCTAAAGAGTGTTTTTTAGGTATTTATCATTAGTATTCAAAAAAAAATAAGTGTAATACATTTTAAAATGCTAAGAGTTGTGACTATTTTTATAAATCTTTTAAGGGTCCCTTCTGACTGAAATCACACATACCTTAAATGGCAAGAACAATCAATGAGCTGTTTAATTTTATACACTTTAGTACACCTTTGAGATATGCACTACAATATAAGAGTGAAATTAATTAATACAGTTTTCCATTTATGTTATTTAACTTCAGATCACCTGTTAACTTTTGTAAATATATGTGCAAAATAACATTTTAACTTTCAAAAAGCAAAGAACCTTACTGTCTGAGCAGATGAAGGGCTCCTGAGCACTACAATCAATTGCCTTCCAGTCTCCATTGCTTGTTACTTTCACACATGTTCCTTTGTTCTGATATATGTCTGCTTGTTGAAGAGTCCAGTTTTGAAATGTGAAGTCCTGCCCATCAGACCACTTCCAGGGGTTGTTGAACAGACCAATCCAGGAGGTAATGTTTTGTATTTTCTTCATTGCTGCATTATTTTCACTCTCATTTCTAATGCTGGCCAGGTCTGTGTAGTACACTTGACAGTAGTTCTTTGCGCTGCTCCAGGTCATGCTTATGTTTATCCAGAAAAATGTTCCATTGCTATTAGCAGTTTCTGTCAAAAGAAATGCTAAATTAGAAAGAATGCCTGGTTGAGTGTGTTTACTTCAAATTAATTGTTTTAATTGTGACACTAAATTGCTATAAATGAGGCAAAATAAATCCATAAAATAATCCTTTGTGGACTCCTTTTTTAGATGTGGGGTTATTTTTTGGACGAAATCAACTTTATTTTAAGCAATTATAAGACAATTTCAGTAATACAAATTACTAAACCTTTTTGCTCCACAGAACCTGAATGAGTCATTAATAACGCAGAGTCCACAATGAACAACTTGAACAGAAGATACTAAAACAATATTAAACCATCTCCAAATCTCAGTTTTATTTCTTGCTTCCCTTGCCAATCCCAGCACTTTCACTGCAGCTTGCTGGCTTATTAAAGGTGGCAGGTGATGGTGATAAACATCCATGTATGGGTTACAGTATCCACACAGCAAAAGGTCTAAGAGTCCATTCAGACACATTTCACTAATACTGGTATTGTATAAACATTTGAAGCATTTCTGCAAAATCAGACTTTCTAGGTTGCTGGATGTTTCATATGTCATCATAAATTTTACTTAACTGTCACATCTAGGGGTGGCACAGTGGTGCAGTGGTAGCACTGCTGCCTTGCAGTTAGGAGTCCTGGGTTCGCTTCCTGGGTCCTCCCTGTGTGGAGTTTGCATGTTCTCCCCGTGTCTGAGTGGGTTTCGTCCGGTTGCCTTCCACAGTCCAAAGACATGCAGGTTAGGTGCATTGGCAGTCCTAAATTGTCCCTGGTGTGTGGGTGTGTGTGTGCCCTACGGTGGGCTGGCACCCTGCCTGAGGATTTGTTCCTGCCTTTTGCCCTGTGTTGGCTGGGATTGCCTCCAGGTGACCCTGTGTTAGGATATAGCGGGTTGGGAAATTACTGACTGACTGACTGTCACATTTGTAGCATGTAATGATCTTCAGAAAAGTGCAACAATTTCCTTTTTAATTTAAGATGATACTAATATTAATAATAAGATAACATTCATCACCATAGTTAAAAATAATTGCTGAAGTTGTCCCTGGAGAGGTTGAAGAGAATAAAGCTATAAAAACAAGATTTAGTAGCTAAAGATACAACATTCTTCCATTATTGGAATGATAAACTAGTGATACAGAAATGCAAAAAATGATTTTTCATTATGCACTATGTCAGTGATAGTTCAAGGGTTTGTACAAAGACCAATGCGTCATTCTTCACTTTTTCTGACAGACTATAATAAATACAGAGCTTCAAACTTAAAATATCTGCTGTTTATGGTAATTATTTTATAAATTAGAAAATATGTCAGGCAGTACTAGTGACACCCACTCTAAGAAGAGCAATGAATGCAGCTCAAAAAGGAAATATTTGTACATTGAGTTATTATTTGCAGTAGGAATGGAGACAAAACAGAGAAAAATTAAATGTGATAAAAAAGTTGAAAATTTAGGGAGTGTGTGATGAGGAAAATGTTGGCTAATGTGTTTCTCTGATAGAGCACTCAATTACTGCTTAGATGTGGTATAAAATACAAAGTTGTGTTTTGGTTTTGTGATAGTTGTGTTTCTTATACTCTCTTTGTATTCATTAACACAGAAAATGTACTGTATGTTGTTATTACTCAAAAAGCATTGTTGGCTTTTAATTAAGGTGGAGATAATGTGAATAATATAGAATCATCATCACAATTATTTACTATAGAGTTCTGAGAGTTTAATCACTACTTAAACTGTAATTACTAAATTAACTAAAATGTAAAAAAGAATGTAGCAATGATTTCCTCAGAGCTACAGAGACCTTTGTTTGAATCACTGCCTATGTGAAGGTTGACCGCACTTCTCTCCCTGCATGTCTGTGAGCATCACTTACTTTACTCCAGTTATCTCCTACAATCCAAAGACTGGCTTGCAAATTCATTCTTGATAAGTAGGAGAAAAGGTGGGTGTGAGATTTAGTTAATTCTTTGGTCGATAGGAATGCTGTCAATGTTAAATGACTTTCTGTCTCTCTCTCTCTTTCTTTCCTAGGGCACAAAGCAGAAGCGGAAGTGGGTAGTGGCTAACGGTGAGATGCAGCGCATTGTTGAAGAACTCTGGATTCTTGACAACCTGATTTTCAGCAATTCCCAACCAAACAGACACACTTGAGGAAACTGAAGGCTTTCCTGCTGAAAGAGTCCTCTCCTGCAGCCGAAATTTTCGAAGCTCATCACGATTCAGAAACTTTCACTCCGTGCTGTGCTGCTCACTTTTAAGTGAGTTTTACCCACCTGCCTCTTAGAGGTGATAATGATGTCAACGAGGGAATGGCCTGTTTCATCTTTGCAGGTGCGGGTTTAAGGATAAATCACCTCCATTGGCCCAGACAAGCATCTCCATCCAGAACTGGTTCGACCCTCTCTGCTCCCCCACCATGCCAACAGTCGTCAAGAGGCCCAAGGACAGGGCAGTCGGGACCATCCTAATACATGTCAGGGTAAACTACATGGGATACTGACAGTCAGCAGTTCTTAAGGTGGATTTCATAGCACTTATTAATGCCACAAAGGATAGCACCCCAGCTGCAAGAACCTTCATTTTTGGTCTTTTATCTCTGGCTAGAAGATAGGATGAATACTACAGTCATCTGCTGGCATTAAACAACTGTTTGAAAGGCTTCTGTGAGGGACAAAACATCAAGTTCGTGGACAACTGGGATCTCTTGTTTCTTCAGGCGAGATGATCTGCATCCTAATAGATTCGGCACCTGGGTCGTCTCTGAAGACATCTGTAAGGTAATTTGTCTCTATTGACATATGTAATTCAAATCCAAATCCTTTCCATAATGCCTTGCTAGGATATGATAACTCTGTAGCGAACTCTAACTCAAATGTGCACTGCATTAGCACTATAATAACCAAACTCAGCCTAAGTAAAAAACCCAATGTGGCATAAATGCAAATAATTTAATTACCATTTCAACTCTAGATGTGCACTGTCTTAAAACTATAACAGTAGATTATGGATTAAATAAAAAATCTGCATGAAGCGGCATTAATACAAATAACATAATTACCATTTCGAGCAAAGCCAAATATAGCTTTATTAAATGTTAGAGTGTTAACCAACAAGACGTTTTACATCAATGACCTTATTAGTGATAGGAAAATAATTTTTCTTACATTAAATGAAACACGGCATAGCTCTGAATCTACACCTTCTTATTACAGTTTTACTCATTTGCCAAGGCAAGAAATGAGGCAGGTTGGTAAATATTTATTTGAGCCAGTTAAAGTGTAAAGATGTCGGCTTTGGTATGTTCACATCTTTTGAGTATCTTGCCATTATTATCAGATAGATAGATAGATAGATAGATAGATAGATAGATAGATAGATAGATAGATAGATAGATAGATAGATTTTATTAATCCCCAAAGGGAAATTTACATACTCCAGCAGCATACTGATAAAAACGATATTAATTAAAGAGTGATAAAAACACAGTGTAGGTTAAAAAGTGCAAGGTGGAGAATGCGAGGCAGGTATAACAGTCAATAACACTGTATAATGTTACCGTTTACCTCCCCCCCCTACTTCAGTGGAATTGAAGAGTTGCATAGTGTGAGGGAGGATTGATCTCCTCAATCTGTCAGGGGAGCAGGACAGTGACAGCAGTCTGTTGCTGAAGCTGCTCCTCTGTCTACAGATGATACTGTTCAGTGGATGCAGTGGATTGTCCATGATTGACAGGAGCCTGCTCAGCGCCTGTCACTCCGCCACAGATGTCAAACCCTCCAGCTCCATGCCTGCAATAGAGCCTGCCTTCCTCACCAGTTTGTCCAGACGTGAGGTGTCCCTCTTCTTTATGCTGCCTTCCCAGCACACCACCGCGTAGAAGAGGGCACTCGCCACAACCATTTGATAGAACATCTGCAGCATCTTATTGCAGATGTTGAAAGACGCCAGCCTTCTAAGGAAGTATAGTCGGCTATGTCCTCTCTTGCACAGAGCATCAGTATTGGCAGTCCAGTCCAGTTTATCATCCAGCTGCACTCTCAGGTATTTATAGGTCTATAACCTCTGCACACAGTCACCTCTGATAATCACGGGGTCCATGAGGGGCCTGGGCCTCCTAAAATCCACCACCAGCTCCTTGGTTTTGCTGGTGTTCAGTTGTAGGTGGTTTGAGTCGCACCATTTAACAAAGTCCTTGATTAGGTTCCTATACTCCTCCTCCTGCCCACTCCTGATGCAGCCCACGATAGCAGTGTCGTCAGCGAACTTTTGCATGTGGCAGGACTCCGAGTTGTATTGGAAGTCCGATGTATATAGGCTGAACAGGACCGGAAAAAGCACAATCCCCTGCGGCGCTCCTGTGCTGCTGATCATAATGTCAGACCTTCAGTTCCCGAGATGCACATACTGAGGTCTGTCTGTAAGATAGTTCACGATCTATGCCACCAGGTATGAATCTACTCCCATCTCTGTCAGCAGAGGTTGGATGGTGTTGAAGGCGCTAGAAAAGTCCAGAAACATAATTCTTACTGCACCACTGCCTCTGTCCAAGTGGGAGAGGGATTTTTCAAGGAGTTTCTCAGTCTGTAGTGTTGTCTTAGTATAGACCTCCTAAATATAATGCGTCTTTCATTGAGGAATTCTCAGACTTAGTGTCAATTATAATAACTATCTATGACAGGTTCCTTATTGTTGGCGACTTTATTTTTCATACGTTGGATTTGGTGATTAATAAAGGATTAAAAGTTGATGTGAAGCAGATTGTAGCTATGGGTTTATCAGACGGTTTTTCTTATTTTTTTAATGTAGAAATACTGCGAGCTACAACTATAGAAATGCATATTGTTAAAAAAGCTTTTTTGATGCATCAGCAGCTTCAAAGTTTGCTTATATTCTAAACAACCTGTATGTTTGTAGTGCTTACAATAGTGATATTATTGTAAATAGTAAGTTGGAAAATTTTAATGCTAAAGTGAGAGCTGCCGCTGACATAGTCGCTCCTGAAAAGCCTCCAGCACTATTATACCATGGAACACCCAAAGAGTGTCTGATTTAAAGAAAACATGCTGGAGAGCTGAGCATAAAAGGAGAAAAACTAAATTGATAGTTCACTATGAAATATCGAAGGTTAAAATAACAGAATACAACAGCATAGTCTGTCCTGAGAGGCGGTGGTGCTACTTTTCTAAAATTATAAATAATAATGCTGGTAATCCAAGAGTTGATCATTTGATAAACCCAGGCCACTCAATGGAATGCCTCCAAAAAACATCCAGTGAAAATTGTGAGGCTTTTAAAATACAAAATAAAAGATATTAGAAATAACATAGTACATCCCCTCAAAGTTGGTCCTATTAAATCCCGGTATTCCATTTTAAGCAAATTAAATTCTTTCACCAGGATAGATTAACCCGATCTATAGAGAATAATTTCTCATCTGAAACCCTCCACTAGCACCCTTGACCCAATATCAACAAGGTTTTTCAAAGAAGTATCCCATGTGCTAATCGATAGTGTGCTTAATACATTAAATTGATCATTATATTAGATTAGGGGTCTTCTCAGACTGTCTTAAGACTGCTGTTGTTAAACCCCTGCTCAAGAAAAATAATTTTGACTCTTCTGTTTTTGACAATTTTAGATCTATTTCTAACCTGCCTATTTTTAATTAAAATTCAAGAAAAGGCAGTCATTATGCAGCTAAATGATCACTTGAATAAACATGCTATTCTTGATAAGTTACAGTAAGGTTTTAGAACAAATCACAGTACAGAAACTGCACTGGTTAAAGTAGTAAATGACTTGTGTTTTAATGCAGACAGAGGCTGTTTGGTTTCAGTCTTACTAAACAGGTAGGAAATTCTTTGCTTCTTAAGGTAATTATAATTCGGAGACACATGATATTATATATGGTGTTCCACAAGGGTCCACTGCTCTTCTCAATTTTCATGCTTCCATTAGGTCAGATTATCTCGAGCCATAACGTGAGCTACCACAGCTATGCAGATGATACACAACTATATTTATCAACAGCATCTGATGAATCCATCTCTCATTAGTTCACTGACCAAATGTCTTATTTATGTTTCTGAATGGATGAGTAGTCGTTTTTCTCAAACTAAATAATCTTAGTTGTTGGCAAAAATTTATATAGTGAGGGTATAAGAAATAATCTTGATCTTTTAGGCTTGAAAGTCAAGATGGAGGCAAAGAATTTAAAGATAATTATTGACTCTGACCTACATTTTAAATCACATATTAATCAGATTACCAGGACAGGGTTTTTTCACTTAAGAAATATAACAAAAGTTATATCCCTTATACCTTTATAAGATACTGAAAAATTAGCTCACACTTTTGTTTTTAGTTGACCAGATTAAGGTAACACACTCCTCTAAAGACTACCCAAGAAAGACATCAATCTGTTGCAACTAGTGCAGAATGCAGCTGCTAGAATCTTAACTAGGAAAAGTAAATCTGAGCACATCTCTCCAATTTTGATGTCATTATATTGGTTACCTGTGCCATTCAGAATTGACTTTAAAGTACTGCGAATGGTTTACAAAGCTTTAAATAATCTCTGTCCTATATTTTGGAATGCCTGTCACCTTACACTCCTGATCATAACCTTAGATCTTCAAATGAGGGTCTTCTTATAATTCCAAGAGATAAACTTAAAAAAAGCAGTAAGGCAGCCTTTTGCTGTTATGCAGTTAAAATCTGGAATAGTTTACACATAGAAATTTGCCAAGCTAATACAGCGGAGCATTTAAAAAAACTGCTAAAACCCATTATTTTAACATGGCTTTCTCATAGTTACATTTTAGTGTACCCCTGATAAACTATATATGCATTGAATTATCATTTTCTTCATGGCTCCACAATCTGTAATAATCCATACTTTTATCTGCTGTTCTTTTTCTGTTTTTTCTGTGATGGCGATCTGCGCCACCACCACCTGATCAAGGCACCTTGCAGTCCATACACTGTTGTACTGAAGGCAGTAACCCAGATGTCCACATGACCATCATCATCAAAGTCTTTCATGTGAAGCCTGAAAACCATGAGGATTGATTTAGATTGTTTATGTTAGGTACAAGGCCCATTGGGAGCTGTGCAATCTTGTGGCCTTGGAACCCCTGCAGATTTTGTTTTTTTTTTTCTCTACTCCATCTGGAGTTTTTTTTTTTTTCTTTTTTGTCTACTGCCGGCCATCAACCTTCCTTTATTCTTTGTTACGCAGTATTGCCTAATCTTACTTTGTTTTTTATAAACGTTTCTTTCTTCATCTTGTAAAACTACAGCATTTGTATGGAAATGTGCTATAGAAATAAATATTGTTATTGTTGTTGTACCTTATGCTTGTTGCTGTCAAGATAGGCTTTAGTTCACCTGAAATTTAAAAGTTCAGAAACTTGAGAATTATTAAATAATCTGCTTATTCATTTTGCTCTTATGACCCTACTGTCAGAATAAATGTGAGAATAAAGTAAAAATAAACCTTCTATATATTTCAAGATGCCTGCTTTCAAGCAAAGAAGAATAATTGACATATGTGCACATCATTTGAAATTTCTAAAAAGCTTTCCTCAAAGCCCAATTATTTTTTTCTAAACTTCCAGGTTTTGTGCTCTCACTATTATACAAACTAAAATTGATTTTAAAGCATATATCTAAACCAGTTAATGAACCATCATCTTGTAATGATTTTCCCAGCTGACAAGATCTAACTAAGATCAAAGAAGACATAAGAGTAATAGATGACAGGGCTAAGACCAGACAGTGACAATGAAGAGTGAGGAACCAGCAGCAAACTGACAGATGGAAAGCTCCTCTGCACAGAGTATCACTAGTAACTGGTATGCTCTGTCTCTGTGCATTGTGTCCCAAAAGCAATTTATGTCATCGTGCTATTTGTCCAGTGTCTGGCTGCCTAACATTAACACCCAAGTGTGGCAGTGTGCGAATCAGCTAACACTATTTTCAGAGTGATAAACAGGCTTGAATCTCTATATCCCAACTCTCCTAATTTATTTTGGGTGATTTTTTGCAGTGTTCACTGAACAAAACACTGTGTAATCTTAACCAGTATGTCACTTGCACAACTCATCACAACAGAGTGCTTGATCAGTGCTATGAGTACATTAAAGGCGCTGAAAGGCACTGGGTTCATCTGAACAAAAAAAATAAAATAAAATAAAATAAAAACAGATAAAAAACTGAGACAAGGAATCTGTTAAGTGCTTGCATGGCTGTTTTGAATCTACTGACTGGACCATTGGACAAAAAGTCATGGATTACCAGAGAGTTGCAAGAACTTATAACCATAAAAAATCAGGGTATTTCAACAATTTACATTAACTGAACAAAAAGAAATATGAAGGAACTGAAAAATTAAATAAAGCAAGCAAAGCTGAAATATAAGAACAGGTCTGTTCCAGAAAAATGGACTGGAGCAAAATCTGATCAAAATCAATGAAACTCTGGCTAATTCCATTCCATAAAACCTGGATTACGATAACCTTCATTTTTAGAACACATTAAGCCAAAATTAATTGATTCATGAAGCCAACAATGCAGATAACCCACTAAATCTGCTTTTTGGAACAGGCTCAGGATTTGCCTGTTCCAGAAAGAAAGATTTGATGAAATCCAGTTCTGTTACTGGGACAACCAATACTCTGAAACTAACCTGTAAAGCAGGAGGCTCAACATAAAGGTGAAACATTTGCAACCTCAGTAGCTAAAGAGTAGAGCATACAATCATAAGATCACAGTCTGTAAATATCCCTTCAGAAATGCTGACCCCTGATTCCTGAACGAACAGTTGACACAGAAGCACAACTTCTACACCAAATTAAGAAAAAAGTTATCAGACCTTGATCAGACATTTTAGCCTGCCCAAAGTCTTTAATATATCCGAACAACCTTGTAAAACATGGCATGTTCAGTGTCATACATCATGATTTTGAGCTGACATCGATACAAATCATAGGCATTTCCTCTGTTTTTTTTTTTTCTTTTTTTTTTGGTAAAGGGCAGTTTTCTTCACAACATTGGTGATACCACACATAATGGCAAAGCAATCCCAAAGCGGTGCTTAACTCTGAAGCAAGTTCTGCTCACAGACACACACACACACTTTGTCTTTCCGAGACAAAGAGGAATTCCACACAATTGCAGATAAGGCGGTCAAATTTAAACAACTGAGGTATATCTAAGTAATAATAACTCATAATAGACCCACTTGTGAAACAAGTTGCCCACATTCATCTCTTCTGCATAGTCCCTCACCTTCTAAACAAAGCACTCTGAAGACTCTCCTTTTGAGTAGATATTTATAACCAATATGCTTATTAATGCAGTTTCATTTCAGGGTTCTATAATGGGATAAGGCAACAAAATTACTTCTGCATGGTATTGTAGTTCATTTAGCTGATGGTTTTTCCAAATGATACACAACATCAAATACTCAGTAGAAATATCATTATGTCCTCTTATCCATTCTTAAAATAGTATGAGATGCCACACACGTAATTACGGTATAAATGTTGAAGCCAAATATACAGGGTCTCACATTTGAATATTGTAAGTTACCATTTTAAGAGTAGACATTGTGGGTCTTCTGTAATAGATTTGTGCATGACAATAAATAACATTTGCTTTCTTTTGTCACGTAATTACTGGACAATACAGGGTTCAGTGCCGGCACGATGACATTTGACATCTCTTATAGTAATGACTAGAACAACTCTTTTGTACGCTAAAAACTTAAATGGCATGGGTCTTACTTACACTTTTTTGATGATATTAAAATTGCAAAAATGGAATACAATGCTTACTTGAGGGAATAAAATATTTCAAGTAAAGTAATAGTGCCAGTGGTACATTTTGCACAAAGCAACAATTTACCACACAATGTTCACATGGATTTCACTGACTAACTGTTTTACACTTTACATTTTCAATGATGTTCCTCCACACCATTGCGCTTTACTTTACTGCTGCATTGCCTCTCTTTTGCAGGATATGCCAGTAATCTTCAAACACTGCAACCAGCACCTCTTTCTTTGCTGGCATGAAGGTTGTTCCCTCTGTTTGTTAGACTTATGCTCCATGGTTGATTGGTAAGAGTTTGTAATTTTGCCATGAACATACGTTAATCTGGATCAACCTATGCGGGATTGTGTGAGCCGATTGAAATATGGTGCTCTAGAACAAGCTAATCTGCTGCTTCAAAATCATAATAAAGTCAGACTTCACTCTGCGATCCAGGATTATGAAATTGGGCTTTCTGGAACAGACCCATGGGTTCACTGTGGAATTGAATGAAGATAATGCCAAGCATTTAAAACAAAATTTCAGTTGGCTGAAAAATTCAATGAGTTATATTTAAGGCTTGAGACACAGGATTTTACTTCAGAAATGATTCAGCAAAAGACCAGACTCAGGATGGAATCCAGGTGTCAGCTCTTCTTTGACCTAAATAATGTCAGAAATGTCCTTCAACAAAATAAAAAATAAATGGCTCTGGTCCAGCCAGAATAAATGGACTTCTGCTTCACTCCTGTGCAGTATAACTCTCTCCAAAATTTACACGATACCTCAGATGTTTCTGGTTTTATAGAAGATACCCAGACTTTAGAAACAAGCAAATGTCATTCCAAGGCTTATCTGAACTTTTACCAGTTTACGTAAGGGGTGGTTGTCAGGGCAACACTTTTGAATTTACTGTATGGAAACATGAAAGGGCCAAAATACATTCAAGATTGATGTATAGATTTTTAATCAGCTTTAAATGCAATCCAGCCCCACATTTTTGTTCACAAATTAACTGATAAATTCTGTTTGGACTCTATCTTGATGGGGTGGATTCTGGACTTTTTAACTAATAGAACACAAAGAGTGAGGGTTACAACATTTTTCACTGATTTTAATTTAAGTCTTAATTTATCCATTGGATTATCCCAATGCTGCTCTCTGTCTCCTCTTCTGTTTATCTTATACACAAATAACTGCAGAAGTTCACACAGGGACAGATATAGTATATCCTGAAATTTGCAGATGACTGTCATTGTGAGTCATCTACAAGATAAGGGGGACATCCATGGACCTCCAGTTTGTTAAATGGTGTAATTGTTCCCTCTTACAGCTGAACATTTCTAAGACAAGTCTTTTAATTGAATTTGTTGTTACATTTGCTTTTATATGTTGGTGTGGCAACCTCAGCATTAAGAATATAAAATACCCTGACACTGTTAAAATTAGCAGTACAATTATCGGTATGCAGCAGACCTCCATGTATTCACAGTTTAGAAAGAAGGCCAACTCAATCCTGTCAGACAGCAGCCATGCTCTTTTCTTTAAGTTTCAGTTGTTGCCATAAGGCTGCAGATTTAGGCTTCCAAGGGTAAACAGCCACAGATTTAAGAACTCTTTTATTCCTATAGGTATACAGTAAACATTTTGAAATCTGTTACTTGTAGACATGCTGATGAATTTGGATTATTATCATTATTATTGTTTGCAGCATTGCATACAGGGCAAAAATGAGCTGGAAGGTGGAAGCCCATTGCAGGATACATTCATGCAGATGACCTCAAATTAGTCTGAAGAAAAGACTTTGAAGAAAAAACTGTAGAATTGGGAGAATTCTACCCAGATAGTGGTTGGGTCAAGATTCAAAACCAAGTCACTAAGAGCTGCTAGACAACAGCGCTAACCACTGCAGTACTGTGCAACCAACAATTTCATTTGACAGTAAATTAAATAATGCAGTGAATGTACTTCACAAAAAGAACAGTTATAGGCAGTAGACGTTATACAGTATAAGACATCAACAAGCCAAAAGTGAAATGTCACAATAACAAGTCATAGACTGAATATAACAATTACATTTTTATAATGCAACTGGGAGAAAGCTCTTCAGATTTATGATTATTGTAAAGCTAAGGGTACTTAATAACCAGACATAAGGACAGAATTACCCATAAATCTAGTTCTCATAAAACAAAGAAAGTTTTTTGATGAGGTTTTAAAATACTGAATAGATTATTGAAACTTACAAGTACATTTAAGGCAAATGACATGAATTGGTATTTTAATTCAGAGCTTTCTTTCCTTCCACCACCATTTTCTTGCTGGAGATAATCTCCCCAAACTTTGTCTACTATATCAGCAACTCCCTGCACATATTTTACTCCTTCCACTTCAACTTGTATAGCCAGCGATGAGTCCACCTCTGATTATAAGTATGGCTTGTCCATAAACTGATAGTTAAGTGAGGAGAAAACTGAGGAGCCCATATGCAGGAAAAAACTACAGTACCAGATGGAATAAGTCCATGACTACTTAAGGCCTGTGCGGTCCACATTGGGGTATTATCTGTTATTTGTTTCGGCCTGTCACTGAGGCTCTAGAAAGTGCAGCTGCTGTGCAATACATCTTGTATTGTTCCACTTTTAAATAAGGCAGGCACGTCTTCACGCAATATCTACAGAGCAGTGGCTCTCATGTCCAACATCATGAAGAACTTTGAGAGGCTGGTCTTGGACTATATGACTCTTGTGAAACACTACTTGGACCCACTTCACTTTACTTGTCAAAGATTGGAGTGGAAGATTCAATTATCTATCTGCTTCACAAGGCTTAACACCGGCATTTAACTTTTCAAGTGTTTTCAATACCATCCAGCCATCACTGTCAAAGGTCGAGCTGAAGGATATTCAGGTTGATGAGCCTAAGGTATCAGAGAAAATGGACTATCTGTCAGGAAGACCACAATTTGGTAGGCTTAAGGACTATGTCTCTGAAGTGAATGTAAGCAACACTGTAGAATCACAAGGGAGAGTCCTGTCTCCTCTCCTCTTCATCCTGTACATATCAGACTGCAAATATAATACCAGATCATGAGATAAATTATTGTGCACTAATGGGGTGTATTGACAGAGTATAGAAGTCAGGTGGAGAACTTGGTGCAGAAAGAGTTGTCTGCAACTTAACATCAACAAAACCAAGGAACTGCTTATTGTCTTTTACTACACCATAGAACCTCTGTGCCTAGACACTGTTCAAGGAGTGGAAGTGGAAGTGGTGGACTGCTACAAGTACTTGGGGGTCAAAGTCAATGACAGACTGGATTGGTTGCATAACACAGAGTTACTACAGTATATAAGGAAGGGCTTTTTGTAATTTGTTTGAGGGTATTGCTGTTTGTTATGACATTTCTTGAGCTTCTGTGAAAAGCTACATTTCTCTTTGGGACAAATAAAGTACTATCAATCTGTCTATAGCTCTATATAGATCTTTAGTAATCCATTTATCTATCCATCCATCCATTATCCAACCCG
>JANRMT010062796.1:43712680-43722957 GCA_026402145.1 Polypterus bichir lapradei
TATATATATATATATATATATATATATATTGTGGTCCCCGGCCGGGGCTGGAGCCTGGCCGGGACGCCCAGGAGGACCAGAGGAGGGCTTGTGCCTCCTCCAGACCGTGAGGGGGCGTCCGTCCTGGTTATGTTGGGGGCCACGGGTAGAGGGCTTGGAAGCCCAATTAGTGATGAGTGAGTGAGTCAGTGAGTGAGTCAGTGAGGGCTTTGCCTTTTATTAGTATAGATAAGAAAAGTTTTATTGTAATGCTGCCTTCACAATTCTGTATATCTAATATCTCAACTCTCACTCTTACTCATTTAGTGATCTGTAGAGTTGAATGGAATCAACAAAATATTATGAGAAAATAATTTAATATTTTTGTATTTTAGGTGTTTCATGGGGCAACTGTCATAAAAACATAATTAAAGACCGTAAGTTCATTATATTTTTTAAGCATATTAAGGAACACATACACAAGTATTTTAAAACAGTTTTTAAAGTAGTTGACTGAGATGTTAGTTGGATGTTTCTGTTTTTTATGTTCTCTTCAGGCACCTACTCTGTCTTCTAAACTTTACACTTTCATTAGAAGAACCGATTAAATATCTTTTGTTCCTTGTAGCACTGATAGAGCTGCCTGCATTCACTGTCCTAGGCTTTTACATTGCTATTCCTCTTTGCTCCATTCCCATGAGATGACCCCATACATCTGTGAGCTTTGACTGCTTTCTTTTGCATGTTGTGATGAAGGTAACTAAATTTTTAGGACGTTGCTGACTTGAATTGTGAAGGAGGATTGATAAAGTGTACCTTTATTTCCTTTATATTTTGGGGGCATTTATACAAAGATATGTAAGGTTTGTAGATGCCCTGTAGGATATAATCCAGTATAATGGGTTACATTTGAAATATGAACAGGATATAATTCTTTAACACTAGAATTACCAGAGCCTACAAAAAAACTCGTAAATCCGTCCCACCTTAAATCGCTTCTTAAAATCATTCACAGCTCTCCACCAGCATCTTTTGTCATCTAAATGTGCTGATAAAAATCAGGCTGCAAGCAGCCGGCTATTCCATCCCCCCACCGACTTAGAATGTGCACAAACTTCTCCCAGCTCATACCTTGATTGATTTTCTGGGAGTGAAGTGGAGTTTTAGAGTGGAAATAATAGATGGTTGTTTGGAACACATGCATTTCATGTCTGTTCCGTTTCTACAGTAATCTGTGTAAACACATTGTTAAAACAGAAATGTTTTTTATATTCTACTAGTAGATGACAAAATGTAGGCATAAACTATATAATGTATGAAGCCTGAAGTATCAAAGCAATACTTTCACAAAAGATACAAATCTAACACAACAATTGCGCTTTTATTCAAAAATATAACTGCAAAAACAAAAAGCCGCCTTAACATGCGACATTAACACCCATTTATTATGACTGCCTCTGTGGTACAATAGAATCAGCTGCCAACGGGGAGTCTAAAGGTCACGAGTTCGATCCTGCACCGCTCCATTTTGAGAAGTAAACTGCTCTTAGTCTTACTATTTTAGAATAAAAACATACATTTGATTTTAGTCTGTAACAGTCGGTGTAATTTATGATAATTGTAAAGGTTAGCTTTGTTTTTTTTTTTTGTCAGTTTTATTTTCTCAGCCGCATTCACGAGCCCAAGAACACCCCACACCCGCATCTGACACTGCTGTTTTCACATAGACGTGTTGTAACAGAGGTAAACTCAGCTCCCTTCTACATCGGAGCAAGAATGCACATACCATTGCTTGCATACTAAAATGTCAGCAGGCACTTTTCGTGGCATTACACACATTTTTGAGCATGCCCTCTGCGCACTACTTGTAACTTTAGGCTTTAGGAAGTAAGTAAATAAATAAAGGTAAATTGTGTCATAAAATGATTTCTTCACAATGTTGAATGACTCTTTAGTATGCAAGCAATGGTATGTGCATTTTTGCTCCGATGTAGAAGGGAGCTGAGTTTACCTCTGTTACAGCGCGTCTATGTGAAAACAGCAGTGTCAGATGCGGGGGTGGGGTGTGCTTGGGCTCGTGAATGCGGGTGAGATAATAAAACTGACTAAAAAAAATAACTAAAGCTAACCTTTACAAGTATCATAAATTACACCGACTGTTACAGACTAAAATCAAATGTATGTTTTTATTCTAAAATAGTAAGACTAAGAGCAGTTTACTTCTCAAAATGGAGTGGTGCAGGATCAAACTCGCAACCTTTAGACTCCCAGTCGGCAACTGATTCTATTGCACCACAGAGGCAGTCATAATAAATGGGTGTTAATGTCGCATGTTAAGGCGGCTTTTTGTTTCTGCAGTTATATTTTTGAATAAAAGCGCAATTGTTGTGTTAGATTTGTATCTTTTGTGAAAGTATTTCTTTGATATTTCAGGCTTCATACATTATATAGTTTATGCCTACATTTTGTCATCTACTAGTAGAATATAAAAAACATTTCTGTTTTAACAATGTGTTTACACAGATTACTGTTGAAACGAAACACACATGAAATGTGTATGTTCCAAACAACGATCTATTATTTCCACTCTAAAACTCCACTTCACTCCCAGAAAATCAATCAAGGCATGAGCTGGGAGAAGTTTGTGCACGTTCTAAGTCGGTGGGGGGATGGAATAGCCGGCTGCTTGCAGCCTGATTTTATCAGCACATTTAGATGACAAAAGACGCTGGTGGAGAGCTGTGAACAATTTTAAGAAGCGATTTAAGGTGGGACGGATTTACGAGTTTTTTCGTAGGCTCTGGTAATTCTAGTGTTAAATCAGGAGTGTCAAATATCACCATAAAATCCACAGTATGTTAATGAAAAGAAGTGACATGCAACTCCATCAGTTTGGAAGACTTAATTTTATAATCTTGGCCTTCTTGAACTCTTCACATCCAGGATCAAGATTTTTTCCAGTTCTACTATCCAAACCTGTGTACAGTTATTAAAGGAATGGCTGGGGGTTACTCCGTAAAGTGGTTTCTCCTTTTCACTCTTTTATCTCTTTTTATCTTGTCTATGCTGTGTAATCCAGTTCTCCCTTCGACTCCATAACTGCTCTCTCATTTAATGTGAAAAGCACCTGCTGCCATTGTCATGACTGTCTGGAAGAAACAACAGTGGACCTCTTTTGTTGAAACTGGGCTTACTTGTTCTAAAGGAAATTTGTTAGGACAGTTACATTTTCATTGAGATATTCTGAACAGCAAAATTTTTGAAAATTCAAAAACTCACATAGAAAAGCATTGGCAAATTTTAAAACTCATCTATCCGAATTCATAGAACCATTCTGTCTGACTCCAATTACTGGTTAGTTTTTGGTTTCAAATTTACGTTGAGGAACGTTATTCCTAACTTTTTAATTTTGTGTATTTTCCTGTTTTACTAATTTGACAGCCACTCTTGATTCAAAACAGTGAAACACTGGAAAAGTTGTACACACTGCAGCCACTTGTACCTGGCACTGCCCATAGAAGTAGGTACTTGTGCAAACCTCCTTAACAGCAGCTCACTTTGCCTGCTGCTTAAAATTGTAGTGAGTAAATTATAAGATCTCCATTACTGTAAAAGTAAAAATGCTAGAAACGTAACTTATGTAGAAAAGAATTAAAGGGGAAAAGAGCTCCCACACAGTGTGTGGGTGACATATTATGCTTAGTGTTTAGTACTTAGTGTTTATGTTGCACTACAAACCAACTACCTTCTGTATGATTTGCAGACTGCATTGGTGCCTCTACAGTTCAAAAGATCATTCTTGTTTGAACATGCTCCCCAGCAAGAAGAATTTTCAGAGATGGTTAATATAACAATACTTTAGCATAAATGCATGTGTTTGGAATTTTGTAATCATATAACTGGATATCTGAAAGGCCCAGAATGCAGCACAAGTAAACTGAAAAATTTTACATGAACATTTTGATATTGTTTTGTGTTTGTTCAGCATTGCTCTCCACCTGAAACCTATGTTATCAAGAAATGTACTGTAGTATCTCCATTCTCCATAATAAAAAAAAAAAACAATACAAACAACACGGAGTAAGTTATTGATACAAAACATAATTTGGATGGAGTATTCCTTTTAAGAAATTTAGAGGACAATTAGCTGTAAGCCCACCACAAGCAATATCTGATAATAGTAAATCAATTGATGCAATTTTTTGAATCTATTTCTTTTAAAACCATTTCAGCCAAATCAGATCTATTTTGGCTTGTTTTTTAGCTACACTATATTTTAAAATGCTAATTTAAAACATGTATTTTATATACACTAGTAAAACATGCAATTATATTCAATTTTCACAGTTATTTATGAATTTAATTTATTGTTATAAAACTATTTTGAAATGAACAAAATGTGATAACTAAGTCAAAGAATGGAACTGAAGGTTACACCATACATACATTTTCTATTTATTTATTTTTGTCACCTCACCACTGGGAGCTGTTTTATTTTATATATTTGAAATCACTAACTCTTTTTAGAATAGTAAACTGTTCTTTCCCATACATTCAAAGTCCTTAATATAATGTTTCTTATAATGGATCCTTCAGAATATTGTAGAGTCTGCTTAATAACTTAACTGTCATTCTTATTAATTTCATGTTATTTACTGTGGCATGGAGTCAGCAAAATATTATGAAAAACTAAATTATGTTTATGTCATTCATTTTAGACTGCTGTAATGGAGACATCAGTAAAAAGGGTGAGTTTACTGATCTAAGGCCTACGTTTCTTTAAGTTCCAAACCAGTGTTTTTATTTTGCCAAGTTTCTCTCAGAACTCTGACTTTCATATCTACTGTAGTTGTCTGATTGACTATTCCACATGCCACATGTTGTGGTGGATCACCACTTTTGAAAACAGGTTCTCTTCCTGGACTTCTCTCTTGTCCATATCCTTTTCTCTAACATCAAGCAGAGGCTTCTCATGAGTGCTTCCATTGCAGCAAAATTGCTACTTCCTAGCCTTGCTAATCCTTCAGTTTGGAAGCCTTCATTTTAATTTCATCTTTATTAAACTCTTTGCATCCCTCATTAACAGCTTTTCCAGTTGTGCTATTCAAAACTAACTTCATGCAGTAGGCTACAGTTAGATATAGATTACTATATTTAAAATAATGTATTGCCCCAAGGATGACATCACTTCTGGGCACGAGGACGCCACTCCCAGTTCCTGCACAGATGACGTCATTTCCCTTCCAGGCCTTTAAAATGCCCATCTTGCCTCAGTACAGGCAGTTCTGTTCTGGACTCTGAACTAAGCACATTGTGCTACTCAAAACCAACTTTTGCAGCCGATACAATTATACGAGTGGCTGCCCCGAACCTTTATGATGTCTCTGACTCATTCTTCTTACAAAGTATAAGAAATTTATTTAAACAAAGTGTAAGACTTGCCCAGACACCACCAGTCGGAGATCACATCTTTATAAAAGTCACACGTTTATTTCTCATTAATAAACACAGTCCCACCATCACACAATGCACAAAGCAATAATCACCCCAATAATCCTTCTCCTCCTCAGTCTTTATCCGCCAATCTCCTCCTGGGAGCTTTGTCCTGCTCCCTCTCCCGACTCTAGCTCCCCGACTGTTAGGAGGCGGCGCCTTTTATTTCCCGCCCAGATGTGCTCCAGGTGTTCGATGATGAACTTCCGACACCACTTCCTGGTGTGGCGGAAGCGCTGCCATTTGCACCGGAAGCACTCTGGGCGTCCTTGGCAGGTTCCTCCACCATCTTGCAGAGTGTGGCGGAAGTAACTGTCTCCAGGTCCCTAGAGGCTTAAGTCACCTCCTGGTGGTGGCCACAGGTCACAACAGGCCATAACCTCTTTGTCCCTTTCCCGTAGTCCTGTTTTTGTCCAGTGCAGTTGCACCCTCTTGACCCGGAAGCTTTTTATGCCACCTTCCGTTCCCTTTGGGCGTCCAGGCCGGGTAAGAACCCCGGCCATCTGTGACAAAAGATATCATTGGAGCACATCAATACAATGATATTTTTATATTACAAAACGGGTTATGTCTTTATTAGACAAATAGTTAATAGAGTATGAATGTACAAGAGAATATTTAGTACATTATTAGTATATATATATATATATATATATATATATATATAGTAAAAGAAATAGACAAGAATCATAAAGGTTTGGGGTTTCCGGCCCCGTATACTGTAAAGAATCAAAAATATGCACAAAAATTGCAAGTTTCAGTCAATACGTATTCACACTATCACACTGACCGTCCAAAGATGGCGATGGAGGGAATTTTATGAAGAAGGGACCGGAAGTAGTGTATGCTGGGTAGAAGCCGAGATGGATGGTGGGATCGATGACATCATAGGGAGAAGACAGAGGAAGGGCAGAAGTAGCGTAGTGCGGGAACTGATGACCGTGGATTCATGGCGGTGGTGCGTCTTTCTTTCTGTAGGAAACAAAGAGAGAAAGGTTAGTACCCCGCCACTCCCTCCTGGCATATGATTTTACGATCTCTCTTAGGTCCGTCCGCGGCCCCCTACTCGCACGACCTCCCCCCCTCAGCCCAGACCCGTCAGGTTGGGCGGACCGAACTGAGAGGTCGTGGAGACGGGAGAGGGCATCGGCATTGGCCTGAAGGTTGCCCCGACGATAAGTGATGCTGAACTTGTATGGCTGCAGGTCCAAAAACCACTTGGTGACTCGGGGATTCGAATCCTTATGCAGTGCTATCTACTGAAGAGCAGCGTGGTCAGTCACCAGAGTGAACTCGCGACCCAACAGGTAATACCGCAGATGAGTCACCGCCCACTTAATGGCCAAGGCTTCCCTCTCCACTGCCGAACACCTGGTCTCTCGGTCCAGCAATTTCCGGCTCAGGTACATTACGGGGTGCTCGACACCATCGATGCTTTGGCTCAACACAGCGCCCAGGCCTGTGTCCGAAGCATCGGTCTGGAGAATGAAGGGCTGAGAAAAATCCGGGGTTTTTAATATTGGTGCCGAGATTAGGGCCTTCTTTAAGTCACTAAATGCTTGTTCTGCCTTGTCATTCCATACCATATATAAAGGAGCGCCCTTCTTTGTTAAATTAGTCAAGGGTGCTGCCCTTTCAGAGAATCGGGGTACGAACCCGCGGTAGTATCCCGCTAGCCCTAAGAAAGCCTGCACCTGTCTCTTGGTATTCGGACGGGGCCATTCAAGGATGTCTTTTACTTTGGAACATTGTGGTTTCACCTGTCCCCGTCCCACTAGGTAGCCTAAATATTTGGCCTCCTTCAGGCCGAAGAAGCATTTACGGGGATTGATACGGAGGCCGGCCTTCGCTAGCGTCGTGAGGACAGCGAATACCTGCAGTAGATGTTCCTTCCAGGTGCCGGAATAGATGACTACATCATCCAAGTAGGCGGCACAATAGCACTGGTGGGGCTTTAGCACTCTGTCCACCAGACGTTGAAAAGTCGCTGGTGCCCCGTGTAGCCCAAATGGTAGGACCTTATATTGCCAATGTCCACTAGGGGTACTGAAGGCAGTTTTCTCTTTGGCAGATGCCGTTAAGGGAATTTGCCAGTACCCTTTAGTCATGTCAAGGGTAGTCAAATAACGAGCCGTACCCAACCGTTCAATGGGGTCATCTATCCTGGGCATCGGGTAGGCATTGAATTTGGAGACCTGGTTAAGACGTCTAAAGTCGTTACAGAATCTCCAGGAGCCGTCGGGCTTGGAATGGAGAACGATAGGACTGGACCAGGGACTATGACTTTCTTCAGTAATATCCATGTCCAACATCCATTGAACTTCCAGTTCTACCTCTGCGCGTTTTGCTTCCGGGAGGCGATAGGGTCTCTCCCGGACTACTACTCCAGGATCTGTGACGATGTCGTTCTCAATCAGCGAAGTACGGCCTGGTGACTCGCTCACCACTTCGGGAACGGACAGGATCATCTGGGTTAACTCCTGTCGCTGTAGGGGCTTTAGCTCTGGCTCGAGGTTAAGGGCTGGTGTGCAAGCGAAAAGGGAGAGGGTTCTACCACTGTCAGGAGCTTCCTTCCTGTCTCTCCAAGGTTTTAACAAGTTTACGTGGTATATCCTCTCGCTCGGTCGATGATTCGGTTGTTTAACCAAATAATCGACGAGCCCCTTTCTTTCCTTAACCTCGTATGGCCCTTCTCAATGAGCCAATAGTTTAGAATGGGAGGTGGGAACGAGCACCATCACTCGGTCCCCAGGGTGGAATTCCCTGAGAGTCGAGTTGCGATTGTAACACCGTGCTTGCGCTGCTTGCGCACGAGTCATGTGATCTTTTAGCAGGGGTCTAATCTTATTTAGTCTGTCGCGCAGTTGCGCCACATACTCTAATATATTCATGGAGGGTAGGGCCTCAGCTTCCCAACCTTCTTTTATTATGTCCAAAAGTCCCCGGGGTTGGCGTCCATATAAAAGTTCAAATGGGGAGAAACCCGTAGAGGCCTGAGGTACTTCCTGGTAAGCAAAAAGCACGAGCGGTAAGAGCTGATCCCAGTTTCTACCGTCCGCGCTGACTACCTTGTGTAACATCTGCTTAAGAGTCTGGTTGAAATGTTCCACCAACCCGTCTGTTTGTGGATGATAGACAGACGTCTTCAGATGCTTAATACGGAGTAACCTGGCAACCTCCCTGAACGTATCCGAGGTAAAGGGCGTACCCTGGTCTCTGAGGACTTCCTTGGGTATACCCACTCTAGAAAACAGGTTGACCAATTCCCGTGCGATGTTTTTTGTGTTAGCGGAGCGCAGTGGAACCGCCTCTGGATATCGAGTCGCGTAATCAACCATGACTAATATGTATTTATGGCCACGGTTTGAGTCCTCCAGGGGTCCTACTAAGTCCACCCCTATTCTGTCAAAGGGAATATCAATTAGGGCTATGGGAACAAGAGGAGCACGGTCCCTCCTAGGTATCTGACGGGTCTGACATTCCGGGCAGGATTGACAGAAATGTTGGACCTCCTCATTAATTCCGGGCCAATAAAAACGGAGCTTTATCCTCTCCAAGGTTTTCTCGGCCCCGAGGTGGGCGCCTAGGAGGTGGGCATGAGCTAGTTCGCAAATCTCCCGCCAGAAGGTAAATGGTACGTACTAGCAACAACTTCCGCACCTTGCCCTCATGTGTCACGACTCGATATAACAGATCATTTTCCAGAACAAAAAAGGGCTCCCGTGGCATGGAATTGTCAGCCTGTCGGCTGCCTGGGACAACAATAGTATTCCGGGCAAATTTTAGGGAATCGTCATTCCACTGTTCCCTTTTAAATGATGCAGGCGTGGATCTAAATTGATACCCCATGCTGCTTAAAGGATCTTGTGGCTTGGGGGAAACAATAGCTTCTCGGCTCGTGCCCTCACCGGTGGAAGCTTCCAGGTCAGGGTCCGTCACCTGAGATTCCCCCCGGCTTTCTACGTCATTACTGTCTGCCTGCGTGCACGGCGTGGGAGCCGTGGGGAGGGAGCCGTGGGGAGGGAGCCATGGGGAGGGAGCCCCGGGGAGGGAGCCCCGGGGAGGGAGCCCCGCCCATCCATAACTACACCCAACGAGGCCACAGGAGTGGTTGTTATTTTACCGCTAGTATTATGTGACCAGTCGTGTCCCAAAATCACTGGAAAAGGGGGCTCAGGTAACACCGCAACCGACAACCGACTTAAGTCCCCTTTCCAGGAGATGTAACACTATGCGGAATGATATGACCTGGTCTTTCCATGTACACAAGTGACCTGTAAGTGTTGTTTTAGCCACTGTCGCGGTAAAATATAACGGTGAGCCACAATGGTTATGTTGCTGCCGGAATCAAATAGGGCCAACACTGAGTGTCCGTTTACCAAGACCACTCCTGTATTAGGGATTGCCAGAGGGTGCGACAGAGCACAGTACCTTTCCGTGGTGGCCCAGCTGCAGTCCATTGGTTCGACATTCGGGGGCAGGCCGGTAGTAGATGTCCGGCCTCACCACACTTGAAACAGCGCGGGGAGGCCGGCTTATCTTTGGGCTTGGACGGTGCTTCCGCAGCGCGGCGAGTGGGCTCGGGGGTGACGGCACATCCCTGTCGGGCCCCGCGAGCTGGCCTTTCTGACCCCCCGGCTCAGTGAACCAGAATGGCTTCCCACAGACATACACAAATGTGTGCCTTCAAACAAGGAGCTCTACTGCTTAATGTTCAAGTTGCAACCTTGAAAAGTGAGGAAAAATGCTTTTAGAAGACCGATAAGGTTCAATGAATTGCCAATTTCAGAATTTCCTATTTCTCG
>JANRMT010062796.1:43724795-43766913 GCA_026402145.1 Polypterus bichir lapradei
GGGGTTGTTGAACAGACCAATCCAGGAGGTAATGTTTTGTATTTTCTCCATTGCTGCATTATTTTCACTCTCATTTCTAATGCTGGCCAGGTCTGTGTAGTACACTTGACAGTGGTTCTGTGCGCTGCTCCAGGTCATTTTTATGTTTATCCAGAAAAATCTTCCATTGCTATTATCAGTTTCTATCAAAAGAAATGCTAAATTAGAAAGAATGCCTGGTTGAGTGTGTTTACTTCAAATTAATTGTTTTAATTGTGACACTAAAATGCTATAAATGAGGCAAAATAAATCCACAAAATAATCCTTTGTGGACTCCTTTTTTAGATGTAGTGTTGTTTTTTAGATGAAATCAACTTTATTTTAAGCAATAATAAGACAATTTCAGTAATACAAATTACTAAACTTTTTTGCTCCACAGAACCTGAATGAGTCATTAATAACGCAGAGTCCACAATGAACAACTTGAACAGAAGATACTAAAACAATATTAAACCATCTTCACCTCAGTTTCATTTCTTGCTTCCCTTGCTAATCCCAGCACTTTCACTGCAGCTGGCTGTCTTATTAAAGGTGGCAGGTGATAGTGATAAACATCCATGTGGGGGTTACAGTATCCCCACAGCAAAAGGTCTAAGAGTCCATTCAGACACATTTCACTAATACTGGTATTGTATAAACATTTGAAACATTTCTACAAAATCAGACCTGCAGTTCCCAAAACACACATACTGAGCTGTGTCTGTAAGATAGTGCACGATCCATGACACCAGGTATGAATCTACTCCCATCTTTGTCAGCTTGTCACTAAGGAGCAGAGGTTGGATGGTGTTGAAGGTGCAAAAGAAATCCAGAAACATAATTCTTACTGCACTACTGCCTCTGTCCAAGTGGGAGTGGGATTTTTCAATGAGTTTCTCAGTTTTTAGTGTTGTCTGTCTATAGACCTCCTAAATATAATGCGTCTTTCATTGAGGAATTCTCAGACTTAGTGTCACTTATAATAACTAACTATGACAGGTTCCTTACTGTTGGCGACTTTAATTATCATATGTTGGATTTGGTGATTAATAAAGGATTAAAATTTGATGTGAAGCAGATTGCAGATATCGGTTTATCAGATGATTTTTCTTATTTTTTAATGTAGAAATATTGAGAGCTACAACTATAGAAAAGCATATTGTTAAAAATGCTTTTTGATGGATCAGCAGCTTCAAAGTTTGCTAATATTCTAAACAACATGTCTGTTTGTAGTGCTTACTACAATAGTGATAATATTGTAAATAGTAAGTTTTTTAGAAAATTCTAATGCTAAAGTGAGAGCTGCCCCTGACATATTCGCTCCTGAAAAGCCTCCAGCACTGTTATACCATGGAACACCCAAAGAGTGTCTGATTTAAAGAAAACATGCTGGAGAGCTGAGCATAAAAGGAGAAAAACTAAATTGATAGTTCACTATGAAATATTGAAGGCAAAAATAACATAATACAACAGCATAGTCTGTCTTGAGAGGTGGTGCTACTTCTCTAAAATTATAAATAATAATGTTGGTAATCCAAGAGTTGATCATTTGATAAACGCAGGTCACTCAATGGAATGCCTCCAAAAAACGTCCAGTGAAACTTGTGAGGCTTTTTAAACACACAATAAATGATATTCGAAATAACATAGTACATCACCTCAAAGTTGATCCTATTAAATCATGATATTCCATTTTAAGCAAATTAAATTCTTTCACCAGTATAGATTTACCCAATCCATATAGAATAATTTATCATCTGAAACCCTCCACTAGTACCCTTGACCCAATATCAACAAGCTTTTTCAAAGAAGTATCCCATGTGCTAATCGATAGTGTACTCGATACAATAAATTCATCATTACATTAGATTAGGGGTCTTCTCAGACTGTCTTAAGACTGCTGTTGTTAAACTCCTGCTCAAGAAAAATAATCTTGCCTCTTCTGTTTTTGTCAATTTTAGATCTATTTCTAAACTGCCCCTCTTTAATTAAAATTCTAGAAAATGCAGTCATTATGCAGCTAAATGATCACTTGAATAAACATGCTATTCTTGATAAGTTTCAGTCAGGTTTTAGAACAAATCACAGTACAGAAACTGCACTGGTTAAAGTAGTAAATGACTTGTGTTTTAATGCAGACAAAGGCTGTTTGGTTTCAGTCTTTCTTAACAGGTAGGAAATTCTTTGTTACTTAAGGTAATTATAATTTGGAGACACATGACATTCTATATGGTGTTCCAAAAGGATCTATCCTGGGTCCACTGCTCTTCTCAATTTTCATGCTTCCATTAGCTCTGATTATCTTGAGGCATAACGTGAGTTACCACAGCTATGCAGATGACACACAACTGTATTTATCAATAGCATCTGATGAATCCATCTCTCTTAGTTCACTGACCAAATGTCTTATATGTGTTTCTGAATGGATGAGTAGTCATTTTCTCAAACTAAATAATCTTAGTTGTTGGCAAAAATTGATATAGTGAGGGTATAAGAAATAATCTTGATCTTTTAGGCTTGAAAGTCAAGATGGAGATGTTGTGATGTGAGATTTTGTGTATAACTTGATAAATGTTTTGTATGGCTATATTTATAATTTAGGCAAACCAATGTAATTTAGTGTTACTGTGGTGAGAGGTATTCGTGTTTGCCCCCCCAATTTATGGCTGTCTCTTTGTAATTTTATGACAGGATTTGGGGGGATGTGTCTTAAACCAGTTTGATGAGTATTTCTCTGCTAAAGTCTTTCAACTATCTGCAAGGAAGCCAGGATGTTTAACATATGGTTTTGGGGCAGGAGATAAGATGATCTATTTCACCCATTGGTCTGAGATATGGCTGTCTGGATTGGCTGGAGGAGTTGGATAGAAAACCTATAAATTTGCTTGCTCAACCACATTCTCTCTCTCTAACCAACATATGATGAAGAAGCATCTCTCTTGCTAACCTGTGATGATGAAGACAACACAATGAAGAGCACAGCTCAGCAGCCATATTGAACAGACATGTGGCTGAAAGCTGAGCACCAACGATGCCTTAACTAGAGACATTTTAAGTAACTACAAGTCTGTGTGCCACCTGAATTACACATCACCATTTTATCAGGTTGTATGGTTGTCAATATTCAAATATACTTTGCATTTTGTTATTATTTATGAACATTATCAGTAATACATTATTTTATGTGTAACTTAACTCCTGCTTGTCTTTTTACTACATCTAATTGCCTGAGATTATAGATATAGAAGGGAAGGTGGGGATAAGTTATATACAGTGGTAAGTCTGTGAGATTAGGCATTCTAAGGCTACATATTAATAATACAGTAGGGGAAAGTAGAGCAATATATATTACTCTACCAAGATAAAACAATATATATGATCCGTGAAGCCAAAAATGCAGATAACCCCCTAATCCTGCTTTTTGGAACAGGCTCAGGATTTGCCTGTTCCAGAAAGAAAGATTTGATGAAATCCAGATCAGTTACTGGGACAACCAATACTCTGAAACTAACCTGCAAAACAGGAGGCTCAACATAAAGGTGAAACATTTGCAACCTCAATAGCTAAGGAGTAGAGCATACAATCAAAAGATCAAAGTCTGTAAATATTCCTTCAAAAATGCTGACCCCTGATTCCTGAACGAACAGTTGACACAGAAGCACAACTTCTACAGCAAATTGAGAAAAAAGTTATCAGACCATGATCAGACATTTTAGCCTGCCCAAAGAAGGGTGTGCATGAACATTAATGTCTCACAGTCAAGTCTTTAATATATCTGAACAACCTTGTAAAACATGGCATGTTCAGTGTCATACATCATGATTTTGAGCTGACATCGATACAAATCACAGGCATTTCCTCTGGTTTTTTTTTTTTCTTTCTTTTTTTTTTGGTAAAGGGCAGTTTTCTTCACAACATTGGCGATACCACACATAATGGCAAAGCTATCCCAAAGCGGTGCTTAACTCTGAAGCAAGGTCTGCTCACACACACACACACACACACACACACTTTGTCTTTCCGAGACAAATTGGAATTCCACACAGTTGCAGGTAAGGCAATCAAATTTAAGCAACTGAGGTATATCTAAGTAATAATAACTCATGGTGATGGTGGTGAAACAAGTTGCCCACATTCATCCCTTCTGCATAGTCCCTCATCTTCTAAACAAAGCACTCTGAAGACTCTCCTTTTGAGTAGATATTTATACCCAATATGCTTATTAATGCAGTTTCATTTCAGGGTTCTATAATGGAATAAGGCAACAATATTACTTCTGCATGGTATTATAGTTCATTTAGCTGATGGTTTTTCCAAATGATACACAACATCAAATACTCAGTAGAAATATCATTGTGTCCTCTTATCCATTCTTAAAATAGTAATGAGATGCCACACACATAATTACTGTATAAATGTTGAAGCCAAATATACAGGGTCTCACATTTGAATATTGTAAGTTACCATTTTAAGAGTAGACATTGTGAGTCTTCTGTTATAGATTTGTGCATGACAATAAATAACATTTGCTTTCTTTTGTCACATAATTTCTGGACAATACAGGGTTCAGTGCAGGCACGATGACATTTGACATCTCTTATAGTAATGCCTAGAACAACTCTTTTGTATCCTGAAAACTTAAATGGCATGGGTCTTACTTACACTTTTTTGATGATATTAAAATTGCAAAAATGGAATACAATGCTTACTTGAGGGGATATATTATTTCAAGTAAAGTAATATTGCCAGTGGTACATTTTGCACAAAGCAACAATTTACCACACAATGTTTACATGGATTTCACTGACTAACTGTTTTATACTTTACATTTTCAATGATATTCCTCCACACCATCGCCCTTTACTTTGCTGCTGCATTGCCTCTCTTTTACAGGATATGCCAGTAATCTTCAAACACTGCAACCAGCACCTCTTTCTTTGCTGGCATGAAGGTTGTTCCCTCTGTTTCTTAGACTTATGCTCCATGGTTGATCGGTAAGCGTTTGTAATTTAGCCATGAACATACGTTAATCTGGATCAACCTATGCGGGATTGTGTGAGCCGATTGAAATATGATGCTCTAGAACAAGCTAATCTGCTGCTTCAAAATCATAGTAAAGTCAGACTTCACTCTGCGATCCAGGATTATGAAATTGGGCTTTCTGGAACAGACCCATGGGTTCACTGTGGAATTGAATAAAGATAATGCCAAGCATTTAAAACAAAATTTCAGTTGGCCGAAAAATTCAATGAATTATATTTAAGGCTTGAGACACAGGATTTTACTTCAGAAATTATTCAGTAAAAGACCAGACTCAGGATGGAATCCAGGAGTCAGCTCTTCTTTGACCTAAATAATGTCAGAAATGTCCTTCAACAAAATAAAAAATAAATGGCTCTGGTTCAACCAGAATAAATGGAGTTCTGCTTCACTCCTGTACAGTATAACTCTCTCCAAAATTTACACGATACCTCAGATGTTTCTGGTTTTATAAAAGATACTGTCACAGGTGGCTGGGTGCGGTCAGCAATCAGCCGCCTATTTAAGGAGCCACCGCCCTGCAAGCAAGGCTGGAGTCAGGTGAGGAGGAAGACGAGGTCGGTGCAGAGGAGGCGAGGAGAGGCCAAAGTGTGATTAGTGTGAGGAAAGTGGCTATTGAGAGCCTGGACTTTGGGGGACTGTGGGGTTTGGTGGCGGTGCACATAAGACTCTGTATATAATAGGACTGTAAATAAACGTGTGGTGATGGCTGAAACGGTGTCCGTTTGTGTGTGTCCGGGCCATCCTATTTCACAATACTCAGACTTTATAAACAAGCAAATGTCATTCCAAGGCTTATCTGAACTTTTACCAGTTTACATAAGGGGTGTTTGTCAGGGCGACACTTTTGAATTTACTGTATGGAAACATGGAAGGGCCAAAATACATGCAAGATTGCTGTATAGATTCTTAATCAGCTTTAGATACAATCCAGCCCCACATTTTTGTTCACAAACTAACTGATAAATTCTGTTTGGACCATAACTTGATGGGGTGGATTCTGGACTTTTTAACCAATAGAACACAAAGAGTGAGGGTTATAACATTTTTCACTGATTTTAATTTAAGTCTTAATTTATCCATTGGATTAACCCAATGCTGCTCTCTGTTTCCTTTTCTGTTTATCTTATACACAAATAACTACAGAGGTTCACACAGGGACAGATATATCCTTAAATCTGCAGATGACTGTCATTGTGAGTCATCTACAAGATAAGGAGGACAGCCATGGACCTGTTGTTGAGTTTGTTAAATGGCATAATTGTTCCCTCTTACAGCTGAACATTTCTAAGACAAGTCTTTTAATTGAATTTGTTGTTACATTTGCTTTTATATGTTGGTGTGGCAACTTCAGCATTAAGAATATAAAATACCCTGACATGGTAAAATTAGCAGTGCAATTATTGGTTTGCAGCAGACCTCCCTCTATTCACAGTTTAGAAAGAAGGCCAACTCAATCCTGTCAGACAGCAGCCATGCTCTTTTCTTTAAGTTTCAGTTGTTGCCATAAGGCTGCAGATTTAGGCTTCCAAGGGTAAACTGCCACAGATTTAAGAACTCTTATTCCTATAGGTATACAGTAAACATTTTGAATTCTGTTACTTGTAGACATGCTGATGAATTTGGATTATTATTATTATTATTTGCAGCATTGCATACAGGGCAGAAATGAGCTGGAAGGTGGAAGCCCATTGCAGGGCACATTCATGCAGATGCCCTCACATTAGTCTGAAGAAAAGACTTTGAAGAAAAAACTGTAGAATTGGGAGAATTCTACCCAGATAGTGGTTGGGTCAAGATTCAAAACCAAGTCACTAAGAGCTGCTAGACAACAGCGCTAACCACTGCAGTACTGTGCCACCGACAATTTCATTTGACAGTAAATTAAATAATGCAGTGAATGTACTTCTCAAAAAGAACAGATACAGGCAGTAGACATTATACAGTATAAGACATCAACAGGCAAAAAGTGAAATGTCACAATGACAAGTCATAGATTGAATATGACAATTACATTTTTATAGTGCAACTGGGAGAAAGCTCTTCAGATTTATGATTATTGTAAAGCTAAGGGTGCTTAATAACCAGACATAAGGACAGAATTGCCCATAAATCTAGTTCTCATAAAACAAAGAAAGTTTTTTGATGAGGTTTTAAAATACTGAATAGATTATGGAAACTTACAAGTACATTTAAGACAAACAACATGAATTGGTATTTTATTTCAGAGCTTTCTTTCCTTCCACCACCACTTTCTTGCTGGAGACAATCTCCCCAAACTTTGTCTACTATATCAACAACTCCCTGCACATATTTTACTCCTTCCACTTCAACTTGTATAGCCAGCGATGAGTCCACATCTGATTATAAGTATGGCTTGTCCATAAACTGACAGCTAAGTGAGGAGAAAACTGAGGAGCCTATACGCAGGAAAAAAACTATAGTACCAGATGGAATAAGTCCATGACTACTTAAGGCCTGTGCGGTCCACATTGGGGTATTATCTGTTACTTGTTTCGGCCTGTCACCGAGGCTCTAGAAAGTGCTGCTGCTGTGCAATACATCTTGTATTGTTCCACTTCCAAATAAGGCAGGCACATCTTCACGTAATATCTACAGAGCAGTGGCTCTCATGTCCAACATCATGAAGAACTTTGAGAGGCTGGTCTTGGACTATTTGACTCTTGTGAAACACTACTTGGACCCACTTCACTTTACTTGTCAAAGATTGGAGTGGAAGATTCAATTATCTATCTGCTTCACAAGACTTAACACTGGATTTAACTTTTCAAGTGTTTTCAATACCATCCAGCCATCACTGTCAAAGGTCGAGCTCAGGGATATTCATGTTGATGAGCCTAAGGTATCAGAGAAAATGGACTATCTGTCAGGAAGACCAGTTTGGTAGGCTTAAGGATTGTGTCTCTGAAGTGAATGTAAGCAACACTGTAGAATCACAAGGGAGAGTCCTGTCTCCTCTCCTCTTCATCCTGTACATATCAGACTGCAAATATAATACCAGATCATGAGATAAATTATTGTGCACTAATGGGGTGTATTGACAGAGTATAGAAGTCAGGTGGAGAACTTGGTGTAGAAAGAGTTGTCTGCAACTTAACATCAACAAAACCAAGGAACTGCTTATTGTCTTTTACTACACCATAGAACCTCTGTGCTTAGACACTGTTCAAGGAGTGGATGTGGAAGTGGTGGACTGTTACAAGTACTTGGGGGTCAAAGTCAATGACAGACTGGATTGGTAAAATAACACAGAGTTATTACAGTATATAAGGAAGGGCTTTTTGTAATTTGTTTGAGGGTATTGCTGTTTGTTAGGACATTTCTCGAGCTTCTGTGAAAAGCTACATTTCTCTTTGGGACAAATAAAGTACTATCAATCTGTCTATAGCTCTATATAGATCTTTAGTAATCCATTTATCTATCCATCCATCCATTATCCAACCCGTTATATCCTAACTACAGGGTCACAGGGGTCTGCTGGAGCCAATCCCAGCCAACACAGAAATGAAAGGAAAATAAAGTGGGAGCCTTACCAAATTATTTGATTGATTGCTAGCATTGCCAAAAGCAAAACTGAAACTTAACTGATTGATTAACATCAATTAATCGTTTATTTTTGTCATATCATGCAGATTTTATTATATTTATTTGGCATCCCTGTGTGGACAGAAACTAAGATTCTACACTTCCTACTACAGCAATTTAAGACAGCAAATCAAATTTGTTTGTGCCATAAAAATACTACAGTAAGATAGTAAAAATATGCACTTAGAAAAAGAACTCTGTACTGTATGTGCTTGTCTTTTCTATTTACGTAGGGATATCTCCTATTCTTTTTTGTTTTTTAATTAATTATATTGTAATCATTCCATACAAATGGATCAATTCCTATTCTGTTTGTAAAGGATTTAGACATAAATTGAAATTAATATTTATTAAATGTTCAAGGGCAGATGTGCCTTGAGTACAAATGCCCATTTAGAATTTAATAGGGTGCTCAAAAAGACCTCAATAAACTTGACTTTAAGAGCAAGCTGATTAATTGAAAACTAATATTGAAGTTTCTCATATTTATAAATATTTTTTCTACCAAACAAAAATGCAACATGCTTGATATGTTGATGCAGATTTGTAAAAAGGTAGAGTAAAAAAATCTAAATGTTCTAATTGTGTTGCCATGTTTTCAACATTCAGTCTTGCACCATTATATAACATTACTTAAAATTAAATCACTCTCACCGTTGTAGCACAGGAAAGGATTCAGTGCTTTGCAGTCTAAGTCATTCCAAGAGCCATCTGACTGGAGCACAGCACAGGAAAAGGTACGCTTCCAGTTTGTGTAGGTGACTGGGTCTGAATTGGACCAGTTCCAGTTATCATATTCACGCCGAAGACCAATCCAAGAGTAGGGACAGCAGTTACTCAAGTTATTATTCATGGCTTCATTCTCAACAGTAATCAGGGTACCTGAGTAGTTTACTTTGCAGTAGTTCAGAGCGTCACTCCATGTTAGCTTATTTGACACACACTGTTGTAATGAGGGTCCACATGAGCCTAAGAAAGATTTTGAACAAATTTACATATTCACTGTTTGATTAAATATTACATTTACTTTTGAGTGAGAAATATCTTTTGTAACACAAGAGATAAATGATATCCTTACTGTTGCACAAAAATGACTTTTGTAAATTACAGTCAGCATCATTCCATCCATTTCCTCGATAGTTAATTTCCACACACTTTTCTTTATGATTATAATTATCTGGATTGCCAACGATCCAGTTTCGAAATGTTGAATTCCCTCCATCAGACCATTTCCAAGGGCTATTGAACAGGCCAATCCAGAAGGGAGTACCCTGTGATTTGCTCTTTATCACCTCATTTTCATTTTCATTTCTTATACTGACCAGGTCTGTGTAGTTCACTCGGCAGTAGTTCTGAGCTCTGCTCCACATCATGCGCTTATTTATCCAGAAATACCTCTCACTGATGTTGTTTGTTTCTGTAAATACAGAATACTGAATGTAACTGCATTTATGACAAATAAAACCACTAAAAGGCAAGAAAGCACAATGTTATGGATTAATATTGTCTATATTAAATATTTGTTATTATAATGCATCACAAGATTAATAAACAGTTTTAGGAGGAGTTTTGAGATTATTTTTTTAATCAAAATTAAGTATGTCCATTACAGCATGTAGCTTTGTTTATGTTTGGTGACCATAAGTACAGACAATTGGCTAAACAAGTTTGCTGTCATCACCTACTGTATATCCTACCTCCTACAGCTCCTATAAACACATTATTCATACTTATGATAAATTTTGTCCACTGTTCTACATTTTTCTTTGTGCAATTTTATACTTAAGCAATGGAAAGGGGCTAGACAAATAAAACATATTATTATTATTATTATTATTATTATTAATATTATTACTATATACAGTACATGTAATATGATATAATCAGAGTCAATGAGTCACAGGAAGTATTATGACATCACATTCCTCCTATCCAAATAAAACTCGGGATCCTGGAGAAGGCCATTAGCTCTGCAGGGTGACAGCTTGTTTGTGCCTTTGTGACAACACAACAAAAATATCTCTAAAATTAACATTTTTATTGACCTATTGTGCTTTTTTTCTAATTTTAGGTGTACATAGGTACACAGGTAAACATAGCACAAAGAGCAACTAACAGAGCATATTTTATTACCTCTAAAAGTAATATTGAAGCAGTAGGGCACAATTACTCATCCATCCATCCATCCATTTTCCAACCCGCTGAATCTGAACACAGGGTCACGGGGGTCTGCTGGAGCCAATCCCAGCCAACACAGGGCGCAAGGCAGGAAACAAACCCCGGGCAGGGCGCCAACCCACCGCAGGGCGGGCATACACACACCCCCCAAGCACACACTAGGTCAGTGGTTCACAAACTGTGGGGTGGGCCCCCCTAGGGGGGGGGGGGCGCAAAGTAACAAAAAGAGGGGTGCGAAGATGTGAAAAAAAGAAAACATGAATCAAAAATATGAAAAATACATCTATTGAAACCAAAACAAATTAACTTAAATAAAAAAAAAAATAAAGAGATAAAATAAATATAGAGTTAGATAAAAGTTGATAAAAGTTCAGTATCGGTAGGTATAATAAAATATGCATCTATGATATATCATTAATTAAAAAATAACAAATTGGTATTAGTGGGCTCCTTTCAAAAAAACGTTAGGGGGGCGCGATTAAAACTGTTATGAAAACTCGGGTCGCAAATACTTAAAGGTTGAGAAACGCTGCACTAGGTACAATTTAGAATCGCCAATGCACCTAACCTGCATGTCTTTGGACTGTGGGAAGAAACCAGAGTACCCAGAGGAAACCCACGCAGACACGGCGAGAACATGCAAACTCACAATTACTCACAGACTGAATAATATTTTATTAAAAAAAATATTCATTTAGATAATATTGTATTGCTTAATGCTTTTTCAAACAGGTCACAATGTCTTGTAACACTATTATAAAACCAGACGTAACACTAACTCTAGCTCCCTGAATGAAAGTTTATATGAAACTTTATTGATGTTTGTCTGCTTTCTAAGAACATTTTTCTTTCAACTGTCTTCAAACAGATGAGAGGCGCTCATTCTTATGCAAAACAGTGCTTGTCTCCTGCACTAATCAGCAATTAACGTCTGATTTATTGGCATATCTGTCACCAAGATTCTGAGATAGAAAAGCAGGTGGACATAAAGAGATCTAATGCAATACGCAAAAGAGAATATGAAATATTACCAATTCATTAATAAAACTTCTCATTCTCATCCTTTTTTCTGCATTTATTTGCAGCTGATAGGATATTAGGAGTCTGGACCGGACTGACCTTTACTTGTATACAGCTGATTAGAGTTTAAATATGGCCCAAAGCAATCATCTGAAAAAGTTATGGGCTCCCATAGCACAGCGCCTGGTTTTGAAACTTTGTACATGCAGGATAATAGTTGCTGACAAGCAATACATATGCATAAAAATTATTGCACTGCAGTTATTTTTGCATATTTCTTTGGTAGGAATGTTTTAAATTATGTATGGCAATGCATCAGAGATATTTGCGAACACTCCAAACCATAGCTGCTAAAGTTCTATGCTGGGCTGTATTTGTATTTTGGCAAACTCTTATAATTACTTCACCAAAATCATATATCAGCCTGGGGTCACTTGTTCAGAAAAAATACTTAATTTGGGAATTTATAAAATGGCATCATAGTGTACAGCTATTACTTTGAATAATCTGTGGCAGAGCGACGGGCATTAAGCAAACTCCTGTCAATCATGAATAATCCACTGCATCCACTGAACAGTGTCATCTCCAGGCAGAGGAGTAGCTTCAGTGACAGACTTTTGTCACTGTCCTGCTTCACTGACAGACTGAGGAGATCGTTCCTCCCCCACACTATGCGACTCTTCAATTCCACCCGGGGGACTAAATGCTAACTTTTTTCATTTTTATTACTATTTAATTTAATATTGTTTCTTTGTATCAGTATACTGCTGCTGGATTATGTGAATTTCCCCTTGGGATTAATAAAGTATCTATCTATCTATCTATCTATCTATCTATCTATCTATCTATCTATCTATCTATCTATCTATCTATCTATCTATCTAATCTTTTACTAAGAAATATTTAATGGTCTACCACCGTGCTTCAAAGTGGATTAGTCAGTGGTATTGTTTCTATAGTCACAAATGTGGGGTGTTCTGTTGAAAAGGAGATGTTACCAAGTTAAATATAAGAATATTCAAATAAATACTTTTTTCATATAAAAAGCTTCTAGATTAATGTATAATACCAACAAAGAAAAGTGTTTTCATTACATAAATGTACTGGTGACTTCATAGTTACGAATAGCAGGTTTAAAAATCAGGTTTTAAGTGATAATGTATTTAATGATGGAATGAAAACAGAAGCTAGATGTAAATTAACAATAAAATACTAATTTATTTAAGAGCCTAATGTCAAATCCTGAGTATTTGTTAATTTTTGAAAATTTTCATATCCACCTCTTCTTTGAGTGTTGTTTATTGTAGCCTGTCACTGTCCATGGCTCTGAGGGTGATTGCTTCACAGCTCTAGACAGACAGAGCTTCTCGAGACTTGAACTGGATATAGTGGGTAGGAAAATGAAAAATGGCGCTTACCGGTTACCCAGAAATCAATACTTTTACCCAAAAAAATTGCTCAATTTAAATGTATTTATAAGTGGGGATGGCCTGTGGTCAAATTTTGTTCCTGTCCAGACTCACCAAAATTTGCCAGATTCCAACTATCATTGTGCCCTAAGCTCATATTAGCCATTGGGGCAGGCAGGATTTTTATGAATGGGCTGCAAACTTGCTCTCATCTGCTGTACTGTATGATACAAAAAATGAATTAAAAGTAGACAAAAAAATTAATTTACTTTATATAAAATATGTATTTAACTTTAAAATATCCAAAAAAGTGTCCACAAATAATTTCTTTAGTATATGCGGTTTTACAGGATTGCATTATCAACTTCCTTCCAACTTAAAACTTCAGATGGCTCACAGAGAAACATGCATTAAAAAGGGAAAGGATGATGCAGATAAACAACATGACAAAAGTATAAGCATTTCATATTTGTAGCAATATAATGCAAAAAAAAAAAATGCCTTATTTGCTCCAAAAACTTCATCCACTTACATGTTGGCTTGTGCTACTAACAAGATGGAGTGGGGATCAGTATATGTAATGGTCTAAATGTGGACTTGTTGATTCTAAAGTGAGGACAGTGTGGTAGATAGGGGGCGCGCTCGCTCCTTTGAACCCCTGTCCACGACTCCAGACACCAGGTAAAAGTCCTCAAGTTGACTTTATTCTTCAGCCACAGTGTACAAAACACCCTCTCCTCCACAATACTCATTAAATACAAACAATAATTACAATAAACCAATCCTCCAGCTCCCAGACGCGTTGCCACCCTTCCACCCAGCTCAGCTCGCCGTCTGGGAGCTCCCACAGTGCTTTTATATCTCCTGACCCGGAAGTGTTCCCAATCCCCAGTCCATGTGATTCTCAATCACTTCCGGGTCAGGTAAAAGCTCTTCTCTTCAACCCGGAAGCCCGTCTCTTTTCCTATGACGAACTTCCGGGTCATAGGGCACGAAGAAGTCCTCGGTCCTCCCTGCAGCTCCCTCTTGTGGCCCCCATGGCATCCAGCAGGGCTGTGCATAAAAACCACATTGTCCATGATGCCCTGCTGGTCTTCTGGGGACCTCCATGCTGCAAGGAGGGCTCCACCTGGTGGCTTGGGGGTATTGGCCGGGATAAACGGCTGGCCATCCTCCACAACAGGTAACTAAAGAAGAATGAGGCTCTACATAGTGCCTCCATATCCAGATGTGCTAGACATTTTTTCCAACAACATCTTGCCAAACATTTTCAGACATACTTGTAAAGAATAGTTTCTCCTTGAAATGACTGGGCTACCAGAAAAGGATCATATTGTGAGGCAGGTCTGAAATAAAACAACACCAAATGATTGTGATTCTCCTACTTCCTAATGTTCACTTTTAAATTTTGCACAATATCATATTTCTCCCATCAACCCCTGCAGCAACAATCAAATCTGCTAAATGGCATAGTGCACCTGGGGCTGCTGGGATTTGCAGCCAATTTAAGTAGCACTGCGACATGTTATAAGCAGTGTTTGGAGCCATGGCATGTTTACCTCAAAGTGCGCCTGACAAGCTCTATCACCTCGTGTAAATACAGCATTATGGTGCCCCGGAAACATTTAAAAAATAACTAAAGTGGTAATGCAAATCTGTTTTTTAAGTAATGCAGTTATTTTTGCTTCAATAAAATATGTTTTGCATTATATTACTCATTTACTTTAAAAAGTAATTTGACTGCAAAACATTTGTTACTTTTAACACGTTACCCCCCAGCACTGTTGTTTGGGATTCCCCCAACTGGATAAAATATTAATACTGAACTTAAATGTGAGTTGTGTTTCCTGTTTATTGCTTAACTTGTGCTCTTAATAATTCTATTTCCCAAAATCTACTAAAAAATAATTTTAATCAGACAAATTCCTACTTATAATGCATGCAGATATCTTGTCTAAATAGAATGATGTTAATACAACTTTTGCATTAAAGGAAGCTTTAACATATTTGATGTACTACTATTTCTCAATATTTAGAACAGTACTATTATATCCTTTTCAGATTGGAATCATGAGGATTTGATGTAGATGTTTATTAATACATTAACAGAAACATTAAAGCATATTGTATTTTCATGAGAGCTATGTATCAATGACACATAAGAGATATGCACACAGTAAATAATTATTACATAAGTACTATAATTATATTTTATATACAATATATAATAATAAACCACTTCAGTGAGGTGCATGTTTGACTTGCTGTTTTTGTCTTATGTAGTTCTCAATTGAAGCCAATAAAGATAAGACCTACAGTTAGAATATCACAATTAAAAGGTTCAGTGTATGTCTTTTGCTGCACTCCTGAACAAATAACTGCTACCTGCGTCATTTTCTGACATGGTTGATCCATCTGTAATGCTCTGGCACCCCGATTGGCAAAGTCAGCAAAGAGGTTAATTAATTTTGTTTAACACTGTTGGCAGATTAAAAGCAGAAAGTTAGTTAACTAGTAATAATTGAAATGTAGAAGGGTCTTGGTTTAGCTCAGCCTAGCAAAAAGCACAAGGCTAATTTGTCCTACAGGGATATCTGAGGTGCTTGACTCAGCCAGACTATTTCTGTTCCTCCTTATCTGAGCACAATTCCCTTTGATTTTATATAAAACTAAGATGTCAGAAACCTTATAAATATGCTTAATTAATATTATTACTTTCTGTTAAGATTCAAGTAGTATACATGAGAGCAGGAATTCAGTGTACGGTTTCATTGACCTTATTATTTCATGTGATATTCCTAATTCTTGCTCAGTGGTCCTACCCATCAGGCTACAAACCTAAAATACTTACAGTTTTAACTTGTCAAAGGCCACACTTTACAGCTGTTGTGAAGTAATTAATGTTTAAATTATATACAGTTATAAATACTGTACTGTATGCCTCAGAATTTTATTTGCTGCAATTTTTTTGCAATAAATATATCTTTACATGACCACATTATTTACTATTACAAATATTTAGATAAAATTAATAGTTGAAGAAAAGGTCACTTTTTGGTTTGAATGAACAGGTTTTCTAAATTATTTAATTAATATCACTCACTGCCGACTCTAGCATCTGGCACTTATTTTGGAGGATGTGGGTGGGGTGGAGGATTGGGTTCCCTTTTGGTGTTGTGCAAAGTCACCGTATTTCTAGGTTGAGATTGTAATGTTAAAAAAAATGCCTACCACACTGACCCAAAATCTTTTGCCACCCTTGGTGTCCTCCTGTTTTGCGTATATGGTAGAGCCAATCCTGATGAAACTTTAATTTTAGATATTTTACCTTTGTAGCACATGAAAGTAAAATTTTCAGAACAGATTGTATCATTCCAGGAGCCATCAGACTGGATAAAAGCGCAGAAGAAATCTCTTTTCCACTTTGAATATGTAACTTCATCATTATTTGACCACTGCCAGTTGTCATTGTAATGTTTCAGCCCGATCCAAAATTCTTGTTTTCGTGATATGTAGGCTGGAGTTTCATCTTCTTTATTAATAGTTACCAGGTCAGTATAGTTAGCCCTGCAGTAGCTCTGTGCATCAGCCCAGGTCAAAGTATTAGACACAAAATGAAGTTGTGCAACAACACAAGAAACCAGTGGGATGAATCCTAAAGAAAACAAAAACATTAAATCACAAGTCAAATATTATTACATTTGATTCACTCCTGACTCACTCCTGATGTTGCTGAAATAATTCTCTGCACTTCTGAGTCAAAATATTTGGATTAAACAGTTTAGAGACTGTGAAGCCTACATCATTAACTTACTTGGCATACTTACTGTATATTTTTATGCATTATTCCTGTTTTGTTTTTTTTTTGTGGTAAGCTGTCTGTTGACTTGCAGTTACATTTCTTTTAATAAGTATTAATTTTATCAGATTAATGGAATTTTGACATCTCATTGATTGAACTATTGATTATGTTGGGCACAACACAGAAATTCAAATCTGAGTTGTCTCTTTAGCTGTCTCTTTAGAAGTATTTTATTTTCTTAGTGTTTTGGTCATTTTAGTTGCAATTTTTGTTTAGTAAAATAACAGCTTTAGACAATTTTATTAAAAGCTTTAATGCATTCCTTTGGCCCATCTAGTTATGTATGCACCTTGTTTTGATTATTGTTTTGAGTATTGCCATATGTATCACTTTCCTGCTTGCAGCAGTGGATGAAAGGCAGGTATGCTATTGGTGGCATATTCTTCTATCTCAGGCCACACATTGGCCAGATTTATTGCTGTTAAACATTGTGTACTTAAAACAAAATCACACACCAAGATGACTAAATATTAATTACTCTAAATCAGTCCTTCGGAAAACAGACTGTGATTCCTGATATTAAAAAATGCACAAAATTTTACAACTGAATCTTTACTTTTACGTACTATAGGAGCCTGTCTGTTCATTTTTGAAACCTAATTAATCCACTTTAGGGTCAGGGTAGGGAGAGGCATCTGGAGAAAAACCGATGTGGACTTTGGAGCACAAACAAATCCTGCAGATTGTGTGGTTGGGATTCTATGCCAGTCTTCAGAAGTGGTAAAAAAACTGATAATGAATGATGATGAAATGGCATCAATCCTGCCCAAGGTTTAATTTTTCTCCATGCTGAATGTAGTCGAGAAAAGCTCTCACCCTCTGACCATAAAATGAACTATGCTGGTTTGATGAGAGATGGAGTTATAGATGAACAAAAGAAGAAAATAATGTAATCATCTATTTGAATGACATAGTGTAGAGGAAAGAGTAAATCTGTATAACGCATGAGATATTTGTCTTGACTTTATATTAAAAAGACATTGATTGCCTTTATAAATTATATTCTAACTAGACATTAAGCCCGTTACAATAACAGGTGCTAGAGCAGTAGTGCATAAACATTAGTAGTAACAGTCTATATTAAATGGCAAGGGACCTTGTACGTGGCTGTAATATGCGTCACTGTATTGTGTGCCTTTAATTTTCTCTCTCAGTAATACTGGTTTGTATTTCCGTAAAATGCCTGTAATTTTGTCAGACAGTAATACAGTGGAACCTCGGTGGAACTGAAGTAATTGCCCCCATAGGATTGTATGTAAATACAATTAATCTGTTCCAGACCGTATGAACTGTATGTAAATATATATATATTTTTAAGATTTTAAGCACAAATATAGTTAATTATACCACTGAATGCACAGCGTAATAGTAAACTAAATGTAAAAATATTGAGTAACACTAAGAAAACCTTGAACAACAGAGAAAACTAACACTGCATGAGTTTGCACTATAGCCTTACGACCCGCTCGCTAAAAACACCTTTTTTAATGAGTTTTAAGCACAGGGAAAAGAATGAACATTTGAAAAATCCGTAATCTAATAAATAACCAAGAAAAGTAACATTGCAACAATGCACGTGTGCACCTGTGTGTGTGTGTATGTCTGACTCTGTCCAGGGCCTGCATGTGTGCGTGCGTGCGTGCGTGCGTGTGTGTGTGTGCGCGTGCGTGTCTGTCTCAGTCGCGGGCCTGCGTGCGTGTCTGTCTCTGTCGCGTGCGTGTGCGTGCATGTCTGTCCCCCATGCGGGCCTGCCTGTGTGTGTGTGTGTGGTGAGTGTGTTGAGTGTGTCTCTCGCACGGGCCTGCGTGTGTGTGTGTGTGTGTGTGTGTGTGTGCACGTGCGTGACTGTCTCTCGCGCCTGCCTGCCTGCCTGTGTGTGTGTGTGTGTGTGTGTGTGTGCGTGCGTGCGTGCGTGCGTGCGTGCGTGCGTGCGTGCGTGTCTGTCTCTCGCGCGGGCGTGTGTGTGTGTGTGCGTGTCTGTCTGTATGTCTCTCGTGCGCACGCACCTGTGTGTGTCTCTCTCTCTCTCTCTGCACACACAGGGAATGCACAGGAAGAGACTGAACACGTGCCGTACACACATGGACACCTGGACGCACACAGGGGTTTTATTAAAGAGGATTATAATATTATAAATACAGTACATTCCCCATATATTTAAAATCGGACACCATTTCTACCTTCTCTCGAAGAACTATGAGAGAGAACATAATGGTGTCTGTTTGTGAAAGTCACAGTATTTTTAACAATGCTATTGAAAGATGATTGCAGTAGATTAAATGAAGCAGACCATTTAGTAATGGCTTTTATCGTCTCCATACTGTATACAGTATGTGTCCTATCACCATAATATCACCTGCATACTTAATAACTGAACATTGATCAATGGGCGGCACAGTGGTGCATTGGTAGTCTGGTGCCTCACAGTAAGAGGCCAGGGTTCACGTTCAAGGTCCTCCCTATGCAGAGTTTGAATGTTCTCCCTGTGTCTGTATGAGTTTCCACCAGTTGCTTCGTTTCCTCCAAAAATAGAAAAAACATGCAGGTCAGGTGAATGAAAAATGCCAGTTTGGCCATAGCGTATGTGTTTGTTTGTGATGGACTGGTGCCCTGTCCCTGCCTTGTGTTCTATGCTAGGTGGGATAGGTTCAAGCCCACCATGATTCTGTTCTGGATTAAGTGGGTTAGTAAGTAATATTAAAGTTTCTTTTCTTGCTGTTAATATTTATCATTATTTTATCATTATTTTATTGATAAAGTCCTTGGAAAAAAAAAACGTAACAGGAAGGTGAACTGTTGCCACAAAAAACACACTTAAAATATACACTGAAAAAAAAAAGTGATGATTCACACTTAATATTTTCAGTCTGAACCAATATAATTCTTTTTAGCTTATTGATCCCACAATTTTTAAGTTGAGGCAAATCATTTAGAGTTATTGGGTGCAATTCACTTGTTTTTTTTACTGAAATAAATCTGTTGTTTAAGTTGTTCTTCTTTTTTGGCATTTGGAAAGCCATCAAACTGGAAAGTTCAACCGAAAGAATATACAAACGGCCCCCAAACACAGCACATGAACAACCAAAATATTAAGTTAAATGAAATAGGATTTTTACGTTTATTCCCTCCACCATAACTTAATTTGGTACAAACAATTTTTTTTTACTTTGATTGAGATCTGAAATATATTTCAAGCTGTAAAACTAAATGACTAATCTTAAGTTGCTTGAAAAAGAAAATTTACGTTGAATGAACAACATCAATGTTATACTTTTTTCAGTGTACTTTTTATCTGAAGAATCATGCTGAAGAATCCAAAATCTAAAACAGAAGGATCCCTGCTGCTTTGCTCAAATTTATTACTGATTATTTGTGACATGAGTCATTGAGGCAGTCCTTAACATCAGGATGAGTATTCTAATAACTCACTAATTGAATACTGAGAAAGAAAATTGAACCTGTGACGCACCTGATCACAGCACTCTTTATATTATACTGTAAAACAAAAACATTCCAAAACCTGCTTAATCCAGTCCAGAGCTGTAAAGCCAGAGGTATTTGCAGCAACACTAGGCACAAGGCAGGAACCAGACCAAGATGCCCTAGATATGCCAATCTTTCTACTGTCTTTCATATAGGTTTGCTCATTAAACCTTCCATCAGTAACGTTTTTGTGCATGTATCTACCTGTTTGAGAAGAATCACCATTATCCACTGAGAAGATACTACGTGTGTAATTGTTGCCAGATGATGAAAGAAGCTCTGAAACAAAATTTAAAAAAAAAATTCATAATCAAAAATACAAACAAAAATATTTAAATATAAATATTATCATGGGGGCATCTCTTGGCATTACATGAGCCCTAAAAATACAATTTTAGGGAATGGTAATAGATCATAAAAGTGTGTTAAACTATTACTTCTGAAATTAATACTGCAAATTAAATTTGAACTATTAAACAGAATTCAATAAATTACATTAAAGAATTATTGTGCAGTGTTGTATTGATAATAATTCAATAATAATTAACCTCAAATACATATGTTTATAACCGTCAAGTGCAACTGGTATAGACAATTAAAAGAGGTGATGTGCACCAATGTCTGAGTGGCGACAGCATTAAATGGTGAAGTAAAAAATATGGAAAAGGTAATGTAAGCACCAAGGTGGATGGCTTGGCATCCCGACTGTGACGGAAGGTGGATCCTTGCCTGGCTGAGAAGCCATAAGGGAACGACAACATGAGAACAGGTATAACTTCCCCCCACGATAGACCTTTATTATTAGCGCGGCTCAAGGGGGAATTTAATGGATGGGTGGGGGGGGGGGTTTATCAGGAATGGTTCCTTCCCAAGTACAGTAGATGGCAGTGCTCCGTTTACCCAGTATGGACACCCACAGGGACCCATGGTATTTATAGTCCTGAGGGACAACTCTGTAGGGTTCCTTACTTGCCGCCTAAAGGTGCTGCAGAGAGAAGGACTCTGTTTCAGGGGGCTTCTGCTTGAAGCAGAAGTGATCCCATCGGGTTCTGCCCTGGCACTGGAAGTACTTCTGAATCCAACATAAGAGGAAGTCATCCAGCCTTCTTCAGTTTTGTCAGAGTTGGGAAGCAAAGGGTGAGGCTCACCTGGAGGAGATGAATCCTGAATTGAACATTGTGGTGTGGATTGCAAAAAGGTATTTTGTGAATAAAAAAACATTTACTTGCACCCGGGACTGCCTTCCTGTGCTGGACGTGGGATTTTGCTAAAACAATTTTATTTTGCTGGTCCCTGCCAACCAGACAGTCAGGAAATTCTGCTGAATACACCATTTGCGATCATGAGGGGGTTCCACAAATTCTACTGCCTGACCAGCAAATTATTGTGAATGTGCACACACCTCTTGCCACACACTGATGGAAAACTCACTATAATAGGCAGGGAAACACTCCTGCGATTAAAATGCAATTATTTTAGGATAGATTTGTCAAACACGAAGATACTCTCTTATTGATTGTTTCGAAAGTAAAGAAATGAAATAAATAAATTGTTCAGCAAAATGAGACTAGCATGCAAATTTCTGCTTTGGCCGGCAGAGGTCGGAATATTGTGTGCGGATGGGGAGAATGCAAGTTTGGTGTCAGAATTTCATACAACAGCTCTAAAAGATGCTTCAACCGGTTATAAGTGAGCATGAGAAGAGAAAACATTCAAACTATGATTGGTTTCTATATTTCTTCAGCTATTACCTAACTTGATGAATGGATACTGCCAGCAATGCCCATATCAATATAACTGTATCTTATTTTATTAAATTGGAATGACAGCATGAGTGCCAACACCACATTTTTAAATGTTTCTCTCCAGTACTGACACATACTGTAAAGAAATTTGTCACCAAAGCCACATGACATGTTCCAACAATTTTCCACCAACCATCATTCTTCCATAATTTTGAATTTGCTCCTACCTCTTCTTCACAATTTGTGCTGGTTTTGTAAGAGACCCTTCTTAATGCTCCAGGCCTCCACATTTGCATGCTTTTTACCTGTTAATGCTGCCACTCCTCTGATTTTGCACATGTCACCTCTTAGTGCTAGCATTCCTCACATTTTCAGCATTTTAATTTTCTGTCACTTGCACTTTGGTGCCCCTCTACAAGATTCTGCCAGATGTCTAACATATGAACATCCCAAGACTAAAATACCTTACCAGCGCCCCAAGTGATAAGGCCTACTAGCATAAGCCCTTCTAAGGGTTACTCTTGAAGACATTTTTTCCTTTCTTTGATTTTTTTTCTAAATAAGGCAAAATATTCTAGTTTTTACTCAATAAAACAGTTTATCTGATGAGCAGCAGCTTTCTTTGGTATAGGCAAAGGTCTGATGAGATCATTTATGACACTATGAGCAAGATAAAAGGACAGAAAGAGGGAGGGAGTCCCCAATTTTAGAAATAGAAAAGTAAGTTTAGTTCTGTTAAACTGGACAGTCAGCAAAATAAGCATGAGAAGTCAATGGCTGCTGTGAGCCGTGTAAAAGGCTATATACAGGCAGAGTTCCTGTCACAATATTAGAATTAGTAAAAATGATGGGATCAACATTGTTTTTGGTTGGCAGACTATACAGCACTGACATTGTATCTTTTGTTGTATAATTATAGTTTTACTCTTTGTATCCACTGAAATCTGAAAGTCTTCTGTAGAGTGTTCATATTTTTCATTTGCAACCATGTCTCACATAAATATGATTACTCTTTGCTGGTGTCAGGAGTGAGAGTGAGAAAAGGGGGAAATACATCTGTGTGGGTGGCACCTCTTCACTTCAACAGCAAACCAGGCCTTTCCAACACTATCAGGTAAAACCTTAAAAGAGGAACAGGACACAAAGACCCTGTTTTAAAGTAGAAGGATTTTGTGTAAGATGGGTGGGTTTGACAGTAGTAGAAACAGTCCAAGAAAAGGTCAGATAAAGAATTCAACAGAAAGGTCTGGGAGACAGGATGGAAGTATAGTTTCAGAAAATGAGTTTGCAAACCATTTGGAGATGCTTTAATCTCTGAAATAAATACTGATAAAAATGAAGTTTGATCTTCAACAATGTCTGAATAATAGATAAATGCAAATATTGTTAGACCAGACGTTAATAAATGTTTTAAGGGAAGAACCAAATAAGAAAATTGATACCATACTGGGACCCAAGAAGAGGATTATTACCATAATGACAGAAGAGACATACCGTATGTAATAAAAACAGTAAATGTTTTTGTTTCTATTCATGCATATTTTTCATATTAATATTACTGAAATAGAAAATTAGAATGTCTACTTCTCGTTAATAAAACAATTCTCTTTCAAAGCAGGGAATCCATTCCAGAGGTATATTGCTGAGGCATACAGTTTAGTGTAGGGTTTAGTGAACCTTTGAGAAATAAAAATTCTGAATTACAGGTACAACATAAAGATATGATGAGTTTTGAAAGGAGAGTATGAATGGTCACTTAACTTAGTCACTTGATTCAAGGAACGTTTTGTTTCAACATTGCAAACTAATCCCTTCACCTAACAAGCTGTCTGTCTGTCTTCCCCTTTGTTATATGTGTTTTAACTGTCAGTGATCTCAGTCTGATTGTTTCACATGTTATAGTAGGGCTGACAGTGACATGACGTATATTTATTACATTTTTGTATCATAGAATTGAAAGCTCTCTCTGATGCGCCAACAGCATTGTTTAAAGGTTGTTTTGAATCACATAAATATTATGATAAATTGAGGCCAGCATAATCCTCACTGCAAATCTCGTATGTGGAGGAACTAGACTAATTTACACAGTTGTGTGGCAAACCATCATGAGTATGACACACACTTATGGAAGTTTGTCTTTGTTTCTTTCAAAGCCATATGGTTGAAGTCACCACATATTATAACTACAGGGTCAGACTGATTCGTCATTAGGATGTTGGCAAGAGAGTGAATCATTTCTGTTGCTGAGTCCCCATCTGCAGAGGAAAGAATATAAACATCAAAAAGAATGATGTAACATCTCTCCCTAGGCAAATAACAAGGATGAACTCCAACAGACAGAATTTGAAAGTCTTATTTAGAAATTTTAGCTTTAAATGCAGTATGCTCCCTTTAACACCATTCCTCATTCACATAGGTGACCAGACCCCCTCATGACCTTTTCTCCAAACTGCAATGGTTCTTTATCTTTTTTTTTCATTTTATTAATTTTATTGTAATCATTCCATACAAAGAAATCAATTTTTACAAAAACAAAAAAAAAAAAAATAGGATGAAAACAACTTAATCCCCACCCCTAAGAAAGAGAGCATGGCCAACGGAGTAAAACTTAAAGCTTGTAAACATACCTAAAATAGAGATGAATGGAGAAGAAAAAGAAATGCAGAAAGAATTGCTTCCTCGGTGCTTTAAGAGCTTATTCTAAAATATTACTGATTAGATCCTACCATGTTTTGTAAAAATAAAAAATAGTATAAAACATCGGTTTCCCACTGATTTAAAAGAGGAGAGTTAGGATTCTTCCAGTTTAGCAAAATAAGGCTGCGTGTCAATAGTGTAGTGAATGCAATCACAGTTTGTTTGTCGTTCTCCACTTTAAGCCCATCTGGGAGTACCCCAAACACAGCTGTCAATGGGTTAGGAGGGATTGTGAGACCAAAGCTGTCTGAAAGGCATTTAAAAAATGTTTCCAGTAATTTGGTGCACATGCAAAAAATGTGGCCTAGTAAGGCTGGAGCTTGATTGCAATGTCAAGGGCCAGTTTTCATTGCTAAAGTCCAAAGTTACTGGATGTGTCCCACCCATTTCCTTCACTTGAACCTGAAACTGCATCTTACAGTTCCTGTGTTTACATGGTTGTTCAATGCAGCTTTCTCTGACTGAGCTTTTCTTTATCTGTTTGAATGAGATGAAATTTGTCAAATATTAAATAGTGTGAGGTATACCGGGCTTAAAGCCAGTGTGGCATTACATGATTTTTTGTTGTGAATTGTGTCAGATTTGCTAATTAATGTTGTCATCACGGCACCGTGTCAAATTACATGACTGAAAATAACAGTCCATTTCACATTTACCAACAGGGCATCAGTCGTCCAGAATAAGTGTGCTTACTCCATTACTGACAGCCAATAACATGCTGCCTGATGGAGCTGGCACTCTATGAAGTGTTAATAGCTGCAGTGAGTTCAACAGCAATCTCTGCCTTTTACTTCTTTTTTCCCTTATGTTATGGTACATAAAATTTGAAATATCAAACAGATGAACTTCTCTTTAATTTGTGATGTCTATAGCCCCCCATGCTGTATGACTAAACCAGCACGTACCGATGCTTTGTGAAGAGCTAATAGCTATAGTGCAGTCAGCCTCCTCATTGCTACATTCTACTGCCTGCTATACGCTTATTGGTTCTCAGTTCTCGAATGCAAAAAGTCCTCCCTTCCAACCAAAGAGAAAAATCAGACATGTCTGATTTTATCCTAGCCCGTCTCATACTAGTTGGTCTCAGTCAATAGGCATGGAGCATTAGGTTTTACAGGAGCACATCACCAACTGCCTCTGACTGGCAAAGATTATGTAAATGAAGGCTACGACTGAAAATCGCTGCAAAAGTCATCTGATGTGACATAGGCTTAGGCCAACTCTCCATAACACCTGCAATGCCACAGTACCTGTACGTGTTATGACCCGCTATGAGAGCAGACAGTTCATTCATCTTATCTGAGAGCAATCAAACATTGCTTTTTACAATGAATGACAGACCGATTCTGATTCCTTGCCATCTTACTATTTGCTGTTTGACCTCTTGTTTTTCTGAGTAAAATGGAGCTATTTAAGTATATTCGAGACTGCATAGCTAATAGCTGATTACGGGAGTATTTAATACACCTCGCTTTTAATTTCTCAGTATTTCTTATGTTATCAGGTATTTCAGACATGTAGTGACCTTCAGATCCTCTTTGTTCTCCCAGTGGTTTCCCCAAGTTTCTACCTTGCCCAAAAGGCAATTGAAACATGCAGCAGATAATTGCTGAATTTAAAAATGTATGTATTTGATTTGTAGTGGCTACTATCAGTGATAATACAGATCAAAGCGAATCTTAATGAAAACTAGTAACAAGTAAAACAAGTTCATAAACAAAAAAGAAAAACAGAGAAAACATGGAGCTTCTGACAAAGGTTGCTGCCTGAAATCTTTATAAAAGATAAAAAGACGAGATTTTTAAATAGAATAAGTTGTAAAGCAAAAATTTCTTTAACATCCACAACCTTAAATGTTGCAAACTTAGATGTTGACTAGTGATTAGCGAGCACCAAAGTGTTCGGTCCGAACACATCGCGATGTTCGTGTGCTCTACCGAGCCCCCGAGTATAATGTAAGTCAATTGGAGACAACCAGGCACCCCCTGCTCTGAAGAGGGGAGGATGCCTGGTCCATTGGAAAAGGTCAGAAAGTGACAGAAACACCACCCAAATGGACCGGGAACAGCATGGGGATGATGTCTGGATGCATCTTGGACTCCCAAGTCGCTGCTGGGAACCAGTTTGTTCGAGTTGTATGGCACTTTTACAGACTGACAAAAACACACCCAAAACCCCCCAAAAAAAAATCAATTTTACAGGAAAAATGACACTCTAAAACATTATATGCCAGTGCCTGCAGGTGAGCTGACGCTCTAAAACATTATATGTGAGTGCATGCTGTTCAGCTGCCGCTCTAAAACATTATATGACAGTGCCTGCAGGTGAGCTGACGCTCTAAAACATTACATGCGAGTGCACGCTAGTGATGTTTCGTTCTTGAACGATTCGTTCATTTTGAACAAATCTTTAATGTGACTCGGGAAGAACGAGTCATCTCGTGGGAGTGATTCGTTCAGTCGCACATGCGCATTTGCCCAACTTCCTATAGTTTCTGTATTGGAATAAGCTTAACCAACTCAGTCTGAGCCGGAAACAGAATTAATTTGTTCATCTCTCGAGTCTTCGGGTTCGAGTCGTTCGTTCATCACGTGACAGCCCCATAAGCTTAACCTAGTATGCAGTCTGAGCCGGAAACAGAATTGATTAGTTCATGTCTTGAGTCTTCGGGTTTGAGTTGTTTGTTCATCACGTGACAGCCCCATAAGCTTAACCTATGCAGTCTGTGCATAGTTGATTAGTCGATTAGTTCATTCCTCGAGTCTTTCGAGTCGTTCGTTCTTTTGTCACGTGACCACTTACCGGCTCAGTACCTCAGTCAAATACTAACGTAAAATTCCATATTTGTTGTATGTTGGATCATATTTAGAAATTATCATAAAATTATCAAAAATATCTAAAACGCATTTTCTTATAAATAAAAAAGGTCTGTCAATTTCTGTCACTATGATTTTGTTAGTGTTTCTTGAGGATCTGTGGTGTGTTATTTTATAAATAAATAATCCTGTTACAAATAAATTATTGATTAATTATTGTGATCAACATTTGTGTAAGCAGTTAGATGTGTTAGGGAGGTAACAGGTGACATTTTAATTATATTTTGCTAAAATGAACGAAATGACTCGAAAAATGATTCGTTCATTTTGCTGAATGAGACTCAAAGGTCCGAGTCGGTAAAATGATCCGAACTTCCCATCACTAGTGCACGCTGTTCAGCACACCCTGTAGCACCTGATGACGTGTTCCGGCCAGCCAATCACTGTAATGCCAGCACCTGACATGGCTACTGGCATTACAGTGAGGGCAGTACTTACCTGCCCCTTGATTGACTGTCTCCAACCCGTGAAACATGTGGGGCGGAGACTCGAGCATGGCACACGAGTACATGTGGTGCTCGTTCGAGTAGCGCCATGCTCCGAGCATAGCGATGCTCGAGCCGAACACGTTTGGCCGAGCATGCTCACTCATCACTAATGTTGACCTTTATACCACTGTATGAACGACACATTATCACGCTTCCTCTGAGGCCACACTCCTAGTGACTGACTAGGCAACAAATCTGCAAAATGCTGGCACTCATATAAAAAAACAAGCTGTTATCACCGTAACTACAATTACTACAGAAAATAAAAAATGACTTAGTGAAAAACTATATCTAGAAACTAGAAAAGAATATAATTCTCTATTTAATAAACCCCACAAAAACACCTTCAAAAACCCAGAGAAATTTTTAATTAAAGATAAATGCATTTTTAAATTATACAAACTATTCAGATCAGAATAAGGAACCCATGAGGCATCATATCAATGCCAATCAATAAGGTATTTCATAGTCAATGCTCTACAAGAAGAATCCAAAATCTTATAAATGTCATACTTAATATCTACCTGAACAGGTGTCAGCAATATGACAGACTGAAAGTACAGACTAGAATGCACAGGATTTAATCTACAAACTTTAAGATTAAACAAATTCTAAAACGCGCTGGGAGAACTAACTTATAAGAAATTGTATCAATACATTTTAAAATGATATATGGCTACATAAACTATGTTGTCAGGTTATGGGATGGAACCCTCAGGCAGATGTCACGCATGGCAAGCGATATGTTATGTCCAGCCCTAAACTCTGGGGGTTTCTGATGCTGACAATCCTTAAACCACTTGGGAGGATTTCTTGCTGTCTGTAGATTCTCCCTAAACTGATCCCAAGTATCTTTCAGCTTAGCAAAGTATTCTACTAGGCTAGGAACAGAAGATGACATAGACGCAAGATTTAATAGATTTGGCTTAAACGAATGTGAACATTCATAGGGGATCAGTTTTATCAAAGAGTGATACAAAGTATTCCTTGTTAACTCTACCTTGCTTCATTGATCTTGAAATGATTCAGCAGTAAATCTAAGATATTTTTCCAAATACTGATTAACTCTTTTAGTTTACACATTAGATTCAGGGTGGTAACCTGAAAACAAATTTATGGAACAACCAAAATTATTAAGGAATAATCACCAGAATCGAGAAATAAATTGTGTTGCAAATAGGGAATATTATTTAGTATATCATGTGTTTGTTAACTTTATCAAAAGCTATCCAAAATTTGGCACCAGAATAGTTGGATTTGTTTGACATTTACTGTGTGAAAAGGTATCAACATTTCATTAGGAATAATTGTTCCTCAATGGTTATATCTGCCTTTACTTATCATACATGATATAGTTCTGCACATAGCGTGCCATGTTTCTGATATTTGTTTATTTGGGAGTGATTATAAGTGTGACATCTTTATGATCATTTTCAAGTTGTCTGAAGAAGACAGAGAGCTATTAACATCTGGGCAACAATGTTCAGTAATATCAATTGCAGCAGCAGGATAGGATTTGTTGAGGTAAAATACAATGTGCAAATGCAGTCAAGTGCAAGTTGGAGGAGAAAAATAACAGTTCACACCTAATTGCCAATATTCAATGATGTTGCTTATGGTATTAAAAGGGAGTCTTTTGTGTACAGAATTAAAGAAAAATATCAATCTCATTTTCCAAATACAATTTTAGTGTTACAATAACATTGGCAGTTGCGGTGCAGCAATTTAGGAAAAATCAAGGGAGGACAGGAGGGTGACATGCACACTGATGAAATAATTAGAGATTTAAAGACACATTAGCAATTGGCATCAGGCATTCAGCTTTTAGTGTAAACAGCAGCAGTTGGTTACTAATTAAGGAAGTGGCTACAAAGAAAACCTGTACCCACTACAGCCCTCCAGAAGCCAAGTTTAACACCCCTGGTTTAAAGAATTCTGTTTAGTCTTAAAGTCTTTTTAGTGCCATTGTCGAAACTATACTGTTCATGTGCCTTCTACAGTTTTTCAAAGCAAACTCATTACACTGGATTAGGCTCTGCAGGGCATCAACAAACTACAAACACCTTTGTACAAATTGTACAAAATATAAAGGACATGTAAGCACACTTTATCGATCCTCCTGTACAATTCAAGTCAGCAATGTCCTAAGCAATTTAGTGACTGTCATCACAACATGCAAAAGAAAGCAGTCATTGGTCACAGAAGTAGGAGGTCATCTCAAGGGAATGGTACAAAAAAAATAGCAACATAAAAGCCTAGGACAGTGAATGTAGACAGCGCTATCAATGCTATAAAGGACAAGAGACGTTTAATTATTCCTTCTAATAAATGTGTAAAGTTTAGGAGACAGAGTAGGTGCCTGAAGGGAACATGAAGAAAAAATAGAAATGTCTCAGTCAACTAAACCATCCTTTGAAAAATGTTCAAAAGTATCACTGTATCTCTTCCTTATTAAGATTAAAAACATATAATGAACTTACCAACATTGTTTCCATTTTTATTGCAGTTGCCCCATGAATTGCCTAAAATACAAAAATATAAAATTGTTTTCTCATAATTTGTTGATTTCATGACACTCTACATAACACTTAATGAGTAAGAATGAGAGTTGGGCTATTAGATATACAGCATTGTGAAGAGTGTGTGTTAGAAGGAAGAGTCTACTGTACTAAGAAGGACATAATTTAGTTGTTCCCAACCAGCTGTTCATTACGAATAACCGCTGAACTATTGATTCACCTTCAGCGGATTCTTGCACATGCCATGAACATAATGATTCAGGACATTTGTCAATATTCCCAGACCAGTTACTCCAATGAAGAAGGTGGTGTGTGCAGAATTTCTTTCCCAATAACACTGAGTGAAGAGGGTGCAAGATAATCACTTTCCTCACAACAATATGAACCTATTTAGAGCTGCCTACCTGTGTAATATCATTTCTCCAGATTTCTCAAACTTGCACATGTACGCTGTGTGTATAATTTGCATGTTCATTCTGTTGGCTTTCTTTGATTTCTCCCTATTTTAAAGGTTGCCCTTAACCTGACCTCTGATTTTAAACTGATGCCTTGTGAATGCATGCATTTGTCCAGCGATCGCTTTGCTTCCAGGGCTTTCAGGACTGACAATGTTGCTCTCCTGCATGCTTAAAGTGTATTATGCAATCTAAAAAAATAAATGCTTGATCAATAACACTATAATATTCTTCATTACCACAGCAAGGTGACTTTGGTCTGAACATTTCCCTAATGAGTTGCTAAGGAAGGAAGTCACGATGAATTCAAACAACCTAATTAATAATCAACCAACCCTTGCTTGCACTTTATTTAATTTTTAATGTAATTGTACCTCAAGATAACAATTCTGTCTTATAAGATAATATATCCTACGTATGACATAGTAATTCATATGTATAAGAGATTATCTTTTGTGTACACTACATTAATTTGTATTTAGGAGATAGGAAGCATATTTTTACCTCACAACTGTCTGATTTTGCCAACTCATAAATAAATCCAAATTTTTTTTACAATGATCATGCTTCCTATCATTAATGACACAACGGCACATACAGGATTGGTAACAAATAGAAAGTGTTTGATTGATATTTAATAAACCAATGGGCTCCGTTATATGTTACTAATCTACATTTCACACACAGTTAAAAAAAGACAAAGAATGACGACGACTGACACCTGATGGGTGAAAACTCAGTACTGATGAGTGATAGCAGAACAAATGATAAGTTAGTAGTGAGACTACTGAGAAGTGATATATGACCAGTGATTAGTAACTACTGATACATGATATGAGGTAATATTTTGTTTATGTTTGATGACTGAAGAAGCGAAAAATGACAAGCTTTTAAATTACTATTGACACATGATAGGAAGCAATACTGATGTTTGATTATTGGAGAAGTGAAAAATGACGATGTCCCACAATGGACACCATACTCATGAATGGGATGATAACTGACCATGCTAAGATATCATTTATGTACAACAGAAAGCAGAGAATTATGCTGATTATTGAACAAGGTTTATGAAAAAGGTGGCACTGAAATATAGAATCCTGATTGAGAACTGAGAAATATGACAGTAGGAGGATATTTTACATTAATAGAGAGAAAGAACTATTAAATCTAGTACTTGCTGAGGAACACAGTCTAATCCTTCACATTTTAAGAATGAAATTAAAGATGCACACATGTATCTGACTATGCACTGCCAAAGTTTGATATGAAAATAAATAAATGGGTAACAGTATGGACATGTAATGCATGTTCAGGAACAATATTGTGCATTATTTGTAAAACATTAGAGCAACCTACATGAGAACAAATCATTCTGCCCAACAAAGCTCACCAGTCCTATACACTTAATTCTTCTAAAAAAACAAGTATAGTTTTGAAAGTCCCTAAAGTCCTACTGTTTACCACACTACTTGGTGTTTATGTTCTCTGTTTAAAGAAAAACCTCATAATGTTTGTGCGAAATTTACCCATAACAAATTTCCAACTGTGTCCCTATGTTTGTAATGAACTCATTTTAAAGTAACAGTATTGACCCACTGCACCAATTCCCTTCATACTTTTGAATACATTAGTCATGTCTCCTCTTAATCTTCCTTTGTGGAAACTGAAATCAAAGCCTTCTTGTCCTTTCCCATTGGTTATTTGAACACAAATTTATGTTATGAATTGTATTCAGGCTTAACATAGGAGAAGTCGTAACTACCGCCTCATGCATTTCTGACTCAGCACTTTCTTATTGAGTAAAGTTGTGTAAATCTTTTCTTTATTTTCAATTCTACTCATTCCTTTCTGGATGGTGATAATCTACAGAATATTTGATTAAAAAAAAACAAGGGCAAAAATGAAATATCCCTGATATTATTAAGTTTGCATTTTAAATTCTTAATTGATATTTATTTCAGTATTAGAAAATGGGATATCTGAAGTTAGAAAGATAATACCCCTGAAGCTGAACTAAGGGACCTTTCAGAAGTACGCTGGGGAAATTTTTTGTAAACAATACATAAGACACATTTCTATTTACTGTCTTTATTCTGAGATAAAATATATTTATGCCATCTAATCTCTTGTCTTGCCACCAACAGGGCACAAGTAGACTTATTTCCCACTGCTTTTTTGTTCTTTGCAGTCAGTTTTTAAAGCAGGGACACATAGAGTGATGTAACATTCTATATGTTGCAGTTTTTGAGGACATATTTAACAGACTTAATTTCAGTAAGTATGACATATTTACTTTGAAATAGGTAATTAATTCAATAATGTCTGTTCAACACTGGAAGCAGAGGTGAGCCCCACCAACACCCAAGTCTTATTCTTAAATCTAATTTTGAAGGCACAGCTTAATGCTGGTTTAAAAGGAGCGTACTCTACATCCACAGGCAATCCTATTTTCGTTCAAACTGCAAGTACTTATTATATGTTATTATCTGCTTCATACAAATGAAGTCATCTTATAACGACTCGTGGTACTTACAATAACATCATTTAAATTACTTTCACAAATAAGCTATGTAGGGCTAATTAAGAAAGAAGTCAGGGGGAATACAAAAAGGCAGCATGACATGTAAACAATGGGATCTGGGCTCCTTACTACAGACTTAGATTAAGATATGCACTATGGTGGTCCTAAAGAGCAAAAAATATACAAAAAAAAATGCTAACAGTAATGAAAACTCAAACAAAAACTAAAAAAAAAACACAAATAAAAATTCAAACAAAACATGAAAGCAAAAACAAAAATGATGGCATAAACAAAGAAAAATGAAACAAATATTAAAGTGCAAAAAAATAGTAAATAGACAATTAAGTGCAAAAAAAAAAAAAAATCAAACTGGAAATTTTGTACCAGAAAAGAGGGAAGCTGGTGGTTTAGTAGCGAGAAATAGGAAATTCTGAAATTGGCAATTCATTGATCTTTAGTGGTCTTCTAAAAGCATTTTTCCTCACTTTTCAAGGTTGCAGCTTGAACATTAAGCAGTAGAGCTCCTTGTTTGAAGGCACGCATTTGTGCTTTTCTATGGGCAGCAGTGGTGCAGTAAATCTCGTGTGCAGCTCAAAGCAGACGTGCTGATCTGCTGCACTCGGGCATACAAGAATCTGGACTTCAGCCACAACCATTTCTCCTACTTGTAATACAGAGGCTTTATTCCAGGTTGGTTGTGTACCTATGGTGAAAGCAAGTTGGGAGCTGGTACAGCTCATCACTCTTTAAATTTCCTGATGCTGCCATGCAGTGGCAAAATAAGGTGTAGTGAAACAGAGTTGTATGTCTTGGAAGTAAGACTTAACAAGTTTTGTGATGGTCTCTGGTATTCTAAAAAAGGATGACCAGATACAACTGTGAGAAATCAATGTGAAAGCATTTGCAACATCCAAAAAAATGACATGGAGATCTGGCTTCTCTGTTTTGGCCAACTGAATATGATGCCAAATCATACTTGTATGCTTGAGGTATATGGAAAACCCTAGGTTCCATCATTTTGGACTGCTGTGTCAACAAAGTAGTTCCTCTCCAGATATTTGGTCATTCTTTGAGCTAAAATGCTAAAGAAAATCGCACCCTTGGCTGATGTCTGTGAGTACCTTCTTCAGAATTAGAACTCCTACCACTCTATGCCATGCTTTTGGTATGATTCCCTTAGTAATAATAATAATACAATTTATTTATATAGCACCTTTCTCCTAAGCCAATCTTATTTGCTTCCACAGAAAGCGTAGAACATCATGTGCACTTTTGTACACTTTACATGGGATGCCATTTGGTCCTGGGGCTGATGCTGCTCTTGCCAGCCTAACTGCTGGTATTTATTGGGTGCTCTGGCTGTTCAATTGGCGGAATGTCTGTTAAGGCTGTTGCCCTTTCATACTTTCTGTGTTCAGTATACATTTTTTACATATGGTTCTGCAATTCCAGCTTTGACATTTCTGGGTTTCCTTCCTTTCTGCTCCATGAATAGTGATTTTGTAAATTTAAGGAAGTATGTATAACAAATATGAAAACAACAGTTATTGGTTTAAAAATATAAAATCAAAAAGAATAAAATTCCCTTACATTGGTAATAGGAAAAAAAAGGAGAACAGAAGTTCTGAAGTTAAGGGTGGAGATGTAGTGGAAAATCTTTCTGTAACAATTTTTGTCTATTAAGCTTGTTAGTTATATTACCTTTTCTCTGTTGTAAGCAGGATGAGTTAATTTGAGTGTGATTGACTTCAAGGTTGCTGCAGACTTGGAATGAAGTATCATTATATATATATATATACTAATAATATACTAAATATTCTCTTGTACATTCATACTCTATAAACTATTTGTCTAATAAAGACATAACCCGATTTGTAATATAAAAATATCCTTTTATTGATGTGCTCCAATGATATCTGTATTTAAATAAATTTCTTATACTTTGTAAGAAGAATGAGTCAGAGACATCATAAAGGTTCGGGGCAGCCACTCGTATAATTGTATCGGCTGCAAAAGCTGGTTTTGAGTAGCACAATGTGCTTAGTTCAGAGTCCAGAACAGAACTGCCTGTACTGAGGCAAGATGGCTGTTTTAAAGGCCTGGAAGGGAAATGATGTCATCTGTGCAGGAACTGGGAGTGGCATCCTCGTGCCCAGAAGTGATGTCATCCTTGGGGCAATACATTATTTTAAATATAGTAATCTATATCTAACTGTAGCCTACTGCATGAAGTTAGTTTTGAATAGCACAACTGGAGAAGCTGTTAATGAGGGATGCCAAGAGTTTAATAAAGATAAAACTAAAATGAAGGTTTCCAAACTGAAGGATTAGCAAGGCTAGGAAGTAGCAATTTTGCTGCAATGGAAGCACTCATGAGAAGCCTCTGCTTGATGTGAGAGAAAAGGATATGGACGAGAGAAGAGAAGTCCAGGAAGAGAACCTGTTTTCAAAAGTGGTGTTTCAAGACAACATGTGGCATGTGGAATAGTCAATCAGACAACTAGATATGAAAGTCAGAGGTCTGAGAGAAACTTGGCAAAATAAAAACACTGGTTTGGAACTTAAGGAAATGTAGGCCTTAGAACAGTAAACTCACCCTTTTTACTGATGTCTCTATTACAGCAGTCTAAAATGAATGACATAAACATAATTTAGTTTTTCATAATATTTTGCTGACTCCATGCCACAGTAAATAACATGAAATTAATAAGAATGACAGTTAAGTTATTAAGCAGACTCTACAATATTCTGAAGGAACCATTATAAGAAACATTATATTAAGGGCTTTGAATGTATGGGAAAGAACAGTTTACTATACTAAAAAGAGTTAGTGATTTCAAATATTGTATATAAAATAAAACAGCCCCCAGTGGTGAGGTGACAAAATAAATAAATAAATAGAAAATGTATGTATGGTGTAACCTTCAGTTGCATTCTTTGACTTAGTTATCACATTTTGTTCATTTCAAAATAGTTTTATAACAATAAATTAAATTCATAAATAACTGTGAAAATTGAATATAATTGCATGTTGTACTAAAAAAAATGCATGTTTTAAAATAGCATTTTAAAATATAGTGTAGCTAAAAAATAAGCCAAAATAGGTCTGATTTGGCTGAAATGGTTTTAAAAGAAATAGATTTTAAAAATTGAATCAATTGATTTACTATTAGCAAATATTGCTTGTGACGGGTTTACAGCTAATTGTCCTCTAAATTTCTTAAAAGGAATACTCCATCCAAATTATGTTTTGTATCAATTACTTACTCTGTGTTGTTTGTATTGTTTTTTTTTTTTATTATGGAGAATGGAGATACTACATTTCTTGAAAAAAATAGGTTTCAGGTGGAGAGCAATGCTGAACAAACACAAAACAATATCAACATGTTCATGTAAAATTTTTCAGTTTACTTGTGCTGCATTCTGGGCATGTCAGGTATCCAGTTCTATGGTTACAAAATTCCAAACACATGCATTTATGCTAAAGTATTGTTATATTAACCATCCCTGAAAATTCTTCTTGCTGGGGAGCATGTTCAAACAAGAATGATCTTTTGAAATGAAGAGGCACCAATGCAGTCTGCAAATCATACAGAAGGTAGTTGGTTTGTAGTGCAACATAAACACTAAGTACTACACACTAAGCATAATATGTCACCCACACACTGTGTATGAGCTCTTTTCCCCTTTAATTCTTTTCTACATAAGTTAAGTTTCTAGTATTTTTACTTTTACAGTAATGGAGATCTTATAATTTACTCACTACAATTTTAAGCAGCAGGCGAAGTGAGCTGCTGTTAAGGAGGTTTGCACAAGTACCTACTTCTATGGGCAGTGCCAGGTACAAGTGGCTGCAGTGTGTACAATTTAGCCAGCGTTTCACTGTTTTGACATCAGGAGTGGCTGTCAAATTAGTAAAATTGGAAAATACACAAAATTAAAAAGTTAGGAATAACGTTCCTGAAGGTAAATTTGAAACCAAAAACTAACCAGTAATTGGAGTCAGACAGAATGGTTCTATGAATTAGGATAGACGAGTTTTAAAATTTGGCAATGCTTTTCTATGTGAGTTTTTGAATTTTCAAAAATTGTGCTGTTCAGAATATCTCAATGAAAATTTAACTGTCCTAACAAATTTCCTTTAGAACAAGTGTGCCCATTTTCAACAAAAGATGTCCACTATTGTTTCTTCCAGACAGTCATCACAATGGCAGCAGGTTCTTTTCACATTAAACGAGAGAGCAGTTATGGAGTCGAACGGAAAACTGGATTACACAGCATAGACAAGATAAAAAGAGATAAAAGAGTGAAAAGGAGAAACCACTCTATGGAGTAACCCCCAGCCATTCCTTTAATAACTGTACACAGGTTTGGATAATAGAACTGGAAAACATCTTGATCCTGGATGTGAAGAGTTCAAGAAGGCCAAGATTATAAAATGAAGTCTTCCAAACTGATGGAGGTGCATGTCACTTCTTTCCATTAACATACTGTGGATTATATGGTGATATTTGACACTCCTGGTTTAAAGAATTATATCCTATTCATATTTCAAATGTAACCCATTATACTGGATTATATCCTACAGGGCATCTACAAACCTCACATATCTTTGTATAAATGCCCCCAAAATATAAAGGACATAAAGGTACACTTTATCAATCCTCCTGCACAATTCAAGTCAGCAACTTCCTAAAAATTTAGTTACCTTCATCACAACATGCAAAAGAAAGCAGTCAAAGCTCACATATGTTGGGGTCATCTCATGGGAATGGAGCAAAGAGGAACAGCAATATAAAAGCCTAGGACAGTGAATGCAGGCAGCTCTATCAGTGCTACAAAGAACAAAAGACATTTAATCGGTTCTTCTAATGAAAGTGTAAAGTTTAGAAGACAGAGTAGGTGCCTGAAGAGAACATAAAAAACAGAAACATCCAACTAATATCTCAGTCAACTACTTTAAAAACTGTTTTAAAATACTTGTGTATGTGTTCCTTAATATGCTTAAAAAATATAATGAACTTACGGTCTTTTATTCTGTTTTTACGACAGTTGCCCCATGAAACAGCTAAAATACAAAAATATCAAATTATTTTCTCATAATATTTTGTTGATTCCATTCCACTCTACATATCACTAAATGAGTAAGAGTGAGAGTTGAGATATTAGATATACAGAATTGTGAAGGCAGCATTACAATAAAAGTTTTCTTATAGATTTATATTAGAAGGAAGAGTTTACTGTACTAAGAAGGAGAGAGCTTAGTTGTTCCCCACTATTTCATTCTTTCTTCTGCTCATTCCTTTCTGCGTGGTGAGGATCTACAGATTATTCATTTCAAAACAAATCAAGGGCAAAAAGGAAAACGGGATGCCTACCATTGCAGTATTGCTCTAGGTATTATTAAGTATATGTTTTATATTCTTAATTAACATTTATCCAAGTATTATTTCATGGGATTTCTGAAATTAGAAAGATAACAACACCACTGAAGGTAAACTAAATGACCTTTCAGGAGTATGTTGGGAAAATTCTTTTTGGAAACAATATATATGGCGTATTTATATTAACTGCTTTTATTCTGAGATAAAATATCTTTATGCCTGCTAGTCTCTTGTTTTGCAACCATCAGGGCACAAGTAGACTTATTTATTTGTTATTGCTTTTTTATTCTTTGCTGGTCAGTTTTCTAAACGGGGACACACAGATTAATGCAACATTGCATATGTTATAGATTTTACTGACATATTTCACAGACCTAATCACAGTAAGTATGACATATCGGTGAGCCCCACCGACACCCCAGTATTATTCTTAAATTTAATTTTGAAATCACAGCTTAATGCTGGTTTAAATAGGAACATGCTCTACTTCCACAGGCAGTTTTCATTGTCTTTCAAATTGCAAATACTTATTACAGTAATCCCTCGCTATATCGCGCTTCGACTTTCGCGGCTTCACTCTATCGCGGATTTTAAATGTAAGCATATCGAAATATATATCATGGATTTTTCGCTGGTTCGCGGATTTCTGCGGACAATGGGTCTTTTAATTTATGGTACATGCTTCCTCAGTTTGTTTGCTCAGTTGATTTCATACAAGGGACACTATTGGCGGATGGCTTAGAAGCTACCCAATCAGAGCATGTATTACATATTAACTAAAACTCCTCAATGATATAAGATATGCTTCCCGCGCGGTGCTTGATTGTTTCCTTTTCTCTCTCTCTCACCCTCTCTGACATTCTCTGCGCCTGACAGAGGGGGTGTGAGTACAAGGGCTGTTTGCACAGAGGCTGTTTCCCTAGAGGATACGGACACTCCTCTACAAAATGCCGCTTTATCGCGGTGCTTCGGCATACTTAAAAGCACGTATTGATTTTTTGATTGTTTGCTTTTATCTCGCTCTCTCTCTCTGACATTCTCTGCTCCTGACGGCGCTCCTTTGAAGAGAAGATATGTTTGCATTCTTTTAATTGTGAGAAAGAACTGTCATCTCTGTCTTGTCATGGAGCACAGTTTAAACTTTTGACTAAAGGGTGTTATTTCATGTCTTGAGGGCTCTAATAATGTTAACAGTGTGGGAGAGTTTCTAAGGGCTTAAAATATATAAAAATAACCATACAAACATATGGTTTCTACTTCGCGGATTTTCATCTATCACGGGGGGTTCTGGAATGCAACCCCCGTGATCGAGGAGAGATTACTGTATATGTTATTACCTGCTACAAACAAATTAAGTCATCTTTTAGCAACTTGTGATGCTTGCAATAATACCATTTAAGTTAATTGAGAAACAAGTTACTTAGAGCTAAGTAAGAAAGCAGTCAGGGGAATATAAAAATGCAGCATGACATTTACACACTAGGATCTGGGCTTCTCATTACTGACTGATAATAAAATGATAAGATGGAAGGTTTGTACTAAAAAAACCAAATCTCGATTTAGATATTCTCTATGATGGTCCTGAAGGGCAAATATATATAGTCATGTGCATTTGGGAGACATTTACTGGAGTAGGGATTGGTGCTGCCCTCTAACTCTTTCTCCTCTTCCTGCAGAACAACCAACAAATCTACAATCTAACAACCTCGACATCACTTCTGGTTCCAGCCCTAAACATCCTGCCTCCTCCTGATGTCACTTCTGGTTCCAGAATGCCATTTGCTTATGATGTCATTTCCCTTCTGCTGACTTTAAATACAACCTCCATTTTTGTTATTACCAGTTCTGTTTGTAAAGAAGTCTGTAAAGACCTCAATTTAATTTCATCTGCTTTACAGTATATGGGATGGGCCCCCAAACTTTTGAGGATGTTTTGTGTTTATTTTACTATATATATATATATACTAGCAAAATACCCGCGCTTCGCAGCGGTAAAGTACTGCCTTAAAATTTTTATTAAGAAGAAAATTAAACCTTTTTAAACTGAGGGAAAATATACCAATAATTATTTGTTAAGGATCTCTTTGTATGCCACGTTGTCAGTTCGGCCCTCCAGTTGCAATATGACCAAGCTGTAGCTGTGCGCTGAGCTTACTCTTGAGCATGCAACGTACAGTTGGCCATGTGAACAGTAATCTTGTTTCAAATCTCACAGCTTGGATTGCTGCTGTCATAATCGGTTTGAGTTTCATGGTTTGTTTCAGTTACGACAGTATTTGTAGGACTTGTGTTGAAGAGACATTCAGCATCTGTCAAGTGTTGTAAGTATACAACCAGTTTCATTGATAACTTCACATCCAGCTTTTGAGAGTTTAAACATTTCTAAACATCAAAGTGTCCACTACTGAAATCGTCACCTGTGAAGCTAAGATGTTTAAGAGGCATCAGCGGCTGTCCAAAGGTGTAAAATATTTGGCCATTTCAGTACACTTAAGATTTTCACTCTTCTAGTGCTCCTGTGTAGTATAATTATCTCCTGTACCGTCATCAGTCCACACCTTGAACCTGTCCCAGTCATTCAATACATAAGACACAATGTTCCTCCGGATATCAATATTGAGCCTGATATGGCTGTGCAATATGTAACAAAGAGAATGGAAAAGGCAGGTGCCATCTCCGGGCATGGAAACCACTTGGTAAGTGACAGTTCTTTGATCGATGGTGATCACCTCGATAGACATGTTAATGTGGGTACGGTTGGAATGATAAAGGAAATGGGTACCTGAACAATGTAAAGTAAGTCTAAAATACCTA